>JAOWCC010000853.1:2585062-3185062 GCA_030867875.1 Actinernus sp. WN-2022 | reverse complement strand
TTACAATTAGGTATTGGGGTCCAAATGCACCATCATTTCTCATCCAAATTTCTCATTGACTCTCTTGCAAAGAAAACCGAAAGTGCCACCCCATATTATAGAATTCTAGAAATCCTCAAACTTGAGAACATTTTTAACTTTAAAATATCTACTCTTGTACATAAAATAATATATGTGAAACATAGAATTCCAGCCACTTTTTCTGACTTGATTGTGTCTGCCTCTGATGTACACAAACATAATACTAGATATGCTGCTAAACAAAACCTACACAGACCAGCCTCCAGAACAAATTATGGCCTTACACGATTTAGAGCTCTGTCAGCAAAAATATGGGAAAAAATACCATTCGAGATTAAATGTTTGCCTCATAATAGTTTTAAAAATCAATATAAAATATATCTCCTTGGCAGCCAGTCATAGTCACCTGTATTCTCCTGTGTTGTTTTTTTCTTTCTTTTTCTTCCTTCAAAATACTGATGTTATTGTATACGTAATATCTGTAGTGTAACATTTATCTGTTAATCTTTAAATATGTAAGTCTACTTTACTTGTAAATTATTATCAAATACTTTTCTTGACTCCTTCCTTTCTTTCTTTCTTTTCTTAAATCTACACCTAAGCCATATACATGTAAGCTAAGCACCTTCCTTCCCTCATCAATTTATCTGTTAATCTATCTGTTAATTTATCTGTTAATCTTTAAATATGTAAGTCTACTTTACTTGTAAATTATTATCAAATACTTTTCTTGACTCCTTCCTTTCTTTCTTTATTTTCTTAAATCTACACCTAAGCCATATACATGTAAGCTAATCACCTTCCTTCCCTCATCAATTTCAACATTGTAGTGGCCAACTCGAAAGCTTTGCTCCTTTGGCCACTACGCACTCTCCTCCTACAAAATCTTTATATCTTTATACCTTTTTTTTTTTATTTTATGGCTGTCGTAAATGTACATAATTACATATTTTTTAAATAAGTGTGAATAAAATGAACTTGAACTTGAACTAAACTCACATGGATTCTGTGCCTCCTATAAAACTGTCAAGAAATATGAAAGAAGTGCTGCGGTTGCACAAGGAACGGACATTCGGGGGTACACACCTGGCCGTTTTGTACAGTACTCTGCTGATAATGTCGACCAAAACTTGAGAACCCTCAATGGCACAGGGACATTCCATGGTATGGGGATAATAGCTACCATTACACCAGGCACTAAAGCTACAATCCCCATCCCGAGAAGAAAGGTGACAACTGAAGATATCGCAAGGGCAGGGCGAATAGAAATTCACCCATCCATAGGGCCAGTTGAGGACACCCCACTACAGTATCGAGAGTTAAAAAACTTACATGTTGAAGATTCCACAGCGAATCTGGACTTGTTATGGAAGCTTACTCAGTCACTTCTACAGTCCCCGCGACCTGCGTGGTCCGGTATGATGCAGCTAACATGTAGTGGAACGTATCCTGGCAAGTCATCAGTGCACTTTCTTCCAATGATTGACTTGGACCCTGGTAACAGGACTTGTATTTACAGTACACTCTCGTTTATCTCGGAACAAGCAAGCCGCTATGAGTATACGCCGATTGTTACATTTGACCAGCCATTGTGGTGGAAGGCGCTAATGATCATTTCAAATGAGCCCCAAGACAGCAAACTCAAGTCCATTGTCCTGAGGTTAGGTGGTCTTCACGTTGAAATGAGCTTTCTTGGCTGCATTGGACACATCATGGCGGGGTCTGGGATTGAGGAAGTGCTCGAGTTAGTGTATGCTAAAAATGCGGTTCCACATATTCTCAGTGGAAAGGCAGTGGCCCGGGCTATCCGAGGACATTTCTTGGTTGATGCAGCGCTGAATGCACTGCTGGTGTCGGATACATTTGACCTCACTCTGTCAGCTCCCTTAGATCAAGTAGATGCAGAAGAACAGCAAGAAGTGCCGGACGTGCCACACCTATCGACCAAGATCTGGAATCAGCTAGGATACTCTATAACAGGCTTGTAGAAAATCCAAGTGTGAGCGAAGAAGTATGCTCAGTTGAGGCTCTTGATAGAATAGCAAGAAAGCTTGAAGAAAAGAAACAATCCATGGCGAACAATCACACTGCTATTCTATGGATTGAATACATGAAAATGGTGGACATTCTAAGGCTATTCATAAAAGCTGAGCGCACGGGCAATTGGATGTTGCACCTAAATGCAATTCAAGAAATGTTACCCTACTTTGCGGCTGCGGGACATAACCTGTACACAAAATCGGCTTACGTCTACTGCCAGCAAATACAAGACCTCCAGAAGACTCACCCAGAAGTTTACAGCAGTTTCCTGGATGGTCTCCATGTTGCGCGTCGGAGCGATCGGTTCTGGGCTGGCCTGTCCACTGATCTGATGATCGAGCAGGTGTTAATGCGTAGTGTAAAGACAACAGGAGGGCTCACGAGAGGACGGGGGATGACCGAAACCCAGCGTTTGGTGTGGCTAATGTCCATGCCTACATGTGCTGATGTCAATAATGCTATGCAGAATTTGACAGACATTAATTTTCACACCAGCGAGCAGCACAAGGACACAACAAAAGCAAGAAAAGAGCGCGATCATAAGGACACCACCACAATCATCGACTATCTTTTCCAAAGAAATCCTTTCGGTTCTGATCCAACTCTGCGCAACATTGCCACTGGCGTCGTAGCAGAAGCACGAGTTAACTGTGATAAGTCCAAAGAAGAAGGGGAGAAAATTGTGAAGTCGCTGATAGGAAAGAATGTGCACCAGCATACGTTTCGGAAGAAAGACCAAGTCATCACTCTTGCATCCAAGACATCAGTGCGACTAAGCGATGGCGAAGTCCAGGTCGACCCGCAGCTTATGTTCCAGAGACTAAGCATCGTGGCCACCACGGGACGATACGACAACCCTTAGCAATTTTTTGAGTAGGAGATGTGCAGCTATCCGCCATCTCTTTTCGACGCATCCCTCCTCCCACGGAAAGCTAATAAGCCGGTATTAGCTGATGCAATCTGGTCTATCACGAAAGAGAGCCAAACAGCTGGTCCAAGTGGAAACGTGCATTTCATTCTCGATGGAGGAACGTTGCTACATCGAGTCCTCTGGCCCCGTGGATCGACATATGACGCCATTTGTCTGCTGTACATACAGTATATACAGCGCAGATATCCCCAGGCTACTATCGTATTCGATGGCTACGATGACGGCCCATCGACCAAAGACTGCACCCACAAGAGGAGAGGGAACGCATGCGGACCCGCTGTTTTGTTCGAACCCGATATGGTTCTCACCTTAAAGAAAGAAGAATTCCTATTTAACAAGACAAACAAGCAGAGGTTCATCAAACTGCTATCCGAAAAGCTAACGCACGCTGGATATTCCACTCTTCACGCTGCAGGTGATGCTGATGTACTGATCGTCAACACTGCAATTGCAAGGGCAAGAACTGATACTTCCGTCCTCATCGGCGATGACACCGACCTGCTAGTACTTCTGTTGTATCACGGAGAGATGGACGCCAAAGACCTGTTCTTCAGACCTGAGCCGCGTCAACGAGACAAGACCCGGAAAGTGTGGAATATCAAGAAGACAAAGGCTGCGCTTGGTCGTGACGTCTGTTCGAACATCTTGTTTGTACACGCGCTTCCAGGTTGTGATACGACCTCTAGAGTCCATGGCATCGGAAAGGGCGTTCCACTAAAGAAGCTGAAACCAAGCGAGCAGTTCTGTGAGCTAGCGGGCGTCTTTAACCGCGCCGATGCCACAAAAGAGGAAATTATCGCTGCGGGTGAAAGGGCATTGCTGCACCTATATAATGCTGAGTCAGCGGCTGAAAGTCTGAATTTTTTGCGTTACACGAGATTTTGCCAGAAGGTCGCAACAGGAAACGCAAGTCTGCAGGCGGAGAATCTACCCCCTGCGAGTTCAGCAGCCAGCTTTCATAGCCTTAGAGTGTACTTGCAAGTGCAAGACTGAAAAGGCAACCAGTTGCAGCCCCAAGACTGGGGATGGATGCTTACTGATGGCAAGCTGCTACCAATCCGCACATATATTCCTCCAGCACACGAGACTCTATTAGAAATCATTCGGTGCAACTGCAAAAAAGATTGCAACACCCAAAGATGCTCCTGCAAGAAGCATGGGCTTGAATGCTCTTCCGTATGTGGAGTATGCAAAGGTGAAAGTTGCATGAACACGAATGCCCCAGACCTTGATGAAGGATTGGACGACGTTTAAACGCGACGAGACTACAGACTATGGGATTCAAACAAATATAAATAAGCGAGATACATCAAAAAGACAACAAGATAATACCTCCACATATATTATTACAATATCAATATATTCTTGAGTTCTTTCACGCACAAAAATGTCACAAAAAGATGAAACGAAATGAAGGGAAAATCTCGCGTCCACTTTTACTGAACATCTTGAGTTAAATATAGAGAAAAATATCAATGAATAGTTTATTTTGCTATCAAAATCACTTTTACTGACGTGGGTACCCTGTGGAATGAGGTTGCATTACCGTGCATAATGAGGCATTGGCTCGATAGAAACGTTGTTTGAAGAAAGACATCCAACTTTTTGCTGAAATATGCAACTATTGTAAAATAAAACGGCAAAATTTTACGTGTTTTTAGGCTTTTCAATTTTCTAGACTCGGGCTCCCTGTGGAAAAAGTCCGAAATTTTCAAATTTGAATTTAGTCAAGTTCCACCAATGGGATTCTTTGGTACTTTTAGTATGCTGTTTAGGACAACAACCCTAACTACAGCACGGTGGAAAACATTCTGTTGCAATTTGTTTGACCTCGAACCACAATTTCCCTGGACTAAGCCGATTTTATATCAAAGACGTTTTTCAGACAATCCTGGTCAATTACATTACTTCTAACGTAGTCATCACCAATTGCCTACAATATTAATAATAATTTCATATATATAGCGCACATTTTTACATGTTCCTAGATGTTATTCCAGAGGTGGGGAGTTGGAGTTTTGTTCAAGGACGGTCTTGAAATAAACACTTCAGTGAGTGATACTTACGAGTCATTTGATCTCATGGATGTCCGTTTAAGGAGCCTTCAGTATATTAGGATCTTGGTTATCTATCGTCAACCTGAACAATTCATATGCGCTTTTGTAGGAAGAATTTTCTAGATTACTGGGAAGGGACCCACCATCACTGCTGCTGGAAATACGTCAGGGTACACCAAGAAGGGGTTCGCGCATGACAAATACTGCGCAAAGATGTCCACACCCGCTGACCCTGGGGATGAGCAGCGTGTAGAGTGCGGCAACGGGTTTTCCTGTTTATCGTTCATCACTTTCGAGTCCAGCGCCATTAGGTCCCCCGTATGCCCCTCGGTGCCTCTAAAGTGCCGCTGAATTATCCGCCATACCCCTGGATGTAGTTTACTATATCTTGTGGATAGTCGATGCGAAGGTGTCCGCTGGATTTTCGTGTATTGGAATGTAGGAGAGGTGAAGGGATATGTTAAGTTTGGCCGTGGTAAAAAATTATATTTTAATCACATCATTCAATGCTCCACTTCGGCCACCCGGCTGGTTATTCCACGCATGGACAAACGCCTGATTATCCACCAAGGCATCCACCACTCGAGCATTGGTAGGTTAGTTAGTCCTGAAAGGAAGAGCTGTAGCTAACTTGACAGATATATTCCAGTGTTCGTTTCTTGTCCAGTAGTCTGCCACCACCTTCGTTATCGGAGAGATTATGGTACCACCCGAACCTGACGTCGGAGGCTATCGTCACTCGGCTATGACGTTCGTCTCTCCAGGGTAGTGGATTATTCCACGTTTTCTAAAACAGCCAGTGGGAAATCTATTCTTTTAGTGCTCCACGCTTCACAATCGGCATAAATGTTCTCTGACCTCTTGAAATGGCCGCGTTTCTCTCTTTCGTAAACAACATTGCCGCTGGTACAGCTAACGAAAATAAAACACACTTCCCTACTCAGTTGCATTAAGGCATGGGTCTCGATATGGCCGCCGAAAATCAAGAGGAGGTGGTCTATCTCTTCGTGCTTGTAAGATATATTCTTGACACTTTGACAGTCACAGCCTCAACACATTTTCATGATAGGTTCCATGGACCTATGACCTATGACCTTTAATTTAAAGTAAATTTTAGAAAATCCACCTGGAGTTCCATAAAAGGTTCTAAGTTAGTAGATATTTTCATGCAAGTGAATCAAGGTTAGTGCATACTTGCTGCTCCAGTTAGGGAAGTTGCTTATTTTAAAGGAATCCCTGGCTGTTGGAACAAGTTTCCCTTTCATTCTTGGCAATATGGTCTAAGTTGAAAATATGTTGACAAAATCGGAAAATGTATTTTAGTTTTTGAAGAAATTGGACATGAGTACGAGCCATTTTGGGCACAGGCGCCGTCATCTTGGATCTGATGACGTTTTTTTGGCGGTCCCTATTGTCAAAAAACAATAGCTTTTGTCTTGTAACAATAGGGACCGCCAAAAAAACGTCATCGAATCCAAGATGGCGGCGCCCGCGTCCAAAATGGCTCGTACTCATGTCCAATTTCTTCAAAAACTAAAATATATTTTACAATTTTGTCAACATGTTTTCAACTTAGACCATATTGCCAACAATTTAACGGCAACTTGTTCCAACAGCCAGGGATTCCTTTAAGGGGAAGGCTAATTAAGACTAGTATGAAATATGATACCCTTCAAGTTTGTTCTGAATTAGCAAACATTTCAATAATGTCTAATTGGACGGATACACTACACTACCACCTAGAACTAACCTCCAATGCGTTCGCTCATAAAGTAAACGCAATAAACGCACTCGATGTTCGCTGCGTTCGCTTTACGCTTCGAGCGAACCTAGCGAACGTACACCAAATAAAAGGCACTTATATCTACATATGAACATGGAGTAACAAAACACAGACATGTACACGTGAGGCCAAAGTGAACGCAGCAAACATCGAAACATACGCTATTGTCGAAGACACAACTCAAACTTGCCTGAAACACAGACTAATGGTCTGGAATATTTCCTAGGAGTTTTAAATCATTTTCCTGTAGCTCACAATGTTTAGAAAACTTGTGACCTTAATGAAAACATCGCTGACTGCTGTAATTTCTGGAGTTTTGCGCGCGGGAAAAATCGACAGCATGTGCAATCATTCGCCTCTCTTTCAACATCATTTCCTTCCCATCTATTTTTTGGCACCTTGAAGCACCTCTTGGACAATTTAAAGCGGGCTTATTACACCTTTCCAATCAAAAACTGAAATACAGCGTACGCACGACAAGCGAGCGAGTATTCGAATGTTGGTTTTGGCTTCGCTTTCATGCCGTGATTGCGACTTTCGTTCACAGGTCGGCTTTCCGCAAGGATGTTTTCGTTTTGTACATTTACTTTTTTGCTTCCACAATGAAGAAATTTGATACGTTGAGTTTAGACTGTGCTTTGAACGATGAAAATAATAATAATCAAAATAATAAGTAGCATTTATATAGCGCCATTTCCATTTAGCCCAATGGCACTTTACAATCTCATGTGTTACTAAAATAATGATTGATAGGATGTGTAAGATTTACTTGGGTGTTAAAATATGTAATACCTAATGAATAAATATATCTAATCTTTTATGTTTAAATTTTACCATCAACTATTACCTTCAGTCTTTAAAAAGTTCTTTACTCCAATTGATGATGGAATCCATAGCCATAATACAAGATCTGCATCAAAACAGTGTTATTACCTTCCTAAAGCATGAACGAATTACGGTATATTTAACATAAGATTTCAAGGATCTAAAATATGGAATTCTATGGATAAAAACATGAAATCGTTTTCGTTTTCAAAATTTAAAGAAAAGTTTAAAAGTGATTTATTGGAGAAATATTAATGATATTTCTTCTACCACTTCTAAAGTTGATAAAACTGTTTTGATCTTTTTTTCTCCTGAATTTTAATACTATTTATGCTCTCGAAGATTATTTTATTATGACATTAGTGTAGATCTGTGTGTGAATGTGTGTTTACTGCTGCTTTTGTCTGTGTGTGTATGTGTATGTGTGGGTATGTTAACATAGTTTATGTTGTGTGTGTACCCCTTGCTTTCTTCCGACCTTGTAATTATAATTATTCTATTTAAACTGGCTTCCTGGCATTTTTAGCCCCTTAAGGTTATTTCTGGAAGCCAGTACCCTAATTATATTTATTTTAAACTTTTAAACACATAACTGTTGTATTTTCCAAAGGGTACAATAAAATTGTTGTTGTTGTTGTTGTTAATGTGATTTAAACCGCCTCACTGGTTAGGGAGGTCGGGGGTCGAATCCCGGCCGCGTCGTTGGGCAGGGACGTTTATAAGCCGTTGGCCTTGTCTCCTTCTGCTTCTAATCAGTACGTGGGGACGTGAAAGAACCTGTTGTACTACTCGAAAAAGAGCAGGGGATTGTCACCCGGTACAGCAGCCTGACCATTGCACTAACCACACACTCAACATTGTAAACTGCGTGGCAGCTATTAGCGCCGAAAAGCAGTCCGAAATAATTCACTGACGGGATTTGTCAGTAATATGTAAAGGGACATGAGACTGTGGTGATATGGCGCTATATAAATATAGCCATTATTAATGTGAAAACGCTTTTGTGTGGCAACGTGAACGTGAGGTTAAAGTTTCGAAGACAATACCTATTTATTATATTGGACACCATTTATGCAATTGGTATATATATTTTTTCTTTCGTAGATTGAATGCGAGCACCAATCTTCTGTTGCGGATCTGAATTGCTATTCGCCACAGGGATCGAGACTTTCAAATAGGTGTCATGAATCAGACCTTAGCGCAGATGATTTTGTGGGATGCTACAATGGCTTAAGTCGACCCAGCTGTCAGACAACAGGTGCGTCTGTTATCCGAGAATCTATAGGACTAGATACAATGATAGGCGATTCCGATGAAGAAAACTATGAAAGGGAAGAGGGTAATTTTAAACTTGCTTCCATTTCCCCCGGTTTAACCTCAACACCGACTTCTAGCGAACCAGCATTGGCCGTTCCTCAACCGTCTACAGATGAATATGCGAAGCCCCCGAAGAAAAGAAAGCGTCTTAAGGCTGGCGAGCTGAGCAGTAGACAAAAAGGGTTTAAAACGTTGGAAAGACGCGTTAGAGACTGGAAAAGACAATCAATGCTGTGTTATCGGGGATCCATCTTGGCCACCGGAGTTTAGAAAAACAGTAACGGCAATGCGAAAACTGTTACGAGAGGATATTGCCAGAGGAGAGTGTTTTTCGGAAGAACATGTTAAGGAAATGAGGATCTACTATTACCAGATCAAATACGCCGTTCCCGTAAGTAGCTGACATCGGTCTCAGTAAGATTGTTATGTTGCATTTTAAATGATGTATAGATTAAATGACAATTTCCCTCAAATGATCAAGTAACCTCGATCAACAACCACAGACATAATTGTTGAGACACTCGATAAAATAGTTATTATACGAGAAGAAGAAAACACAAAACACTGGACACAAAGCTAAGACAGCTGAAGCTTCGCAACCCCCCCCCCCCCCCCCCCCCCCCCCCCCCCTCTCCCCTTTCAATGTACAACAACAACAATTTTATTTGTACCAACATATAAAATTAATACAGATAAGAAAAAAGAAGATAATTTGACTCGGGTAAGGTACTGGGTGGCCTAGAATAACTGTAAAAGCTAAACTAAACTAGGCCACCAAAATTAAATATTACAAAAAAAGACAATTTAAAGGCAAATTAGATGGCGAGGTAAAGAAATGACAAAATTAAGAAAATACGAGAATGATAATACTGTTGAATTTTGAAAATTGATATTTGCTCAGGAGATCTAATTTTATTTTTCCTTAAATTTACTCTTTGGACGAGATTTCGTTTATTTCTGTTGGTAGTGAATGAATTTCAAATTGAACGTGCACCTAAACCAACATTGAAGGGGGGAGAGAAGGTTTATTTAAAGAATGGTCTCTAAAAGTGAGCAGTGTCCCAAGTCATATTGTTTTGCATTGTAGCTCCCGAAGATTACCGACTCCCTTCTCGCCCCTACCCCAAAAATATTACGGGCCAGGGGCCAGATTCACGAAGGTATCTTAGGAAACAAGAGCCTCCAAAGATAGAATTTAGGACAAAAGTGTTATTCACGAACACCTCCTAAGTCTTAAGACGTGTCCTAAATTTAAGAGGTCCAAATCGAAGTCTTAACTTTTAGGATATGTCCTATAAACACATAAGTGGCGGCCATGTTATTGGCGCTCCAACGTCGGCGAGCGTTAAGACGGGAACGAGTCTTTCGAGATCGCGCCAATTCCCTTGGGTTTGGAAGAGGAAATCCTGTTGAGGCAGTATCGCTTCACCCATAATATTTATGATTTTCTCCCCTATTTCCTTAAGTTGTGGCGGTGCAGGACCTCCCCCAGTCTTCCTTGCTTCTTTGCAGTTTGAAACCGCTTTCTTTTTTGTTTCGCTCTTCAAGGGCATCCATTTCTTTCGTACTTCATCCACCGACCGATTGTTGCCAGACAAAGCCCTCACCTCTTCGCCTACCTTCTCCCATGTGCGTTTCTTCTGAACACTTGTGTCCGTGTTATTTAAGGAGTTAAATAAAATTTCTTTCCTACTTTGTACGGCTTCTACAAAAACCGCTATTTCTTGTTTGGTAAAATTGGGCCTTCGCCTCTTTGCGACCGCAGCCATTACAAGTGATTTCGCGAATGACTAATTTAAACACATAAATGTTAATTAGGCCATATATAAGGCAGCGCTGATTGACGTTTTCATTGTAATCGATAATTTCACGGAGGCTGGAAACGTAAGAGATGTCTTAGCTGAGAACATCGTAGGAGTACTCTAGGAGAGAGTTGCTGAATCGCATTTACGACATCTCTTTGGACAGTCAGAAATTTTATATCTTATGACATGTCTTAGAAAAAGTGTCGTGAATCTGGCCCCAGGGTCCTAAATCGGGGAAATATGGTATTATCGTTTCTATATGTTTAAAATAAAAATATATTGTTACTTTAGGCTGCAAATACATCCAGTCTAACTCTCTACTACAAGGTAGCTGCATTGTCGGAAAGATCGTGGAACGTAGCCAAAGGAATAATGTATAAGTATGAAGGTGGCGGGTTCAACCAGACAGCAAAAGGGAAAGAAGCGCGAGAAAGGAAAAGAACGATAAAAGCCTCATTTTTTGATTTTCTCTACAAAAGAAATGTCCTCGAAGACACACATCTGCTGCTGTTAAATAACTTAGAACAAAAGCCAATCCGAAAAAATCAGCAAAGTGATGTAAGTATTTTCAATATACCCCCCTCAGAATGTGGTTCCTTTGACGGTTTCACATTTCAACTGAAACGAACACATTTGTTTTCTCGTTTTTGAAAGAAATTATTACATTTATATATTTCCTATAAGTTTATTATAATTTATTTATAAGATAAAATAGCACAAGTTACAGCAGATTCAGAGGATGCATTGAGGCAGGTATGTGGCCTGCGAAGATATATAAACTTCCGGTATTAAAGCTGCAGATCCTATGCATTTTAATGTTAAAACATTCCCCTGGCGGTTTGGGGCTGTAATATGCTAACTATAACTACATTCCTTAGCATACTGTGTAACTTTATTGTTACCGGGGCTCTTAGACAAAGAGAACTAATCAAATTACAGGACGAAAATGGCAAACAATTCCAACTTACGGCTACATGAGATAATCAGGACCGTTGGGGGTCCTAACAACGTCACGCGTGACAAGGGACACACGTGAGACTACGGATTAACCGACCCGGTTAATAACAACAACGTTTAAGTGTCTGTCATATAGCCACTGTCCATGACGAAGTCCTGATATCTCAGGAGGTCCCCTCGTCCTTCGAGAACGTCTTCGCCTTGTGGGTTCTGGGGTGTCGATGGCCGGCGGCCCCAACGCCTTGGCTGCAGTACCACCGGTATCGTCGACCTCTGCTGTGGAGATCCGCGTATCTGTCAGGGTCTGTGGCGATCTGCGTATCAGGGACAGGATCTGTGGCGATCTGCGTATCATGGTCAGCTCCGTTGTCCGTACTCCCATCTGAAGCCTTGAACCAGTCTTCCTTTTCTGTTCCACGATAGCGACATAACCAGTCTCAGTGCACGACCTTAGCCTTGGACTGGGGATTCCGCTTTATTCGATAGACGTCACTGATTGGCTTCAACACAACGTAAGGACCCTCCCAATGGCAACTCAGTTTTTGGTGAACGGCCCTTCCTTCGCTGTGGGTTGTGGAGCCATACGAGATCTCCCATCGCAAAGTTTGTCGAATTGCAACGCACATCATAGCGTGCTTTCATGCGGTTGCTTGCTGCCTCCAGGTGAGCTCTCGCGAACTCATGCACATTCTCGATTCTCCTTCTTAGTCCATCCACATACGCGCTGTAGCTTTCTTCGCAATTCTCTTCAGGAGGTCTACCGAAAACCAGGTCCAGAGGCACTCTCAGTTCCCTGCCAAACATGAGCATCGCTGGAGTGTACTTGGTGGTCTCGTGCACTGATGATCGATATGACATCAGCAGTAAAGGTATATGCCTGTCCCAATCCTGTCTTCGACGAAACTAGCCAGTTGGCTCTCAATAGTCCTATTGAAGCGCTCTACCATACTGTCGGATTGTAGGTGTAGTGTTGTGTTTCTAGTCTTTCGGATTCCCAGTAAGGTACATACCTCCTTGAACATACCAGACTCGAAGTTCCGGCCTTGATCCGAGTGCAGTTCATCCGGAACACCGAAACGACTGAAAAACTGCGACACAAGAACATCAGCTACGGTGGTCGCTTCCTGAGTCGGTAGGGCATAACCCTCCGGCCATTTGCTGAAGTAGTCCATAGCGATCAAAGGATACTTGTTTCCTCCTTCGGTTTCAGGTAAGGGGCTGAGAACATCAATGACGACACGTTCCATAGGTTCACCAACATTGTAGATGTGCAGCGGCGACTTCGGTTTGCTCCGTGGACCCTTCCTTGCTGCACAAACATCGCAACGTTGGCACCATTCCTCGACGTCACGCCGGCAGTACCCAGAATCACCTAGCCCGAACTTTCTCCAGTGTCTTATTAACTCCCAAGTGGCCACCAACACGACTGTCATGTAGGAACTGAAGCACCTCTCGTCGGAGCACTTTGGGGAGCACGAGCTGCCAAGAGACTTCCTTGTCTGTAGGGGATTCCCATCGTCGGTACAGCACACCTCTCTTTAGCTCAAGGGAGTTCCACTGAGCCCAGTACGTTTTCGTTACAGAACATCTCATTGATACCTCTTCCCACGGAGGACGTCTTCCACTTTATTTCCACTTGACGATAAGTCGGATCATTTTATCCTCCAACTGATGGGTACGATGTTGTTCGAGTGACCTCGGTTCTCTTTCCAAATATACAACATGGGCTTCCTCTTTAGACTGCCTGGTCCCAGGCTCGGGATTACCCTCATGTACGCTTGATCTATTCCGGGATATCATGGTGTCGCGCGCAGCCTCCCCTATCTCTTTCTGTCGTTTCTCATCCAAACGTTGGCAGAGTTTACAGCCCGCCGAGAGACAAGGACGTCGCGACAAAGCATCAGCGTTCTGGTGGTTGCGACCGGCGCGATGCTTTAATTTAAAGTCATGTCTGTAGCCTCTCTAGCCATCGTGCAAGTTGCCCTTCCGGGTTCTTGAAATTGAGCAACCATTGAAGCGATGCGTTGTCGGTTCTTACAGTGAAGTACCACTCATAAAGATAGGGATGGAAATTATCAATGGCTTTTACTATGGCTAGAAGCTCCTTCCTGGTTGCACAGTAGTAGCGCTCTGGTCGGCTTATAGTTTGGCTGTAGTACGCAATAACGCGTTCCTGTCGGTCTTGCATCTGTGACAATACAGCACCGACGCCACAGTTGCTGGCGTTCGTATCTAAAATATAGGGACCCTTGCCGACTGGATATGCCAGGACTGGAGAGGAGGTAAGGGCTTCCTTCAGCCTTGTGAAAGCTTCAGCACATTCTTCTGTCCACCGGAAGTGGTGACCTTTCTCTGTGAGTTTATGGAGTGGACGAGCAACATCAGCGAATCCTGGAACAAACCGCCGATAGTAGGTGCATAGCCCGATATATCTTCTCACCTCATTCACGTTTCAGGGAAAGGGCCAGTTGTTCACTGCTTCGACTTTCTCTGGATCTGTCGCTACGCCTTCCTCACTGACAACATGGCCGATGAACCTTACTTTCCGCTGAAACAGTTCACATTTCTTTGGACTGAGTTTTAAGTTGTTCTCTCGCAATCGAAGAAAGACGAGGCGAAAGTTCTCTAGGGCTTGTTCAAATGAACTTGCATGCACTATGACGTCATCAAGGTAGACTAAGCACCGCAGATCCCTTAGCAGACTGTCCATTATCCTCTCGAAAGTTGCCGGCCCATTACAAAGACCGAACAGCATAACCACAAACTGCCATAGTCCATTACCTGCCGTGAAGGCCGTTTTTTCACGGTCTTCCACCTGCCAGTACCCGCTCTTGAGATCTAAGGTGGAGGAACCAGGCAGAGCCAGAAAAGGCGTCAAGGATTGAGTCGATTCTAGGTAAGGGATAAGTGTCCTTCTTGGTCACATTATTCAGTCTACGGTAGTCCACGCAAAACCGTGTGGAACCATCCCGTTTCGTTACCATAACGATCGGAGACGCCCACGGGCTGGAAGATGGCTCAATCACACCCCACGTCGCATGTCCTCGATTGCACTAAATGCTTCCTCGCGTTTAGCCAATGGCAGGCTCCTTGGTGGCTGACGAATTGGCAAAGCATCACCAGTGCTGATCATGTGCTTAACTGCATTCGTACGCCCTAAATCGTTAGGTCCTCTAGAAAAGACGTCCTGAAACTCCGCAAGAAGGTTACGTAACCGCAGTTGCTGTTGGCTGTCCAAATTAACTGAGCTCTTTTCATAGAGGTCCTGCATAAAGTCTGGTACATCACTGTTCTCAAGCGAATCTGTCCCTGTGTCATCATTACTGTGCGATTGAAGGACGCTTTCAACAAGCTCGCAGACAGCCACCTCCGCGCCACAAGTGATTTTCTTTGGCTTATCTGACACATTCAACATTCTAACCGCAACGAACGGTTGTCGTGTATTAACTAGAGTCTTGCCAACTATGATGCCTTGCGGAAGCTTAGCAGTCAGTGATGGTCCAATCGCAACCCATACTTCATCACCTACGTCTTCCTCTATCCGAGCTGGGACGATCATTTAGTGGTACGGTACACAACTGTGGTTGCCGATGCAACGACGCGATAGCAGCTGACTGTATAGAGAACCTGAGGTTTACGAAGCGGTACCTCCTCTGACTGAATAAGATGGATTCCAGCACCAATATCAACGGTACACCCGTTCATTGTCAGAAAATCCAACCCAAGAATACAACGATCTGAGATTTCTGCCACTAACACTTCGTGGTTAAACACCTGTGTCCCTATTCTAATCCGCACCCTTTGTTTACCGAGCACCGTAGCCGTTTCACCTGTAGCTGTTCTGAGGGTACTATAACAGGGTACTATACGAGGGTACGAGGGTACTATAACACCTCCGAGCCCCCTGAAAGATTGCCCAGGACAGCTCTTGCACCTCCCTCAGGCTTGTCGCCAAAAAGTCACCATTCTGTTCATCGTCCCACTGATTCATTTCCGCAGCAATCTCAAATTGCGCCAAATATGGTTCCCATGGTGTCTTTCCGTCGAACTCCGGGGGTTTCTGCAAAGGGCGATTCCGTTCCAGGCGATTACGTACAAGTGGTACACTTTTCTGGGGACTGAAACTCTTTCATTGGAGCTGGCTTCTTTTCCTGTAAGATCTCCATCTTTACCTGCAGTTGAGCGAGACTCTCTCTCAGTTGCGAGTCCCCTTGTGTTCATTTTCTCGTAGATATTTTCTCTAAGTTTACCTTCCATTACCTCCATGGCGTTACGTGTTTCCTTTAGTTGCCTTTCTACGATATCCTCGATAACTTTTTGTTTTTCCTCCAGGTCTTTCACTCTACGATCGCAGTCTACCTTGATATTATCGAGCTGTGACGCTAACTGGTCTCCCTGTGTTATACGTTCCTTCTGGAATTTGGCTCCCTGTGTTGTCACGCAATATTCCAATTGCTTAAGACCGTCGATTTTCCCGACTCGATTTTGCTGTTCCATTCGCATCTAGATCTGCTCTAACCCATGGGTTATAGCTGCCATGTCTCCTGCTTCCTTTGAAGTACTGTCCGCAGACGTGGGACTCGATAAACACTCACCTTCTGCTAGCTAGACTTCGACCGAGCCGCTTTCTTCGATCTCTCTCGCTGCCATTTCAGGTCTTTTAAGGTTCCAAAAGCACTTCTGACACCAGTGTTACGCGAGCTGAGTCCCGGTTCGGTATCGACTGTAACCACAAGTCCACTGTAAGACCACACGCTCTTTATTCTGTTTACAAGCCGTTATTACACGCTGAACTCGAAGCATGCCCAAGACACGAGTCTTTTTGGTTTCTCCGAACTCCGTTGGGGGTCCTAACAACGTAACACGCGTGACAAGGCACACACGAGACACTATATAACCTAATCTACGGTGAAACAACACGAGTGACTTTGTCAGCAATAGTTTTCATAATGCATCGGTGAATGCTGGCGCTCAGTCAAGGAAGCGTATTAGATTAAAATCTACAGTAGCTCTTGTAGGAAAAATATATTACTGGCATCTGGAGGAGAGCGATTTACTCAACTTCACGAGTGCTTTGTCATATGCTGTGTTTCAGGCTAATTCCCGATTGGCTTCGTTTGTATTTTTACTACAGTTCCTTCAGTTCTCCTTATTAGTATTGTGTTTTAACATAAAGTGGATCATGTAAAGTTTACGACTCCAATCGAAAATTATATCCTATTGAGAATCACTAGAAAATCGAACGACAAAACTCCAATCACATGTTTGATTTTCGAGTGATTTTCAACAGGAAATTTTCGATTGGAGTGATCCCGTGAAGTTTACTAAAACAACGAGTTTAACCCACATCCAAATTTATGACACAAATCACTGGAGTTGTGTAGGCGATTGGACTCAGTGTGATAGTTTGGGACGGAAATAATGGCTATCAGTTTCCAGAGAGCAAATCTCTCCTGTTATCAAGATGGTGAGCAGCAAATAATTTTCTTCTATTGACCTTCTATATGTCAAGCAGCCGGTTCAAAACACCAATTAGCATTTACAGTTACATTCTCGATTACAGTTGCTACTTCACCGGGGAGAACAGCAGTTTTTGTGCTGAAAATGTCGGGAATTGCTAGACTCAGGGAATTTACCGAGAAATCGTTGATACATGTCGCGACAAAATAAAAATGAATCGGGACAACTATTGAGAAAATACACCACAGTTCAAACAGGCTTCAGTTGCACGATAGCCCCAAAACTACAAAATATAAGCTGCAAGAAATGCCAAGAAAGTTAACCCGTCAAAGGTTGCTCCTCCCTTCCCCAATCATATCAAACAACGAGTGTCGATTTAGAGGCCTGGGACCTAGAAACCGCCATTTTGAATTTCCTGGCAGCTCTTCCAAATATGGAATATGGAATTTTCCTAATATGGAAGAGACCGCGGGAAGTTCAAAACGACACTTTCGCCTGCTATTTTATTGATATGGGAGACTATTATGATACCAGTATTCCCTGAATTAAAAAGGAAGCTTAAATGTTGGAGAATACAAACAACCAAGCATATAACCTACACAGTAGTTATAGTCTATCAATGACGCGCAGATCTTGCCCTTCAGTATCGTATCAGTGGCTGCAACACATGTCCTCCAGTGGTGCGGAGAGGAGAGCATTGTGGTTAGCCACGCATGGGATTGTGGTCGAAACAGCGTATTAACGCAATGAACCGTTGCTAGATTTTGTCCAAGTTATTAATTACTGCTCAGCAATTAACATATGCTCAGTTAATCCTTTGGGGCCAATCAAAGAACGTGTTCGTTAGACGTCCCTGTACTTCTGAAAATATAAAACTGATTTGACATCAAACACAATTGGAATAGAACTGCTCTATCTTTTGCATAGGAGAAGCGAGATCTCGAGACGGCGTCTAGGAATCAGTTAGTGCAGCAAGTGAGGCAGATCAGTACGGTATGGCAAAAGTTGTAATTCGTTGGTTTATGTTCTTGTCGTAGTTACTTCACAATTCACTAAGTGAAGGTACGTGTTTTATCAGGGGAGTGGGTTGGGGGATCTGTACTAAATATCTTTAGTACAGATCGGTTCCCCTCCCCTTCCCTTACAAAACATTTTCATGACCCCTCACTCTATAAAGCTACAAGAAAATATATGACCCTCCCATTTATATTCTGACGAAAAACGATTTTTGGAGAGTTTTTCATGATAGCCTTACTAGTCGGGTTAAAAGAAGGAACATCCGTGAAAACGACATATATATGGTTATAGAACAGTAACACTAAATGAGTGTCAACATTCTTCTCATCCGCCTTATCACAAACCTTGAATGAGCAAATGTAAACAAACAAACAAAACAGTTTATATTGATAACAGAACATTCAATAAATGGGAATGAACAAAAACCCTTTGAGCCTCCCCCTGTTAGAAAAAAGTAAAGACTTGGCCCTCCACAAATGTTCAATATTATTTTCATGACCCTCCCCTATCATCATGAGCTCCAGCCCACCCCCCTGATAAGAAAATGTACCTTCCCTAAACCAGAAGTTCTCAATGAGAAGTAAGTGCTGCCTTCCATACTACATTCGTCACTGGTTGCTTCTTGTGATAGGCTACAGCTCCATATCAGACTCCAGCTCGCACTGTGGCAATCTGATCATAGCTCAGTTGGTAGAGCACGGTCTAGAGTGCGGGAGGTTGGGGGTTCGAACCCGGCCGCGTCCTTGGGCAGGGACGTTTATAAGCCGTTGGCCTTGTCTCCTTCTAATCAGTATTTGAAGGGGACGTGAACGAACCTGTTGTGCTACTCGAAAAAGAGAAGGGGATTGTCGCCCGGTACAGCAGCCTGGCCATTGCACTAACCACACACTCAACATTGTAAACTGCGTGGCAGCCATTGGCGCCGTAATAGCAGTCCGAAAAATTCACCGACGGGATATGTCAGTAAAATGTGCCATGAGACTGTGGTATATGGCGCTATATAAATATGGCCTATTATTATTATATTATTATCATGTACGCTTTCCTAGAGTTCATTCTATTTTCATATGCTAGTTCAATGTGTGTGGTAAGTGCGATAACATTTTTCAATTTCTTATTCACCGTATTTCGACAGTTATTCAAATTATGATTTCCTAGTTCAGAAACCTGAGGTACGCGCTAAAGCTTCAGTATACTTTCCAATTCATCTAATTTAACAAATGGTTTTACTCTGGCATTTTCGGCAAGAAAGAATCTGACTATATTTTATTTGTTAGAGCATGTAAATGTATGTATAAAATATCCGTGATTATTGGATGGACTGGAACAGTTTGGCTTAACAACCAAGCACGTGGCTTGTCCATCAATGAAAACAACTGATTGGCTGCGCATGGAGGCTACATAGAAGCGTGTTGCTGATTGGCTACATCTGGAACCTCCTATATCACAAAACAATCGCGATTTAGTCTGCTAGATTAGAAATGCTGCCTACGCTAACGTTCATTTTGCGGTATACAGGAACTTCAAGATAAGGATACGTTGACAGATAGCCTTAAAAAGGAACTAGGTAACATTAAAAAAGTATGTCTTCAAATCAAGTCAAGTCAAGTCAAGTCAACTTTATTTATACACGGTGTGCTCGATCAGGTCATATACAAATATTAAAATATGCTATTAATGCTATACTAATCTATCTTACAAGTTAATTAAAATATGTGATCTACTAATATGTAGAAATGTTTAATTACAATTGTTAAAAATGCTAAAATACAAAGAATAATAAATAAAGAAGCCTGCTTTCCATGAGCGCCGTGTTGTTATTTTAACTAACAGTGAAATCCTGCAAAATCGTGACAACTTAGCTTGGATTTAAATGCATTTAGGGATTTCTGTGCACGTAATTCGGAAGGCAAGCTGTTCCATAAGACCGCACCGCGGTAGCTAAAGCTGCGTTTGCAATAGTTGGTGCGGGGGTGTGGGACAGCGAGTTTATAAGATATATCCCTTAGGGCATAATTTGTAAGTTCAGTCCTAGGAATGAACTTCGAACAGAGATATTCGGGAGCTAGCTGATTCAGAGATTTGAAGACCATTGTGGCTAAAGAAGATAAACGTTGATTTTTTTAATTTTTCCATTCCAGTGTTTTAAATAAATGTTCTGCATTGGAGTCGAATGGAGCGTTTAACAAGACACGTGCAGCACGATTCTGAAGTTTTTGTAGTTTTTCACTTAGTCCTTTGTTACAATTTCCCCACACTTGGCTACAGTAGTCAAAGTGTGGTTGGACTAGGGCGGTGTAAATAGTTAGAAGAATACCGTATGGTACATATGGTTTTATTCGTTTAATAGCTCCAATGCCGGAAGCAATTTTTTTGGATATAACATCGATATGATTATTCCATTTCAAATTTTCGTCGATATTAACTCCCAGCGATTTGCTTAACTGAACTTGTTTTATTGGAATGTTATTGATGACAGGAGTTGGAGTTTGGGAAATATTAGTCAGTTTCTGCCTGGATCCAATAAGCATGAACTCGGTTTTGGTAATATTTAATGCCAATTTGTTACAATTAAGCCATTCATGAATACACTGTAAATCGTAATTCATTGCTGAGTTAAGTTCACTGATGTTGTTATTAGAAAATGTAAGGCTAGTATCATCAGCATACATCCTAGGGGTTGAATTAGACAAACAGCTAGGAAGATCGTTTATGAAAAGTAAGAACAACAAAGGGCCCAGGATTGTGCCCTGAGGAATTCCACAATTAAGAGAACGAACCCGAGATAAGGATCCATTTACAAAACTATTTTGTGAGCGAGAACCCAAATACGAGGCAAACCAATCGTGCGTTGTACCGTGTACACCGTAGTGACGTAATTTAGCAAGAAGAATCTCGTGATCAACGGTGTCAAAAGCTTTTGTAAGATCGATAAAGACAACAGCATTGATTTTACCGCGGTCAATGTTTAACACCCATTCATTTGTTGCCTCCAATAGCGCAGTAACTGTGGAATGCAAAGCTCTAAATCCAGATTGTTGATTTGATAAAAGCTTGTTGTCATTAATATATGTAAAAAGTTGGTCATAAACAATTCTTTCGAAAAGTTTGGCTACAATTGGAATAACAGAAATTGGTCGGTAGTTATTAGGGTCAGAGTGTTTCCCTTTTTTGTATACCGGGAACACTTTAGAACACTGCAATTCCACAGGAAAGATACCAGAGGAAATTGACTTATTAAAAACCCAAGATAGGGATTCAGATACTAAATCAGCACACTCCTTTATTAATTTGGCTGGAATGTTGTCAAGTCCCGTAGCTTTAGATTTATTCAATTTAGAAATCAGTTTATAGATATGGTCTCCATCGGTTTCTTTTAAATGGAAGGCACTGGTTACAGAAGAGACATTCGGTAAGAAAGATTCAAATGGCATGTTGCCGGGTTGTAGCTCTTCGCTTATATTTTGAGCGATAGTTGAAAAATGCTCATTAAAAGCTTCTGCAATCTCATGTGATTCATAAACTGTGCCACCATTATAGTCAAGTTGGTTGATTGTAACCTTGTTCGATTTGCGTGAGTTTAATTCGTTGATCGTTTGCCAAGTCTTTCGGGAATTACTAGAATATTTGTGAAAAGCTTCTTGATAATAAGAAGCTTTTGCTTTCTTAATTTCACTGTTTACAAAGTTTCTAGCTGATTTGAACTCCGACCAATCACGTGGAGTGTTTGTTATGATGGCTTTATATTTTAAACGATCCCTATGGTGCATGGATTTTTTCAAATCTGAAGTTATCCAAGGTGATTTGGAAGCACGAACTCTTTTTGCTCTCGGTGGAGCGTGTTTATCTGCCACCTCAAGAAAGAGTCCTTTCCATTTTAACCACATTTCATCGGGGTTTGATATGTTTAAAATATCTTGCCAAGGCTGAGATGAGATGTCCCTACGGAATTGGTCAGGGTCAAAATTCTTAAATTTCCTATAGAATACGGTATGCGGTCCTTTAGAAAGTGAGTTAATAGCAATTTTTCGGTATGCATAAACTAGACTATGGTCACTTATACTGATATGGGATACTCCAGAGCAGACCAATCTGTCAGGTCGATTTGTTAAAATTAAATCAATCAAAGTTTTGGTCGAAGCAGTAATGCGGGTAGGTTCCGTTATTGTTTGTTTCAAGTTATAAATTGTCGATATATTAATAAGCGAATTTGTGTTAGCGTCGTTAGTGTTCGAAGTCAGATCGCAGTTAAGGTCTCCCATAATATAGAATTCTTTGTCCTCCAAATCAAGTTGTTGTACAAATTGTTCAAAATGATTAAATATTTCAATTTTGGAGCTGGGAGGCCTATACCACGTTGAGACCAGAAATGCTTTCGATCTAGGTTTGTGAACTTCAATACATAAGTTTTCTAATTCAGGCAGGTGTAGATCCGTCCGAGTTAGGTGATTAATATTCGATCTGATATAGAACGCAACACCGCCACCATTACGACCCCTTATGTCTCTATCTCTACGGATAATATCATAGCCATTAATGTGAATTTCGTTATTTTGAATAGAATCATTCAATCTCGTCTCATTAATAGCTAGAATATCGATAATTTGGTCGGCCATTACGACTCTTAGTTCATCTATATGTACTGTTTAAAACACGAACAGCAGTGTTTTATCAAGTTTAAAAATTCGAGGGCGAAGCCCGAGAATTTTTAGACTTGATAAAACACGTGCTGTGAGTGTTTTAAACGGCTTCAAAAACGCTTCAAGAATGCAATGAAAGAAAGTCGCACATCTCAAGGGAATGGTTACTTAATGAACCTTTGTATTCACAACGCCATGCAAAATATTCGAGTAATCACCGCCGGCAATTACGAATATCTCAAGGGAAGGACATGAAGAAATTACCATACTATGTTGTTTGAAGCGGCGTTTCGCAATGCAAGAATAACTTGCACTTGAAGGATTTGGTGTCGTAGTTTACCTCGATAAAGTTCAAGACTTGGAAAGCGATGTGACTGACATGACGGCAGACTCTAAATTTTTGGCTCCGGCACAAAATATGTAAGTTTAATGCATGTTTTTATTATTTTACGGCTTTGAGTTTGGTTTTAATAATTAAGCTAAACAGTGGCTCGGTAAACAAGTTATGGTAGTTGGATAACTTCATTTTAAAAATATTATCTGTGTATCTCGGTAGTCTGCTGATATTAGTAAATTTAGTGCAAAATTTAATATCTAGGTACCTTATGTTCCGTGTACTTTTTGCTATCTTTGGGTCTTTATCAGTGAATTCTTAATTAGGATGAAACTTTATTTTAAATTTCATGTTCATTAGTATTCTTGATATAAAGTCTTCATCCTAATTTGCATTCTTTTGTAATACCTTTGTACCCCATATTCCCCTGGTACCGAAATCAAAGCCCTCCCCGGGCTTTTTAGAATGATGAGATTTTATCAGGTATAAAGGAGCATGCACGTGACTGATTTGCTTCATCTGATTGGACAACATGCTCATTAATTATTCATGAGTTTTTGAAGTTTAGTTAAACTCGCGATATTTAAAGAGGCCATTTTAAATCCACGTTCTCGAGACAGAAACGAGGAAGAATCAATGGTTTTAGAATTGACCGACAAACAATTATGAGAAGCGGGACTTGGAAATGGACTTGTGCAAGTTGTCACGAATTTGCAGGAGTTATCTAATCATTGATCACTAATATAACTAGAAAAATTATCGGAAATCAATTTTACACCATCAAAGTTAAGATGAAGGCGACTAGCATTTAAGTGATCGCTAGTAATGTTAGAATGATGAATGATTGTATAGTCATTCTGCCTGCAAAGGCCTTTAAGGATCCGGTTTACCTCTTTCCCTTTAGACTTGAAGGCTGGATCATCAGATCTGGTAATTATAGAAGAAAAGGTTACCTTCGTTGATGGAGATTCTTTAGTAATTGTTGAGCCTAGAAGGACCAGTTTCTCGGCGATTTCATGTGCAGTAGAGTTTGATTTGAGGTCGTTAGTTCCAGCGTGGAGTATTATTTCATCTGGGTGCTTGCGGATTGTTGGCTTTACGTGGTCAAACATGTCTTCCACCGTAGCACCAGAAAAGGACTTAGTTACAGTTCTAGCAGTTTTCGATAGTCGCCATCCCTGTACATTCTTGATGATAGAATCACCAACCAGGACAATTGTGGGCTTCGGAGGTTTGGGCTGTGAGGTGACATAGTGTTTGTTGGGTTTCGCGTCTTTGGACTGATTAGGCGTTTTTGACGTTCCTTTGCGTTTCTTTGATTTTGCATTTGTGACTGTGGTCCATGGTTCTGAATCGCTAGAATCGCTACTAGAATCTTGTATAGTTTCGACATAAGACTTGGACTTGAATTTATCACGTTTCTTGGTGGGTTTTACGGTGGGAGGATTCTTCAAGGTTTCGCATTCGGTTATACGCCTGGCTTCAAGGTTGTCTACGGATAAAATCCTTACGGTCTCCAGTAAACTAGCTCGTTCTTGCTCCAGGGCTAGTATTTTAGCTTCTTGAGATTCGCACTTTGATCGGAGTCGGGTAACTTCACGTTCCAAAGGAGATGGAGCAGGTGGCGTAGATTTATTTTTGTGACTGTCATGGTAGACTTCTTTTATGGAGTTTACAGCGTTCCAGAGCTTCTTAATTTCTAGGGAGCAAAAAGAAAGCGATTCATTGATTTTATCGTTGGATGATTCGTCCTCATCGCTGGACTCTTCTACACTTGAGCCAGGGTCAGCAGAAGTTTCTTCATGACCAGCGACTTCGCCGCCATCTTGTGTAGGTTGCAGGGTTCCTTCGGCCAATTGCTCAGGCGGTTTGAGTTGATCATTTTGCATACTAGATCTCAGATTTTTGAGGAAAGTATCTTTTAGTTTGCCTTGAACTTGGACGGTTTTTGTATTTAAAGAGAAATTAAATGTCAGGTTGGTGGCTTTCATAACCGCGACGGTTCCAGGTAATAAGTTCATGTCCTAGATACACCAATATGTTACTGACGTTCTATGACCGAAACATAATAGAACGTAATTAACCTATTGTTGTATCTAGGACATGAACTTATTACCCGGTTCCATTGAAGGTGACTTGGAGGCTCTTTTCATCGATTTCGAGCTTTGCCGCTAGATATTTGGCTAATTCATCTTTGCTGCCATCCCACTTCAGTTGCTTATTTGAATTAAGCCATAAATGTTGTTCAGAAGCGACTTCATTGCTCTCTAAGTTTGGTAAAAGACTCATCTTAACGGTTCAAGACGGAGCGAATTTAAACACGTCCGTCCGGGATAGTAGTATAGTCGGCGTCAAAATGATACCCGTTTTTCTTGCACAAGAAAACTCAAAAAGTGAATTCAGAAATTCATTTTTGAGTTTTCTTGTGCAAGAAAAAAGGGTATCAGTTTTGACGCCGACTATACTACTAGGGGTAACTAAGGGTCATTCAAAGTGTCACTAGACATTCTTGTACATAAAATCCAACTTGATAATCCTATTAGAGATATGATTACATATAGTTATATCGACATCGATTGCTTGTACATAAAATCCAACTTGATAATCCTATTAGAGATATAATTACATATAGTTATATCGCTGCAACAGCCTTACACCTAAAAATCCAAACTCGAGTACCTGTTAAAGCTATCGTAATATATAGTTGTATCGAAGGGAGAATGGTGAGACCACGTAGCGAACCACTTCCAAGGAGTCTAGCTCGAGAGGCAGGTGCTATTCTCGATGAGAGAGATGGAATGCTTGAGGGGATGGAGATAGGTCGCCGTACTATCCGATGGCGCTTCTTCCAAGGTGTGGCAGGAGATTTGACCCCTAGGATCATGGAAAAGTTAGTTGCAAAGGTAACCACCAGCTTCTATCTGCGCTACAGCTACACCTATCGCATTCGCAATGTCAATGACGGACGCGTGATTCTATTCTCCAAGACTGTCCCAGGCTCTCCATGGGTGAACATCCTAGAAGATGGAGAAGAGTGGATCAATAGCAAGGAGACAGCTCGATTGAATCCCGACAACATCACTCGACCAAATACCCAATGGGCCTTTGTGCGTTGGATCTACGTAGATGTAAAAGTTGTGATCGATCGTCAGCTTCTGTTGGGAACAGGTCCACTGCCCCAATGGCTTCGCCAGAAAAAAGGAATGTTTGCCCTCGATCGATATGGTGACAACCTATGTCTGTGGCGCTGCCTTGCCGTATACAAAGGAGCCCGTGCAGACAAGTGCAACACCTCAGCTCGAAAACTTGCCCAGGACTTCTATCGCCTGACAGCGCTCACACAAGACGTTCCCAGAACTTCCTTAGACCAGCTGGAGGAAGTCGAGTTGCACTTTAGAATCGGTATTCGGGTGTACGAACCCACGGAGGATGGCGCTTGGCATCTGACGCGACATGCAGCTCACTACAAGCATACGATGACGATTGGGATATACGACGGACATGCCTTCTACATCAAGAACATCAACAAGCTAGGGCACATCTACGTATGTAATGACTGTAAGCAACGGTTCACGAAAGCCTCAGACCTTCACCGCCATGCAGATCGTTGCAGTCGTGGAGAAACAAAGATTGTTTGCCCTGGAAAGGTAATCACAGTACCCCAGTCGGCATACGAAAAAGCCTTCTGGCCAGAGAGCACCGCTAGCAAAGTCGCTTTATGCTGGTTGGAACGCGAAACCAAAAGGATTGGACAACACATTCATCATGCAGCTTGTGGACATGGTGGAGAGCATTGGATCGAAGGAGCGCCGGTCGACGGCTACGAACCTATTTCGAAAACCATCTTTCAATTTCATGGATGCTATTTCCATGGCTGCCCGAAATGCTTCCCTAGGGAAAGGAGGCTCTATCTCAAGACCTGTGAAAGAACGGCAAAGCTACAAGGAGCTGGTTATACAGTAGTGGAAGCTTGGGGCTGCTCCACAAAGAAGAAAAACAAACCGGTCCCCACACCAACACAAACTGTCTACCCACACTTCATAGTTTACGATTTCGAAGCCTATCTCGACACGACAAAAGGAAGACAACCAACAGACCACCTGACCATCGAAAACGTTCACGTTCCCATATCAGTATCAATTGCCGACACGTACAATCGAAAGCCAACCCACATTTGTCGACGCAATCCAAAAGAACTCATCGAAGCCTTCGTCGAAGAACTCCAGCTAAGAGCGAAAGTGATCCAAGAAGTCATTGCAGAACAGTTCTGCCCCAAGACACCTGAATTCTCTTTTGACACCCTACCAAAGAAACAACAAGCGAAGATCGACGAATGGATCCGCCAAGTTCCAGTAGTGGGATTCAACTCTGGCAGGTACGATCTCAATCTGATCAGGGAGCACTTCGTAGGAATCATTGCCGACACCTGTTCAAAGATCCTGGTAGCAAAGAAAGCCAATTCCACTATGTTCCTATTGACCCCAGATTTCCGTTTCCTTGATGTGATCAACTACCTTGGACCTGGAACTTCTTATGAACGTTGGGTTGCTGCCTATGGCTGTGAGTTGCAAAAGAGTTTCTTCCCATATGAGTGGTTCGATTCTCCAGACAAGTTGGATCACATTGGATTACCAGACTATCCAGAGTGGGGTTCGAAGTTGAAAAGAGAACATCTACTATCTATGTCAGAGTTCGAAGACTGTGAGTGCACCTTTCTCGACAAAGGAATGGAAACCTTTGCAGACTGGCTACGATACTACAACAACCTAGATGTAGTTCCATTCTTAGAGGCACTTGAAAAGATGCGAGATTTCTATCACGAGAAAGGAGTAGACATGCTGAAAGATGCAGTGTCCATTCCAGGAGTCTCACTACAGTTCCTGCTTCGAGGTAGTGTAGAAAGGGGAGCTGAGCTGTACGCTCCAAGTAAGGAAGCCTACCGCATGCTGAAAGACGCTGTCGTGGGAGGTCCAAGCATAGTGTTCACCAGACTCCACGAATCAGGAGTGACTAAGATTCGTAGTCATCAGGGAGGAACTAAGACTTGTCGTAAGATTCTTGGATACGATGCCAACGCCCTATATCTTTCTACCATGGAATTCGAAATGCCTTGTGGAAAAGAAAAGGTTGTGCACTATGACGATCCAGGTCCAGCCACTGAAGGATTCGTTGAATGTCTACTTGGTGGAACGTGGTTTGGATATGCAGAAGTAGACATCGAGATACCAAAGAAATTGTGGAAGGAATTTGAGGAGATGCCACCCTTCTTCTACAACAAGAAAATCCCCAAAGAAGCAATCCCTCCAGAAATGTTGGCCTACCTCACAAAGACAGGTAGAAAGCTCAGCGAGGAAAAGAAGCTAGTTGGGAGTCTCTCTGGAAAGAAGTTGCTACTCTATGCTCCTCTTCTACTTTGGTATGTAGATCATGGCGCAGTGATCACTGCTGTCTACCGCACGATAGATTACGAACCCAAAGAAATCTTTAGATGGTTCGTGGACCAAGTCACTGAGGCACGTCGTATGGGAGATGAAGATAAAGGTGAGGCTTTGCTGGCAGATGTGTTCAAGCTACTAGGAAACAGCGCCTATGGAAAGTTGCTCGAAGACTTGGGACGCCAAACGAAAGTCACCTATACGAAAGATGAGAAGGTTGTGGACAAGGCATTGCGAAGTGTTTGGTTCGAAGACCTGGAAGAGATTGGTGAGGCATACGAACTCGAGAGCCGAAAGGACCAGATCCGAATCAAACGCCCTTTCCAAGTAGGTATCGCTGTGTACCAGCTCGCAAAGCTGCGTATGCTCGAGTTCTACTACGACTTCCTCGATAAGTACATCGCCCGAGATGATTTCGAATACATCCAGATGGACACGGACAGTGCGTACATTGCCATCTCGGGAAATAGCCTCGATGAGGTTGTAAGACCGGAACTACGTGAGGATTTCGAAGCCAATAGGAAGGAATGGCTAGCTTGGGACAAGTGGAGCAGTCGTACGCCAGGACTCTTCAAACTCGAATTCGAAGGACAGCGCGCCATTGCCCTATGCTCGAAAGCCTACTACGTCGATACGGGTGGCAGCAAGAAGTATTCCGCTAAAGGTATGTCTAGGCGTCACAATGACATTTCGTGGGATCGATTCAAAGCAGCCCTCCAGGGTAGTATCGACATGGCGGAAAACCGAGGCTTCCGACTATTGCCAGAAGGTGTGGTAACCTACGACCAATGGAAGCTTGGGCTATCGGCTTACTACGACAAAAGACGCGTTCTTCCCGATGGAATCCACACCGAGCCAATAGAGTACGCTGTTTAGCGTCTAGGTACAAACAGAATTCCTTTTGGTGGTAGTTCTGTATCCCTAGGAACGACTTGTAGCTCTTCACGAACGAATCCACGTTTGGGTGCGTCCTTCTCCTTTGCAAGGTAGTAAAGCACAGGCTGTCCCGAAGATACTACACTTCGCGAAATGGTGTATATCTGCAAACTCCACACAGGATCAGTAGCTCTACGTTTTTCACCTCCTTCCAATTCTCCTGGTGCATAAAGATATCGAACTAGAACGTCGAATGGTAGACGCTCTTCTCTCAATCCAACGGTTCGCGAATACGTAGGAGTCTTCAGATCTACTTGTTGCGCCACCACAGAATTCAAAGGCTCTTTACCAGTCAACCGAGTCACCTCACTATTCATAGCTTTGATAACCATTGGTAAACGAACTACCCATTCTCTACTACGTTCATCTGATCCTTCCGAAGTAAGTACCATCTCTTGTGCATACTGATACCCAAACAATCTCTCGGCTAGAGTTCTATTTGCTCTTTCAACAAAACTTTGCGCTCTATGATTACCAGCCTCACCTCGTTGAACTTTCGTACCATGTAGTTCTAGCGTTTCAGACATACGTCCCAGGAATTCTCTACCAGGATCTACTTGCAAAGTCTTTGGCCATTCTAGTGGACTACGTTTATAGATTCGTTCGAATGCCGCAGAAACTTCACCACTATCTTTAGATGCCAAAGGTTCGGCTTCTTTGTATCGAGAAGCTACATCGATTACCACTAATGCATACTTATATAGTTTCCTTCCACGTCCTGGCCGATCGTGTGGTAGAAATATCAAATCAGCTTGGTGGACTTCATTTGGTTTCGATACAGTCCAATGTGGTTGTGGAATGTGTTTTGGTGGTGGTAGATATATTTGCCACATAGATTGCTTTTCCAACCAACTCCTAGCCACGTCTTCTGATGCTTTCGCTGCTACCGATAGCTTACCAATTGCAGAGTGACCTTTCCAATAGCCCATAGGACCATAGAAGATATTCGCAAGTTTAGAATCCATCATACATCTATACGTCCCAACCTTCAACAGATAAAAAAAAAAAAAAAAAGGAAGAATAAAGAAAGTCGTTGCGTGACCCTCTTCATTCTTCCTTTTCTTTTTTTAGTAACTTACTAGTAGCTTAGGGTAACTTACTAGTAGCTTAGGGTAACTTACTAGTAGCTTAGGGTAACTTACTAGTAGCTTAGGGCAACTTACTAGTAGCTTAGTAGTAGCTTAAGTAGCTTACTAGTAGCTTAGTAGTAGTATCTATATCCATTTACTAATAGTGTATCCGACGCCTAGCATTCCACCACCAACGTAGAGCAACTCGCCAGTCTTCTGATTGTTTGAGGGTTTGTAGTAGTCAGATAAGCGGGGTTCTTTCATCTCTTTGAGCCGTTTTAGCGCCTTACGTAACCTATCGGATCGTACTAAGGCTTCGTTGGTATCTCTTTGATCGTTGTGTGCTTTGCGTTCAAGACCTTCCTGCTCTTGTGCATAGTCATATAAGCTTTGACGTTTGATTCTATACGCTTTCATTTCACGTTCTAGTTTTTCGGTGGCCCTATCGTGTCTCTCTCGTTCTGCATCTACATCACCAGCCTTTCCAAGCATTCTAGCTAGTATGCCACCACCAGTAAATGCCGTTGCATTCAAGATAGCCCCGAAAATGGCCATTCCAATTGCTGCTGCCATTACGGTTTGGTCTTTTCTTTCTCAAGTTGTTTCTCAAGATATTGCTTTGCGTATAAGCTACCAACTATCACGGCAGTCCACTTTGCGTAATTCACTAGGGAAGAAGAAGGATCGCTAAGCATAGATTCCTTGGTAGTCTTTTTTACGATCCACCCAATACCAGCAGCGAGTCCAACGATTTTGACTGCATCGGTTGCCGTCTTCGTCAATTCCTTCTCCATCTAGATATATACTACTATGGTCTCGAGTCTTTAAGTGTTACTCCATGTCTAGTGCCGTTGGCTTTGCCGGAGCTGCAGATTGTGTCGTGCTAACGGCGGCAGCTCGCGTGTTGCCATCTACATACTTCTTGTACGCAAAGTACGTGCCAAACAATGTAGCGCCAGTACCAATGACTGCGAGGATAGTCAGGCTTTCGAACCGACCTTTCTCTACGTCAGTTTCTTTACATGATTCGCTTTCGCGCATCAACTCTCTCTTTTGAGCTTCTTTAGCGAGTTTGTTGCTTAACGCTAGTGCTTTTCCAGCTGCGACGCGCTTTGGTTTTTTTATCTTAGTTGGTGCAGTCGTCGGAGGATTCGCAGTTATCTGGTCCGCTTCTTCCATCTTGATTCGGTATAGTAGGTATATGTGGAGGTTCAACAGTTGTACCAGGAATGACTACATGACCAGATATGTGGAATAGAACGCTAGCTAGAGCTACAAGGCGACCTGCTTTGAGCGATAGTAGACCAGTCGCAGCACTGATTTCGTTGCGGACTAGAGGGTCTTCTTGTAGGTCCTTGATCAGGGCTTCTTGAGAATCTATTGGTACTAGGTAGGCAACTAGGCGGGTAGCTAGACGCGTCACACCGTCAACTAAGCCTTTCGTTACTTGCTGAGCTAGGACGGCCTGATACCTCCTATACAACTTGTTTACCTCTTTCTCGGGAAGCCTAGAGATGTCCCCTAGGGAAAAGTTCTTACCTAAGTATTCTTTCGTTACGCCTGTTGCGGCTAAGATCGAAAGTGATTCGCGATTGTCTGACGTAACGTCTAGATCGGTTGGTGGTGGGCCTGTTACGTCCTCACCGAATATCTCGAGTATTTCCTTATCAGTCATAATATGTTATAGATGCTGGGAGCTCTAACACTACCTCGAAAGGATGGCGGAGACAGAAGCACATGCGAGCAAACTTATGGGATCCAAGTATCATTCGTAACTCTTTGCATTCTTGCGAGCCTCCATAATCCTCAAATATCCTTTTGCCATCTACAGCCGATGCTGTATGGAACGCTATTACTATAGCTACGTTCTCACGGAAGGGTTTACATATGCTCGTTAGTTGTTGGGACAGCACCCAAACGGAAATCCCTATATGTCGTGCAGAAAAGGCTAAGTCCACTAGCTTGTCAGTTCGTTTCTTGACGTCCTTCGATGCGGCGCAATCGTCGAGAATCAATAGAGTATTGGTACCGGACCAAAATGTTGCGCAAATACTCAAAGTAGCATCGATGGCATCCTGCGGTGGTGATATGACGAAGAAACGAGGATCTCGATTTGCAAATCCACGATAAGTTTTGTTGTGGGCATACGTAGGACAAATCAGTACTATGTAATCGAACTTACCACGAAATGATCCACGAAGTTGTTCTATGAGAAATGCAGTCTTCCCACAATTCGTTGGACCGACTATGAGTGCGTTGAACGGTACGTGCTCTACGAGAGAATCCATCAGTATAATATACTCTGCAGAGATCTGTTCAATATCGTGACCTGAGCATCCGCAAGGACATAGATGTGCATTTTCACATTTCCACTTCCCTTAGCAGTTCTATGTATGCGAATGTCGATGTCCTTTCCACTGCCGGTTTGTGCCAAGCCATCACCATGAACGGTGGAATCTTTTGCTGTGCGACAATCGATTAGAATAGAGAATCTATTTTCAAAGAACTTCTTTGGAGTCATAGAAGTATTGGGTGTACCAAACCAGCTTCTTGCAGCCTCCCAGAAATCTAGGGGAAGCATGCCGCTTGGAAAGAGTCTGTTGGGAATCCCATTGACATCTACTTCTACCTTCAAGATATCTGGATTCGAGAATGCTTCACTATCTCGCGTGCCAATGGTAGGTGGATCTATGAATAGTAGAAGCAGTCCAGCAAAGGATCGTCGTGGAACATTGATATTTTGAGATATCAAAGTATCGGACGTTTTAGCGATATCTACTGTTTTGAAGTGAACAGCGTAGTTGTATAGGAATGCAGTACCTATTTCATATTTGTGAAGTGCACTACTAGCCAGCGTTTCGTTCCTGATTGCTTCGTATTCTAGTTGGATGTTGGTAAGTTGGTACGTACCTATCTTCGTCGTATCCGATCCAATTACAACCTCGTTGGCAGACGCTAGAGTTAACTCGAACGTAATGGTACTTTCTAAGGCATGTGGATATAGAACTCCATGTTGTGTCAGAATGTCAACATCTAAGGGAATCCTATACTTAGAACCACATGCAGTTAGGAGCGCGTTGTCTGCAGCAGATGAAGTACTTGCGTCACCAGCTTTCGATCGTAGCTTATTCAAGTTCTCTGATTGAATGCCTTGTTGTATTCTAGACTCTCTCTCCTGCGTAGATAGGTATACATCGGAGTATGTTTGTAGGAGGTCTGGCCTGACAAGGTCTTCTACTGTTTCAGCTCCCATCCTACAGATTCTACGCATGACCAAACAGCGTCCAACGTTCGAAACGACTCTGTTATTCGCATGTCCACCAGATAGTACGATGTCGCCCAATAGCGCTAAGCTACCAGGTACTAGTACTACGTCTTCTGCTAGCTTTGGAACTTCTACGTATAGAGTCTCACCTGGATTGGCAGATGATCGAGTGAAAGTTTTCCTATACAAGTCTCGCGGAGCCTTGAGTGCATGAGGCTCTCTTCGTACTTGTGTGGGATCCAATGTTAACGAGATCATGTTGAATATAACTATATATGTAGATATGTTTAACATGGCCTCTGAGGGTAGGTATGATGAAAGAACTGATGAAGCTGAAAGAGGAAGAGACTACGACAACGCTGATACTGTCAATGAAGAAGCACGGAAATTGGCGTCAGACTCTACGAATGTGGATCCTAGTGAATCAGTCAACCTGAAAACTAGACGCAATTACAATGAAGAAGGTGCTCGACCGAAGTATCAGGAAACGTCATTGACAGATGGAGAGCTTAATGAATTGATGGATGAGGATAGAATCGAACGGCCTAAATTTAGCGATCGCCGCGTAGTCTTCAAAACAGGCACATCGGATGGAATGAAACAAATGCTATTCGATACTGTATGGAAACACTATGCGGATGTAGGGATTCGTGGAGGATTCCTTGAGATAACTGGAATATGGGAGGCCAATAAGGAACTGAGTAGAATCTATCTTCACGTACTTGGAAGTAAAGAGAAGCCCAGACCTTTGACCACAGTGCAGGGTGAAAGATATCGAAGTATGGGTAAAGATCTCAAATTTGCCCTAGGTCCTACGGATGCAGAAAGAGCAGCACAAGTCATCCAAGGTCAAGAAAAGGCCGCCGAACATCTCGAAATGGAAGATAGCATACTTCAAGATCCAACGTCAACTGAGGATCAGAAGGAAGCGGCTAAGAAAGAGAAAGTACACATCCATAACGAAATAGAATTACTCGAACGTCAAGAGGGAGCCATACTAGAACGTATGTCGCTACGTGAAAGGATCAAATACATTTTCAGAAAGCATGGAATGACCGTTCTTGCAGTGGTAACTTCCGTTGGCGCTATCGTTAGTACGATAGTTTCCCTGTTGGCGAGATCCGTACCGAAACCAGTAAAGGCTGGTATCGATAAAGCAGCAGATGCAGTAAAGAAGGGATTGCAAACGACTGGGGGGTTGTTGAAAGAAATGGGAAAGAAACTTGGACAGATCCTACCTGGAATGATTGGATCGATTGCGAGTTTCATATTTACTATGGCTGGTAAAGCTCTGGGAGTACTAGCACAGAATGTTTGGTTATTCATCGTAGCAATAGTGGTGATCACGATAGAGCAATACAAACGACGTTAACGAAACAACATCCATGCAATTCCAGCTGCGGCAATGGCTGTCACTGCGAGATTAATCTCATGTTGTGGGGCAGCCTTTTGTACGGGATCTTGTTTCTTGTGCGTGACAGGTTTTAGTACAGGATCTTGTTTCTTGTGCGTCTCGAGAGGCTGCACCAATTTCTTATCTGGTGGTCCTTTCATAGGAAGAGGTGAGCGTTCGTTAACTTCTGCATTGATGTCGTTAGTGCCTAGCACCATACCTTTATGAGCTTTTGGGATTGGATTCTTATAGCCATCTTTCTCACTAAGATAGTACAATAGATCGCTTGGCAGTAATCGCACGTCTACAGCTGTTGCTAGATCGAGCCTCTTATGCGTCGTCGTTATAGCAGTACGATAGTTATCATAACTTAACTTTAAGTCGTTTACGAGAATAGCTTCTTCAACCAAGCTCTTAAACTTTTCTTTGACGTTATGGCTATGTATGAGGGATTCGTTCAAGTCAGCTTGAGCACCAAGCATGCAATATCCAAAAGCCTCGACAGATCTACTCAACCTACCCAATCCAGAATCTGTCAAACCCTTTCCAATTGGTGGTGTAAACCAATTGTATTGCTTTCCTTCATGTTCATCGTTCCTAATGAAGGCCACAATATTGCCCTGATCCTCCTTACCTCCTTGGTCTGCAAATAAATTATTTTTCTGAGGCCATGTGGTTGCACCTTTGTCATAGCTTCGGTCTCCATGGACGTTTACGTATCCTCTCCAACCTGGGTACAAAAGGAATATATCTCCTAGTCCATTATTCCTACCTCCGTGCCATCGGAAATCTGGTGTTCTAGATATACCAAATTCGATGCACAATTTCTCAAGAGCTGATTTGTTATAGGGGTTATCCATTTGCTTGAAATTAGAGTTACCAGGTAAAGGAACTCCATGAGTACCACCAAGTTCACGTAGAATTCTTCGTATCGTGAAATAAACGTGAAATCGTAGGAACCCCTGAACGACTGGTGGATACGTTTTGAAAATAGGATCAAACAATGACACTCCACATCCAGAAGTCGCACACCATGTTGCGAAATTCAATTGTTGAGGCCAATATTTGAAATCCGGACCATGTAACCAATGGTAGGACTCATTTGATTTCGTATGCTTTATGACGGTCTCCTTGAATATGTTTCGAACGCCTGCTTTGAACTTTTTCTTTGGGGTGCCATATATCAATAGATTAGTGAGATCAATATCTTGTGCCAGTTCAGTAGAAGGAACTGCTGTAATGGGATATTTAGCACTCCTGTCTAGTGTCAACGTAGATGGAAAACCTTTATGCACATCCCACAATGCGTCATCGATGCGTCTTTGAGTGACTGCAGATAACTTTGAGACATCGTCACCGTAAACGACATAGCTAGAATCTCCATCTCGAAACCAAATACTCGTCGAATATTTGTTTGGACCATTTATTTCCGTAGAGACATAGAACTTGTGAAGATCTGCATGTGGGTATTTCTTCTTGAACTTCGCTAATAGATTTGCATTCAACGTTGCGACCTCTCTACTTTCCACATCTTCCCTATCTATCCGAGCTTGCTTCTCTCTCCTAGCTCGATTCTCAGCCTTTGACCGTATATTAGCATTCGGCGTTGGGACCTCTTCCTCTTCGTCTTTCCCTTCGTAATGGTAACTGAAAAGACCTCCGGACCTCCTCATGTTGAAGCTATACGTATATATAGTTATACCTTCAACATATAATGACGATCCTTAATGTCATCACCACATCATCCGACCATACGGTCTACTTCGACGCTCCAATTCTTATCAATAATATTTCACTAATTGAGGTCACTTTCGAGAACAGTTGGTGGAACATAGAAGAGCCAGGGAGCTTTCATTGGAATGTCAATGGTGTGATGTTTCCACACGAAATTAAGGTGGGGAACTACGATATAGCAACCCTCCCGACCCTCTTCAAACCCGCAATCGACGCTGGTATCATAAAATTCAGGAAACTCTTATCGACGGGGAGTTGGATCCTAGAGGTCATAAAACCGATCATTCTTAGCACAAATATCTGTGAACTGTTTATTAAAGAATGTAGGACAGGGCCCACAGATACTACTAACAAGACTTTAAGTATAACGGTAGGCACTTTCGATATAAATATCCTCTTTGAGATCGATACGGTATATGTCCACTGTGACGTAGTGGATTCCAGCTTCTCACTCCTAGAGGGAAAACGCTCGAAAGTCTTGGCTAGCATAGATGTCCGAGGCGATAGATTTGTGAAAACGACGTATGCCTCACTACAACCTCTAGATGTCAAAGCTCTAGGTACGATACAAAGCAGCCTTCGTCTGACAATTCTCGATGAGAAAGGCAATCCGATAGACTTCCGTGGTCGACCTATACGATACGTGTTGAAGCTTGAGTAAGCTATATGTATAACGTACAATGGAAGGCGATTCGATTCAACCGTTTCCATCAGCACCAAGTATCTATCCACAGATTGCGAGTGATACTGGAAAGAACTTTAGACTGCAAACGATCCGAGACACGCTTTCGGACATCGAAGTTCAAGAAAGGCACTACGAAGGTGTGCGCAAGAAATATGCACGTTCTCAAGGAATAGTTCATGGCATCGCAGTGGCAACTGGAGGTCTATCTGTGATCTTATCTGGATCTGGATTGGGTGCAGCGTTGACTGGGGTTGGAATAGTGATTGGTCTACCACTTGGAGTTATTGGTGGGCTATGTGGATTAATTTCAGCCTCTACGACTCTTGGTGCTAAGAAGTTAGGAATGAAGGTTTCTAAGCACGAAAGGACAACTATGTTGGCAAAGGCGAAAATCAATACGATTCGAGATCTAGTATCGAAGGCACTACGAGATGAAAACATATCCGACTCTGAATACAGTCTCATCCTGAACGAAGCGAATAAGTATGAGATCATGAGATCTGAAATTCGTCGCAAGACTTCCATAGGTGAAAAAAGCACGGATCGGGTTCGAGCCGAACTCAAGCAAGAAGTGCAAAAGGAAATGCGAGAAAAACTTGGAATGTAAGAATCAACGTTTCCTATGAAAGGAACGAACATGGTTCTCACTTTCACTTTGCCAAGTCCTACTGCTAGTTAGCCTATGTCTAGTGTAGATTGGTTCGAAGTGGGAATGGTAAGAAGACAACTCCTTGACAAAACGCTTGACCGCATTTCCAAATATGCCACAGCGCTTAACGACATCCTTAAAAGACATAGACGATCCGGAGCGACGTAGCACCTCGTAACTTGCTCCAACGACTTTCGTCTTAAGCATTGATTTTGGGCCTATATTGTTTTCCATTGCCGTAGTAACGACCTCGTGGACTATTTGTTGAACGTCCCTAGGTACTCCTACAAGATCTAGTTGTAGGAAAGTCGTTGCAATGTGAGGAACTATGCGCTCAGCATCCAAGTCTACATCAATCTTATCGTCGTCACACAGAGAACGTATGAAGACCTCTCCACTATGAATGCCTTCGTTTCTTAGTTGCATGAAGCGAGCGACCTCACCTTTAGATCGGACGAATCCACATTGTATGCATGCATGGTAGAGTAGAGCAGCTAAAATATTTTTCTTAGCATCGCTACGCTTGAGACAAACTTTCATTACTTGGGTGAATGCGTCGGCTACGATTTCTAACGCGTTCATAGGGAACGATAGGTCATAACTTTGTTTATAAATAGTGTTGTATGCTCGTAGTTCTTGTAGGAGCGTTCGTCGTTTCAGTTCTATGTCATCATCGCTTTGCTTTGGTTTTGCGCGGTCTAGATCACTTTGATACTTAAACCCGTCCGGACCTACTATACGCAGTCGAGTAGTAATAATGTCGATCTTAGTTTCTTCACAGGGTTCGGTCTCGGAAACAAGACCACATGTGGGACACACGAATTCCGTTCCTCGTATTTCAAAGGGGCAGAGACAATCAGGACATGTTTCACTGGTGTTAATATGTTCCACTTGTGGTTTGATATTCAGGCTTCTACAAATTCCAGGACCAAACAATCTGACTAGCTCGTCCATGATACAACCATAGATGTCGTACGTTCAATAGAAAAAAAAAAAGGAAGAATGAAGAGGGCCACGCAACGACCTTCTTCATTCTTCCTTTTTTCTTTTTTCGTGGCTATTCCTAAGCGTCCTTCTCGGTCCTCAAGGCAGCCAACACCTCGTTGAGCGCATGGTTGAGAGACTCTCCAAGACCTTCCACTGTTTCCAGCACTCTTGGTTCAGCGGGCAATGCTACCTCCAGTTCCACCATGTTTGGTTCTGCAAGTTCCTCCTTTCTTGGATCCTCTAGCTTCTTGCTGGACTTCTTAGCGCGTCTTATATAGACACCGGAAGACTTCACCTTGATGGTGAGACGGTCGCATCCTGAGCAAAGCTCGTAATCAGTACGACATCCTTTACCGCACTTCGAGCATGGTACATATGGGGCACAGCCTTTTGAGATTTGGTAGTTGTGCTGGGAACAGAACTTCGTTGTCTTCGAAATCTTCTTTGGACATTTTGAGTCCTTCCCTCTCATCAACCAATCACAAGTCGTCTCAGGCATTGCGGCGTCTACATTTGAGTTCTTCTTCGACATGTTCGATCTGTATGGTATTAATGCGTACTAAGATGACAACGAATGCTAATGTCATGGAATAAAGAATATATACTAATACCATTCGGTGCCAATATACAGTATAATAATCATTCCTTTAACATATACTTCAAGTTTGGATTTTATGTACAAGAATGTCTAGTGACACTTTGGGTGATGTTGAATTGCTTTTCGAACCACTCAATCACCTCACGATGGCGCCCTTCGTAGGCAGTTTGTAGAGCATGCCAAGTTTCTGGTCTTTCCAGCGATGTGAGCTGGAAGCGCTCGATAAGCCACTTAATTATTTCGAGATGGCCATTCATAGAGGCGTTCTCTATAATGTTGAAAACGTATCCAAATTTATCTACTTCCAAAAAACCATCCATAGGGTCGTAATTATATGTATATCCCCTATCTATGGTAAGCTGGAAGTGGTCGATGAACCATTTTACTATTTCAAGGTGACCATTCGTAGAGGCCTTGTTCAGAGCACAACAAGCAAGTTCACCCTCTATGGTAAGCTGGAAGTAATTGATAAGCCATTTAACGACGTCGAGGTTACCACGTCCACTAAAACGAGCTAGGGGGCCTGAACAGTCTTCCTCTTTGGGGACGCCGAACTTTTTGACCAAGCCGTCTCGATCGGCGTCGTCGTGGGTGGACTCAAGACCTAGTGTGAGTACTCGCGTGCGGAACTCCTTGTCCGTGTTCTCGTAGCGCGAGAGAGCTGCGGCATCTTTTAGGCGTTTCGATGTCCTTGAGATGCTTGCGAATGACCAAGGATCTGCATGCTCTACGATCTTAGTCAAGATTTCTAGAGGGAGGCACGATATATAATCCATAGTAGAAGAGATCGATATAACTATATGTAGTCATATCTCTAATAGGATTATCAAGTTGGATTTTATGTACAAGAATGTCTAGCGACACTTTGAATGACCCTTAGTTACCCCTAGTAGTATAGTCGGCGTCAAAACTGATACCCTTTTTTCTTGCACAAGAAAACTCAAAAATGAATTTCTGAATTCACTTTTTGAGTTTTCTTGTGCAAGAAAAACGGGTATCATTTTGACGCCGACTATACTACTGGGATAGATCCTCTTGTTAGTACCTCTTGATGACCCTTCAAAACTGATATAGATATTAAATATATTGTAAATACAATAATAGTGTTAACAATTAGGTTTACTGAAGCGGCCGCCTATGGTCATGAGTTCACTCCCCTAAATTAATTGGAAAAGCCAATTATTATTTTCCCATATCCAACAGAACATTGTGGGTAATAAGTTCATGTCCTAGATACAACAATAGGTTAATTACGTTCTATTATGTTTCGGTCATAGAACGTCAGTAACATATTGGTGTATCTAGGACATGAACTTATTACCACATTGTGAAACTCCTCCATTGTTTGAATTGGATTCGTACGTTTTTTAGCCTGCGTAGCCCGGCGCTGAGGGGGAAAGGGCCGGCGGAAGGAGAGGGGATTGGGGAGAAGAGGGGGAGGGGAGGGGAAAGGGAGGGAGAGGAAGGGAGCGCCTGCAGCGAAACCCATGCTTTTCTCCTTACGCCCCCTAATTAACATTCAAAAGGCGCGTCAAATTCAGCCAATCAAATTGCATTGAAATTCGAGCCGAACTGTCACTTTTCGCGGGCTAGTACGAGTACTTTATTTTGATTGCGATTCGACTTGTTATTATAATTTTCCTTGTAAAACTCAAAGTAAAAGAGGTCGAAAATCGATTAAAAACAACCCAAACTCCAATTGTCGTCTTTGTAAGTGCAGTCTTCTTGTACAGTTTGGAAGTAGTGATTTCAAATCTTGTGTGAATATCTTCAAACCATCCACAAGGGAAGTTAGCCACGGACTCGTGTTATCATCGGTTCTCAACAAGTTTGGAATTTCTATATTTCAAACCAAGGAAGCATCACAAGTTGTTTGTGCTACTTGTGCTAGAAAGTTAAGATTTTTGGATGCCACTATGAGTATGAGTTCGTAAAGAAAGGGTTTGAAGGTGAAAATTATACACGACGGCACTACCGAATTTTAGATGAGTCGTATTTAAAACGATACGATCTTCTATAGTAGACTACTATCAGGCAAAAGATAGTTCACGAACTAACCTTGCTCCTGTCCACGTTTCGACTGTGTGTGACTCGTCAACAACGACTAGGTCAAGATTCGTGTGGAGAAATGATTTGGAATCCTTCAACAGTCGTTGGAATGCGATTCACCTCCTCGGCACTTGCGAAGATGAGTTTGGGAGCTAACTTCGGCATTTCGTCCAGATTTATTCCTTTAAGAGAACAACATGCAATACCCATGGTTTCAGCCTCAAGAAGTTGATCTTCTATGATGCTGACGAGGGGAGATATTACCAATACCGAAACATGTCGTTTCGATATTATATTTGTCTTCGCATCAACAAAAAACTGGAAGATAAGACTTTTGCCGAAACCCGTCGGCAACACTGCTAAGACGTCTTTTCCTTGTAACAAGGATTCAATGGCGATTCTCTGTTCTTCTTTCAGACTTTTTCCGAGTTTCTCTTCGCAAAGGTTTGTTAAATTTACATCCGCCATTCTAGTGATCGATTAGATAGAAGTTGCTAGGTGATGACAACCGAACAATGGAACTATTTGATTGACACGCGCTCGACCAATGGGAATTTTACGTTCATCTGGTGAACGTGAAATACGAGAAAAGCATGGGTTTCGCTGCAGGCGCTCCCTTCCTCTCCCCATTCCCCTCTCCTTCCGCCGGCCCTTTCCCCCTCAGCGCCGGGCTACGCAGGCTATTGCTGGTTTTCACTTGACGTCATAGCTGCCATGTTGGTGCCCTAAAACAATAGATTCCTCGTTAGCTTCTTTTGTTGGGGCACCAACATGGCCGCCATGCCCTTTGTCATTTGAATCTCTGGGGATTGAGTGAAAACCAGCAATACGTTTTTAGGTTAAGTAGGACCACAATAACTTAAATTATGACATATTTCAGGATTTGGCCCACTCGAAGTCTACGGTGGAATATCTGCAAAAGCAGCTCAAACATAAGTCGGAGGTAGTTTAAACATAAAGCATATACGTACGGCAATGTATCCATACATACATCCACTATCCATGTCAAAGCGTCGCTGCCTATACGTTTGGTGCTATGTACAATTTCCATGACTAACTTTTAATCCTAACCCTGATAAACCCTACGTACTATCAATAATTACACCCTCAGTACTAACTTAGGGTTGCTTATAATTCATAGGCGTTGACGAAAGCTGAAAGCCTTAACCACAAGCTTCAAGAGGTATTGTGATGATCAATCAGAAACGATTTTCTTGCATTTTTTTCCCATTCATGTCGTATGCCGTGATGCCTACTAAACCTCTTCATGCGCCATATTTTAGAAGCTGAAACATAAAGGAGATCAACAAATAATAAACGAGGAAAGCCTTGGGGACCGTCAGAATGACGTGGTAATGTCTCTGTCTATGTATCGCAGACATAATATAGAAATAGCGCCAAAAGTATATATAAGATCACTGTACTTTCTACGGTATCATTTTACAAACTTATGAAACGTGAAACGACTATGCAAACCTGTGAAATGGCTGATAATTTGTTCATTATAGTGCCAGAAAATAGACGACCTTAAATGTTCACACAACAAAAGGAAAGAAACATTGATGACAAGAAGGAAAAAGGCCACCGTGACTACAAATGACACGAAACAAACCAAAAAAGACGAAAAAACGAGACTGGTGATAGTGATACACCCCTGAGTAAAATTAGAAAGGTGGGTCCTATCTTTGCTTACTGAATTGATGTATTCTAATTAGTTACGGATATTGGGGAGGCATAAATTGTGGAAACTCGGAAACAGACTGTTTCATTTAACTCAATTCAATTTAATTCTATGTTATTCACACTTTTTTCGGGATTACAATTACAATGTACATGAAGACTTAAGTAAGGTTACTAGAAGAAAATAAATAAAGAGCGTTATTTCGACAAGTAGAAGAGGCCAAAGTAGCAGAGCTTTCGAGTTGCCCTCTGCATTTTAATAGGAACTTTTTGGATTATGTGAAACTTTATCTTATGTAATATAAAGAAAAAGAAAGAAGAAGAAAGGCAAGATGCAGCAGTCTTAAAAGAAAGAGAAGACATGTCTAGACCTGTCTAAATAACAATGTTTTTGTATTCATTCTTGAAGGTCCAAAACCCTAGTTGTTTTATTTGAGATGGTATTTTTCCCAATACTTTTGTAACAAAATAACGAAAACAGAATAAACCATAGTTAGTTCTAATGTTTGGTCTATATAGATTATTACCTGAGGAATGTCTAGTGTTGTAACTGTGCATCTGAGAGACTGGCACAGGAACACCTTGTAAGATTAGGGGATTAAACATTCGTTTATCCAATAGCCTTTTTGTTTATTAAAAGGAAATTACCGCACCGAAGCCAAGACCGCTAGCGGTGGGTGACACGATAACCGTATACCAGCCGATTATACCAGCCACAGTTTACAGATCGCCCACAGATAGGGGAAGTAGCAGTTACCATGGGAGAAGAGGTTGAGATAGATTGGCTCGTTGGTACATATAGCTCCAAATGGAAACCATGGAAAATAGGAGGAAAACAGCAGAAAGAAAAAGTTACAAGTCATGATATGTTTCCAGTAGACGTCCAATTAAAAATTGTTTTAAAGGGAATACCGAGTAATGAAATGATAATCAATTTAACAATACAAGTAACAAGCGGTTTACATGACTGAAATTAATAATCTGCACTTCTGTTAGGATATTTCAGAAAAACAAACAAAAAACAATCCCGATTCGAAAAAAAATAGGCTTTAACGAATGTAGTTTCAAGTTTATTTTTACACTATTTAGGGAGACATTACAGTAGCGAAATTCAGATATTATATATATACTAGCAGGGACCCGCGGAACTTAGAGATGGACCATTATATTCGAGCACAGGATTTAAAAAAAAAAAAAAATCCTGCACAATAAACTGAAGAAAAAATATATCGTGCAAACGTCATTATTATTAGAACTTCTTTTTTTTTTATGAAACAAAATTCGTGCAAGCAAACGCAGGGCGAGATGAAATTCCTTCATTTTACTAGCCCGGAGCCCTGAGGAGCTAGCCCGAAATTTAATTAAAACAACAACAACAAAAAGTTTATTTACTATGCAAAGAATGCAAAGAATGTGCTTTTGTTCGTCGCCATACTAGTTATGATGGCTTGGACCAACTCAGAATTAGATTTCGATTGCTGTAATTTCTGTAAATCAGCAGCGATATCCTTTTGTCTGCTATTCATATCGATAATATGCGGTAAAACTACAACTAAGAAATCACCTACATATTTGCTGAACGTGTTCTACACAACACGCCACGTGCAAAAAAATGCGAGTCGTCAGTCTGCCGGCTAGTGTGAAAATGTCACGGAACTCTGTCAATTATGCGGGTATCAGCGGTCATCCCGAGGGGGCGGCCCCCGGGCACCCAGGGGCATTTGTCACAGTAGCCATGACAAATACATGCTAAAACCCCTCGGGTGGGGCAGAAAATTGTGACAAAAAACCCCCCCTGGGGCAACCTGGGCAACATATTATAAGTATTAGAAGCTAAACGTTTTAGAAGTGTCAAAAATCTTAATAGTTTTATACAAATATTATCCTTTATTTCTTTGTTCTGTCTTCCGACAGTGGATGCCTTAATTTAATCTCTTAATTTGAATGATAATGATATGACTTACCTCAAGGACAAAGAAATCGAAGAACGTCGGTCCTGTGGCGAAAACCGCTGAACGTTGAGACAGCAGATTACGTGCAAACCCCGTGGGTATGTCCCCGGGGTATTTTGACGAAAACGCAAAAGCGCTCTAATGCCCCGCGTGTGGGGCATGTTTCTGCTACAAATCCCCTGCTAAGCCCCTGGGTTGCCCGTGGGTTGCCCGGGGGCCGCCCCCTCGGGATGGCCGCTGATACCCGCATTACATGCAACTCTAATGTGAAAAATTTTTTAACTCGCCGTTCGCGATCACGTAGTCGCTCCTCAAATCGGGGATTCAGGGCTCAAAATAACGGTCTGGATTGGGAATTTGACCAGTCAAACTTTCCACTTGCCGGTCATGTTTACCCGTTTATATTTCCTCAAAATAAAAACAAAGCTTCAGCATATAGTCTGTACATGCAGTGTAGTTGGCGCGCGATCTAATGGCATTCGAGTTGTTGATTTCAAATTTTGCGTTAAGTTTATTATTTGATAAAGCTAAATACATTTCAAAATACCTGACAGAAAATAAAGACCTCGTCCAACCCTAGCTTGATATAACTGATATAAAGGACATTTCATTCCTGGCGGCCTGAAGCGGAGGAATAAAAGTTTTCAGTTTCTAGGTTGTCTAGCACGTGACTAATTTCTACCCCAGATCGAATTTCATGTCGTCGTAAACAGCAGAAGTACGCAGTTTTGTGTTTACTCAGTTCGGCATTTATATTTTGAATAATGTTCTCGAAATAATATATTGCGTGGTTATCTTGATCACTGAAGATTTTGCAGGAATTGCTGTCCGATTCGCTAAGTAAAGAAACAATTTTCAGTAAGCTTAAATTAAATAACCGCAAAGAAAGCCAGTTGAATTGAAGTAGCCCTAAGCCGCCGGCGCCGTCGGTCTCGCTCAGAATTATTTTTAAATACAATTTTACGTATACAAACATCTTCACCAGTGTTGACTGAAAAAAAATCACTATTGACAACGAATCTTGAATGACTCACGAAATTTACAAAATTAGAACCCTAGTGGCAATAAATACCATGCAGGATGTCAGAAGTTTTTTCTTTTCTCCGAAGTGCTTTTTCGATTTTTTTTCCTTGCATTTTACCTTTAGCGACGTCAATTTGAGCCACGATCGTGAGCGGCGGGCTTGCTCTGGCTTGATCGTCGCTCGCCGGGGTGGAACATCAAATGTAATTTAAAATGTACATTTTTTGACTCGCTGTAAATGAGGTATAACCCAGCAATGTATTGGCCCTGACGCTCTTGCCCGTCGGGCAACCTGTGATAGAAAAACACTAGCCCGACGAGTCGCTCCACTAGCCCCGGGCTATCGGACAGCACTTTCGTCGCGCCCTGAAACGGGGTGAAACATAAATTCGTGCAGAACTTTCAGTCATACAAAATAATTCGATCCAGAAATAATTACCCAACCCTCCCCTCCCCCCTCCCCCGCCTCCCCTCCCCCCCCCCCCCCCCCCCCCCACAAAAAAAATAAAACGGTCCATCCCTTACTTGAAATCAACAAATAGGATATAGTAACATAGTCTAACCGACTCCTGACACAATGCAATGGCGTGTGTACTGGAGGTGTTTAGCGTAAGTTATATTTTGATAAAAAAAGGCAATAATATCTTACGGATCTCAGTTAATTTCTCAAACTGATGAACACAATTATACCTATTGTCGAGAAAGTGCCAAAACTGACGGTCACAGGCAGCTCGAGTCATGGATTCGTGTGACGAATACAAATATGGTCGCCGAAAGGGCATTGATCGAAGCAGGAAAACGGAATAAAAGCAATAATCAAAAGCCCAGTCATTTGAATGTCTGGTTGTAGTGAATTTATGGTCTGAAGAGCCTCGATAATTGGGCGAGGAAACAGTAGGTTTTTATCAATCTAAGAACCCAGGAAACTACAGAGAACGGACACATCATAGAGTTGTAAGATAAAAATAATAACAGCCTTTTCCACGGACAACATTTCTAACTGTGTTTGAATACCTGGTCTTACCTCATTCGGTCGTTTGACTTCGGCCGCTTCGCCTGGCGATAGGTTTTCCCTAAAACATTCCCGTAAACTCGATGGCTTGTTCGCCTAGGTTTTCCCTAAAACTCGATGGCTTGCTCCTCCAGGTTTTTCCTAAAACAGATTCCCGTAAACTCGATGGCTTGCTCGCCCAACTAAGCGTAGAACTTGAGAAAACTCATTTCTTTTTAACATTATTACCTCAAATGCAACCAAGAACCAAGACAGAGAGTGAGAGAGCAACTTTTCGCATGATTCGTCGTCTTCGTTGGGATACCTGTGGCCGTCACTTTTTGGCGCCATTTTCGGACGCGCGCGTGCGTTCTCCATATTAGGATATTGATCGAGGGAGCCTGGGAAAGAGCGTTACACACACACACACACTTAGCGTATTATTATATAAGATACATATTGAGAGAATAGATAATAATAAATAAAATAAATATGGAATGTGTTATCAGTGTGCAGTGTACAAAGTAGCTAAAGGCTTTCGAGTTGGCCACTGCTTATATGTAAATAGGTAGCTAACTGAGTTTCAATTACAATATAGTTAAATGAAAGTTTCAACAGAGCAATAAAATTAAATTTGAGTGAAATTAGAATATAATATAAGGAGGAATGAATGCAGATAAGGGAGAAGGAAAGATAAAAGAAAGAAAAGAAAGAGAAAGAAAAGACTAAAGTTTTGATTTTAAATTTGAAGGTTAAGAAGGTAAGCTTTATATTGGTGTTTAAAATAATTTGTTTTTGTTAGTTGCTTTAGATTTGTAGGTATTGTTTCCCATATTTTAGAGGCAGAGTATTTAAATGTAAATTTTCCTATACTAGTTCTAATTTTGGGGCGATAGAAGTTATTGTTAGCTGCATATCTGGTATTATGGATGTGTACATTTGTTACAGGCATTAAAAAATCATGAAATACGGAGGGGATATTAGATGGATTATTATATAGTTTTGTGTTAAAGTACAAATTTTCAACTTTACGACATTTTCAAACTTTAGGATATTAAGAAGTTTGTAATAGGGACTAGAGGATTCTCTGTTATTGGCAAAAAAGATACTTCGGATACATTTATTTTGTTTAGTACATATTTTTGTTAGATTTGTAGGGTATGTATTTCCCCAGCTCATAGATACATAGTTAAGATAAGGATAAATAATTGCATAATAGAGCTGATTTAGCATTTGCATACTCCGGTATTGCCGTAATTTGTAAAAAAATCCTAAGTGTTTTGCTATTTTGTTGTTTACATGGGTAATTTGACTTTTCCAGTTAAGATGCTCATCTAAATATATGCCCAAATATTTAATATTTGTTTTCCGATCAATATTTGGAATTTGGATATTTTTCTTTTGGGGTGAAGTAATTAACACATAATTGGTCTTTTTCATATTAACAGAGTTTGTTGATTCTACAATAATTGAAAACTTGATTCAATTCAGAATTCATTACTGTTTCAAGTTCTTTTGGATCTTTACAAGACAGTGTAAAATATATTAGCATCATCCGCAAATATACGAAAAGATAGTTTTGATGTTGAGTATAGGAGGAATAATAAGGGGCCTAGCGTTGATCCTTGCGGAATTCCACAGACAATATTTAGGGAGGTTGATTTAGCATTTCCAATGTTTACATATTGAGTCCTATTCAGAAGATAGCTCCTAAACCAGTCAAGTGGTTTCCCACGTATCCTGTACTTATGTAATTTTCTTAATAATATGTTGTGGTTAATAGTATCAAAAGCTTTAGAGAAGTCCAGGAAAAGTCCACAAGTAATAAGATTTTTGTCCATTGATGGTTTAAGATTATCAGTTATTTCTAAGATAGCTTGCTCAGTAGAGTGACCTTTCCTAAAACCAAATTGGTATTTAAAGAGTATATTATATTTTTCTAGGAATGAATTTAATTGATTATACACAATCTTTTCTAATATCTTACTGAAAGGTGATATTATTGCTATTGGTCTATAATTGTTGTTAAGGTCAGTTGAAGTGTCATTTTTATAAACAGTAGTTACTCTAGAGATTTTAAGTATATCTGGAACTAAACCTGATGAAATTGACTGGTTAAAGATGAAAGTAAATGGTACTGATAGTGATTTGCAAGCAATTTTTTTTAGTTTGTTTGTGTTTGTGTATATATACAGCACTGAATATTTCATTATTTCGCGTTATGATTACAGTGCGAGAACCACGTTAACTCATTTGATCATTAATTTTCTTTTGATGTGTTTTCAAGCAGGAAATGCTTAGTTTGAATGTTCCGCGGTTACTCGAAGTACCTAGCCGCGGCGTACGACAATAGACTCTTTCAGCTTGCCTGTTTGTTGCCCCATTTCAGACCACGTGACGTTTCCCTTGAGTAATGTATTTTTGTTTTTCTGTATCCCAAGAGGAAATGTACCAGTTACGAAGCACTGAATCCTCTGGAGAACTGTCACGTGGTCTATAATGGGGCAACAAACAGGCAAGCTGAAAGGGTATATTAATAACAAGATTTTCGATGTCCTACTGAGTAACAAAATGGAGGTTTAGACTCGATTAGCATTTATTTAAGCCTGTCGATCGTTAACGGACCCCAGCAACCGGTAAAAATTGATCCTAATATTTCCTGCAATTTTCCTCCTTTTATATGAACATACTTATACTTAAGGTCTAGCTGTATAGTCTTGCGTTGAGATAGAAATCATATATGTGCACTACGGAAAGTAACGTAAGTGACAAATGATCCTCGTAGTAAATGAAGCAACTTCTGAAGTTGCACGTAAAGCTTCATCCCGTTGAAGCTGGTTCATTAAAGTACTGCGAGGATCATTTTGCTGACCCAATAAATGTAGAGTGATCACTTATCGTCTTGTGTTGTTAACTCCATAGTGTATTATTCTACCTAGTACGTATACATTGTCATTAATGAGGTATGGGGTGCAACTCCGATCTGGGACAAACCGCCCATACATCCACTCCGGCTAAGTGAGGGTAGGTGGGAGGGTCGCAGAACCTGTTCATCTTCTGGTTTCTTGAAAACAACACCTATAGAGAGCATTGTTCTTCCTTTTATACTCTCATTAATGAATTCCCTAGGCGTAATTTACATATTTGAATGAACTTCGCATAGCGGATCCCAAGCGCGACAACGCTTCAGTACCCTAATTGCAGCACAAAGCCAGCAGTTAATGTGTAACTGTCGTGTAATCAAGCAGAATATGCTAACAAAACGTGTACACTCAAGATTCCCTACCGACTGCTGATGGTTGTGTCAGTAGTTCAGCATGATTTTAAGTTCTATTGTCAGTCACAGTTTGTAATAAAATTAAATATAATAAAATTAAATATATGGGCAAGCTACATTAAATGGACACTGGCCCGCAGGTAGCATATGCTAATCGAGGCAGGTAGTGTTGATATTAAATTTAAAAGTTATCAAATCAGAATAAGTTATCAAAATAGGAAATCTAGTTAAAATAATAAATAACAAAACGGGTTTAATAAGAGATATAGATACAAAATAGAATTTAATATAGTTTAAGTTGAATATTATATATAATATTATCATCAGGATTTTTTCAATTTTTGTAATTAGAGTAGGTCAACACAGGGCTCGAAATTAAGGGAAAAAAAGGAGGCGTAATTTTAAGCCCAGCTTAATTTTTTTAGGCGTAATTCTACAAGATTTAGGCGTAAATAATTGTGCATTAGTAGCTGAGTGGTCACAAGTCTATTGGTAATTTTACGCCTAAGTGGAAAATGTTAGGCGTAAAACGAAACAATCTAGGCGTATTTACGCCTGTATCGGGCGCAATTTCGAGCCCTGCAACATAAACATCTTCATCCGTCAGTACATGTAACAATAGGTTATGTAACTTTGATTAAAATTGATATTTGAGAGCGTACGTAAGTCTGGTGGATTGCTGTTCCATATTGTGGCCCCCAGCCAAGGAGGATTGGAAGGCCTTCCCACAATCCTTTGCGTAGAAACTATATCAATCTTTCCGGTCACGTGAGCAATTCATTCTGCGTTGAATTTCGTGGAGATCGGACCTCAGCAGCACAAATTTTCACAAAGCATCTCAAAACCAAAGTTTTTCCTGGGATTTTGACGTATGTTTAGGCTAGCTTGGACTTCCCCGTATTTCTGGCCATTATTTTACAATGAAAGCCTACGAAAAATGGGGAAATATGCAGAGAATTACCTGTGATTTGAGTGAAAAGTTTTCAATTTTAGAGGTTGGCGCGCGCTGCTGACGCAATCTGATCACGCCATTTTCGAACAATGAGCGCGCGCTCAAAGCTGCTTTTGTACAAGCGCGCGACTCAATAAACCAAAGTATTTACTTATTTCTGCCCTTTATCTTTTCAGGTAATCATAATTGTTTTTAAGTAAAATGATTAACAAAGAATCGTCTGTTTTTTTGGGTATAATTAACAATAAACATCACTCGTACTGTTCGCGAAATGCTTCACGAAAGATCGGCGTGAGTACTGTATATCCAGTGTGCGCGACATTTTGTGAATGGTATCGAAACACCGTAAACAATACGCATTTTCAACGGCTTTGTAAACCAACGGCTTTGGAGCCCTTTGCACAAATTAGACACTTAATTTATTTATGTCACTGCTCATGCTAATTTCCAGGTAAGGTTAGTTGTCTAAAAGGTTTGTAGTTAATTTCTTTCATGGTAAGATTTACGTCTTGAGTTCGCGGGAAATTTGTCCCAAACAACCTCTCGAGAAAAGTGTCCGATAAATAGGCTGAGATTGTATGAAAAGTTCAAACATTTAAGATGTTTAGCGAGTAGTAAAGTTAGAAAGTATATTTCTGACTTTGTTGAATCCATCTCTAGTTTCTAGAGTTAAAAAAACTTCAAGGAGAAATTTAGTTGGAAATGACAAAACTCGCGGGAAACTTCAAGTTTCTCTTCTTCTAGACAAGTTTTCAAGCGCAAGTGTTCATGGGAAGGCCTTCCAATCCTCCTTGCCCCAAGTCTTGCGAAGGATTTACTTTGATTATTCATCTTCTATATTGTTGTTATTTAGGCTTTTTGGCCCCGTTACATAACATTAACAGCGATAAACCTTGCTGGTGAGCAATTCGTTGCAATGGCAACAGGAAATTTGATGTTTTTCTAGTATAATCGGCAATTTTTTACCTGAGCAACATAAACTGTTGTAGCAACTTTCATCTTTCTAATTTGTAGACTATACTGTTGTGTCGTAAAGTGTAAACAAAACACGAGATTTCAAGGTTGGCGCCAAAAAATTAAACCACTATTGCCCGCGCTTTTCTTACTATAGATATACGTCTGTATGGTTTGTAGCTATATGTGGGGCCGAGGTGACACCACTTCAGTACGTAACTTCAGCAGATAAAATTGTCCTGTTTTCAGGCAATTAATGGTTTTAAAAACTTCTGTACTCAAGATCAAGTACTGACTGATGTCGGCATTTTAGACGTTCCATTGACGCATGACGTGACAGGCGCAGAAAACAACTCAAACTGGAGAACGGAATTCGTATTCCTTATAGATGTTATCGCTCTCAAAGAGTTCATGCAGTGAATAAATGTGCAGTATCATAGAAGAGGTAATGCAACATCTGCATCAGAATAGCGAAAACAGTTTTAATAGAAATGCATTGTATTAAATTTTAAATGTCATGAGTCAGAGTATAGCATTCTTAATAGAGTACCGAAATGTGACGTCACAAATTTGCAAAATTTAGATGTAGAATTTTCGGACCACCGATTCGGAAAGAGCAATATAAAAGAAGATTACATACCAAAAATGAGGTGAATATGATGAAAAGCGGCCGAGATATGGGCATTGGAATATATTTTCTTTAACAAATCACTGTATTTTTGTCCTGGCTCATAAACTTAGGAGCCAGGACAACAAAAATAGTGATTTGTTAAAGAAAATTATATATTCCAATGCCCATATCTCGGCCGCTTTTTATCGTATTCGCCTCATTTTTGATATGTAATCTTCTTTTATCGTGTTCTTTCTTGGGCTGTGGTCAAATGTTCTTAAAGCGAAAATGTATTATTTAGGACGTCATCACTTCGGTACTCTATAGAAGATGTAATCTAATTAGTTGCTGGTGATGGTTCATATATCTGTTTTACATTAAAGTATGATCTCACATGTCATTAAAGTATTTATGCGATGGGAACAGAGAATTATAATTGTGATGGGATTGGAGTTTGTGGATGGCAAGAACGATACAACGAACATGGCTACTACATACTGGCTACTACATATTGGTGGTGTGCAACCCAATCCCAAGAGATACAAATAACAAAGACGTGGCCGCCATGTTGGATGAACTAACAAGAGAAGCTAACGAGGAATCTTTTGTTATTGTCATCCAACATGGCGGCCATGACGTCACATGCACACCAGCAATAGGCTTATCAGGTAAAGAGAAACGTTTACCTTTCTAATTCCTAGATAACTGTTATGCCGTAATGTACTGTAACGTATGAACTGAATACACGATATGTCAAGGTTGGTGCCAAAACCTTGAACCACTGTGCTCAGAAAATGCTCGCATGTTGCTTTAAAAACGGCTAAAGGGTGCGTTCGATTGACCGTATTCCATATTCCAGAATAAGAATACATGGATAAGTAATTTAGTCTTCCAGAAACCAGTGTGATTATAATACCCCGGATGCTGAAGGCAATATGTTGTATTTATTTTGAGTATTTGTAGTCCGAAATATGGTCAATTCAACGTGTCCTAAGATAAAGAAGCAAGTTCCCTCTTCGTAAGTGGTAAATATACGCCGCTATTAGATAATTTTCCGCATTGTGAATTACATTTTGACCGTGTAGATACAGGTAATGAGTGTGGATTAAACGTAGGTAATACACTCTAAACATAGCTTCGGAAATAGTCAGACCAGTGTGATAACACCGACATAAGGCAAAACTGGTTGCGACAGAAGTTTCATTTTGTGTGTTTCTCGTCTCTATTTAGTTTCTAAGGCCAGGCGAAAACTTCAGTGCCTAAACAGAATTAGTCAGGAGACAGAATGTCTGGTGGTTAAGGGAGGTCATCGCATGTGCTTTATGCTTTTCAACATAAGGAGGTTAGATTACACGAACTTTAAGCATAAACAGTTTTTGCGTATTTGAATGCATTACTAACAAATAATGCTTATATGTCTCATACCAGCACGGCGCTATCGCAGAATCTACTTAAAATAGAGTACGTTAAGCACAATGTGCTTACAATAAGTATTATCCCACAGAATCTGCGTAACTCTGGATTTGATTTTACACTCCGTTTTGCAATTGATAGTTAATTGTTTCCTGTAATCTTCTCATGGTAAGGGTGAAACTTCTTCGAACTGCTACTTCTTCAGGAAGGTTCTTTAGCCAGTTCATCCATAAACCTTCAATCTCTTGTATAGTACTCATCACCTGTCGGTACAGCGCTTTTGCATTAATCATGGTTGGTGATGCGATACCAAGTGGATCATACACTTTGGCCATTGCCCATAAAATTCTTCTCTTGGTTAACTCTGTTTCCTTGCAATCTCTGAAATTCACTGCTCAGGTGTCACTTGACTTGTTCCACTTCAGTCCCAATATCTTTGTTTCAGCTGGAGATGTGCCAAGTTCCTACTTTGCGTAGGTCTGCTCTCTATCACGTAGACTCTGCTCCTCTAGTTCAGGTATGGTCGAGTGCCACTTATGTAGTGTAAATCCTCCCTTTTGAAATAGTTAATGGCATCCTCCTTGACCTGGCGTACTTGTGACTCACTTTCTCCACCGTAAATGACGTCATCAACGTAAATACTCTTCTTAAGTTCAACAACTGTTCGCTGTAGTTCTCGAAATGCTCCTTCAATGTTCCTCCAAGTAAGAATGGACTTGGTCCACTTCCGAATGGTGCTCTTGTCAGTCTCAATTTCACGACTTCCTTTGTTTGCATGTCTCGTATACAGTAAAACCGGAGTATATCACGGTCTTTTGGGGCTATCCATATCTGGTGAAATGCTTGCTTTAAATCACCAGTGAGCCCTTAGGCTTAAAGCGATTTCTCACCAGTATATCATGGAGTAATCGTTGCAGTGGAGGTCCCTTGTGAAGACAGTCATTTAGTGATGGTGCATTCTGATTCTCTCTTGCAGAAGCATAATAGACAATCCGAAGCTTAGTTGTTTCAGCCGATTCTCTAATGACTGGCTTGTGTGGCATGTAAAACACTGGTTCTCCGGAACGACTTTCTGGAGCAGACTCCACTATGCCTTGTTTTATTTGGTCTTGGATGATTCCATGATACTGTTTGAGTGTGTCAGGATTTCCTTGAAGTTTCTTTAGCAGTCCATCTAGCCTGGCTTTGTTACCGCTTTTTTTTTTTTTAAGTGGTGGTTGACCAGCTTTCAACGGTAAACCTGTTGAGTACCTCCTATCTGGCAACCTCCTAAGTTGTTCCTTAAATTCTGCATGTATTAGATGCTGATTACCATCTGGGCCATCCTCCAGTCCAAGCACATCCAGACCGTAGAGTTGGCGGTAGTCATCATTAGATGTCAGTTGTAAAGTACAAGGAAGTAGGCAATCTCACCTGGTCCCACGAGTGTCCATCCTAATGTTGTTCTCTCTGCAATGGGTTGGTTCATTTCCCCTATTTTGCACTCAGTTGTCTTGATTATAGCAATGTCTCCTGCTCCTATAATTAGATGTACTGGATGTCTAGCCTTATCATCTTCATTGTCAAACTGTAACCCTTTCAAGTGTGGATGCTTTTTCTTGGGATCTCCAATTCTTGGGTTATTGAATGTTGTCAAAACTGGTCTGTCTAGTTTGTTTACCTTTAAGTTCAAGCTTTGCTCTCCATTTGTTAACTCTACCTATATGTCATGCACAGGAATCCTTTGATATACAGTTGCAGTCATGGTTTCAACACTTTTGGTTTCCCAGTATGTTGGAAGAGATATACCATGCAAGAGATGGTTGTACCCTGACTTAATTATTATCTATCTAGAATCGTGTGATAGAGTTCCTTGGAACATAACGTGGTAGGTCGTTCAAGCGATCCAATTTAAAGGGATTGTCCGTTATCCATAGATTCAATAATCGTGCGTCGTGACATCCGCGGTTTAGTTGGCTGTACCGTGAGGGGTAAAACAAGGTGGGGCAATTCTACCTTGCCCACCCTTCCCAACAATTAATGAGATGGCGCCATTTTCTAGTCGATCCAGCAAAGTTTCCTGAACAAATTCTACCCAGGGTTTACAGGACACATTATTGCGGAACACCTTCTTCGGCAGTCGATTGGAGTCGTAATACTCGTCTTTGAATGAGCCCGGGAAATGGCGAAAGTGTGGGAAAATGGAAACCTTTTATTTTACCATTCCAGCACCTGGGCTAGGAGTTGGGTACTCTTTTTTTCAAAACTGTCAACTCTCTCCTTAGTAATCATATAGTATCGAAATAATGCAGCTACACACATATTTGAATTCATCAATTAATTGACTTTATTGTTATGTCTTCTATTCTTTTTTCGCTTGTTCGCAGTATAAAAACATGCATGTCTATCGACGCGGAGTTCTCGCAGATCGCGTGGGTTCCCACGATAGGTTGGTCTTCCAGCCAGGTCTCTCATCCTCTTGACATTGGCCCCGGAAGTAGCCCAACTTGTGGCAATAGAAACACCGCTGGTCAGAGTTAGAGAAACATAGCCCTCCTCCCCGTTACTGGCGTTGAACTAGGTTTTGCCCTATCGTTTCGTTATTCTTTTCAGCCTTTGCCACAAGGTCAAGTACCTTCTCATGGTCCTTAGAATTGTTCATCTGAGTGACTATTTATTCCTCTCCGGGTTTCATATACCAGACGATAATAATTCTCCTCATATTTCCCATCATGGGCTTCGTTCTTAAACGAGTCGACAAATGTATTCTCACATTTCTATTTCAATTTAAATAATTCAGAGGGATTAATAAGCATACAGTATTTATTGAGAGAGTAGAAGGACCGGTCGGGAAAATATGACGTGGGCTGAGTCCGTACAAATGAAATGAGCTAAATATTTTCCCGTCCGGTCCGACCTAACTCAGTCAATATAAAAAAAAAATCACATCACCATTTTCAAATGGCAAAACCGGTACCAAGTCTGCAGAATTAATCTGCATGATTAAACAATAAACCTCACTACAAGAAATATCACATCAAAATCCAGGTTTACCGAGAAGATAGTTATGGTTACAGCATGAGCTTTCTTGCTTTAGGCATGGTATACATATACCATACATTCAAATGTGGACCCCAGGCGTGATCTACTGCGAAAAAGAGACAAGGTGGGAATACAGTGGTTGACCGGTTGGAAAAACACTCCGGGCTGGAAAAATACAAAATGGTGGAAATACAGCGGTTGACCGGTGCGCCAGAACCCCCATAGTATATTGGGCGGACAGTTGGGAAATACAATGTTTGACCAGAGGTCCAGCTCTCAACACGGACACGATAACAACAACTGTATACAAGGTGTCGAGAGAATGTAAAATGGCGGTTCTGGGCAACCGGTCAACACACTGTATTTACACCATGGAGGATTATTAGAGACCCCGCGTAGCGGGGGATCGAGGAATCCAAAATGGCGGAAATGCAGTGTTTGACCGGTGGCCTAGAACCACCATTTTACATTTTCTCAATACTTTGTCAATATTGTAACCTGAATAATTGATGACTATAACCTTGTAGAATCAGAATAGGTTATCCAGTTGCATATTTCAAAGGAACTAAAATTGAAATTTCATTCTTTGAAGTGATCAAGTACATTATTACAACAAATTATCGTTTTTGCTTCTGGCTTTAATTATAATGTGATGGAGTTATTTTCATAGATTTTTGTGTCCATATTTTGCGTCGATTTAAAAAAAGTTCAAACTTATTTTCTGAGATTTTAGTGTCCATATTTTGTGTCGAATCTAATCTTTGATTCCCATTCTTTCCAAAGTTTGAGTTCGAGTGCATCTTCATAGGGATCTATTCGACATATTTCATCAATTCTATTCAATACAGTAACAACTTAATTGGTGCCACACTTACATGTTTTTCTTGAGAGAATTGATACAAGGAATCTTACGCTTTTCAAGATTCTTTAATTGATATTTCCATTGAAATGCCTTTCCACATGTTTCGCAAGGATGTTTCTCTTTGCACCCCATCATATACATATTGAAGTCAAATGTCTTGTTGAAATCGACTCAAATATAGACACTAAAATCTCAGAAATAAGTTATACCCCTTTTTGAATCGACTCAATATAGACACTAAATATAAAATCTCAGAAAATAACTTATACCCTTTTTGAATCGACTCAAATATAGACACTAAAATCTCAGAAAATAAGTTATACTTTTTGAATCGACTCAAATATAGACACTAAAATCTCAGAAAATAAGTTATACCTTTTAGAATCGACTCAAATATAGACACTAAAATCTCAGAAAATAAGTTATACCCTTTTTGAATCGACTCAAATAGACACTAAAATCTCAGAAAATAAGTTATACCCTTTTTGAATCGACTCAAATATAGACACTAAAATCTCAGAAAATAAGTTATACCCTTTTTGAGTTCACCCAAATAGAGATACTAAAATCTCAGAAAATAAGTTATACCCTTTTTGAATCGACCCAAAGCACCCATACAAACATCTCAGGAAATAGGTTTGACCTTTTTTGAAACACCCCAAATATCGACACTGAAATTTCATAAAATAAGTTAGGCACATTTTGGAATCACCCCAAATATCCACACTGAAATTCCTTTACCACGTATATGGTATATCTTTTATTTAAATAAACCAACTTCAACAAATATGCGATAAGTGGTACTTTCTCTTTACATGTACGTAATACGAAGTTTTCAACATCCATTTATTACATACCTCGCAGTGCTCAGTCCAGTGGTTTGTCACATGGGGCTTTTCGTTTGTGCAAGTGATAATCGAGGAATAGCCGATGTCGAAATTCCTTCCCACACTTTGGACATGGTAGCATATTATATTCTATATATTATTTCTTTGTTTAAATTGAAGAATTAGCACAGTAGATAGAAGTAGCCGAATCTGGACCACTCTTTCGGTTTTAATCGATTCGGCACGAGGCAACGAGTACCGAATCGATTAAAACTGAAAGAGTGGTCCAACATCGGCTACTTCTATCTACAAGCGAGCCAGGCTTCGCTATTGCGGCATTCCCGCTTTAAAACACATTTGTCCCTTGACAAAATACGATAAGGGTCAAATTGTCCCGCTTCAAAAGGAAATTAAACGGCAAAAGGGCCAAATTGTCTCTTCTGGCTCAATTTCTGGCCCAATCTCTGATAATCTGACATTTTTTGGAGTTAACAATGACCGTCTGCTTGTGGTCCAGAGCTATTGCCTCTTAATAGCTTATCGTACCTTGTGTCTAGTTTATAGAAGGTCTTGAAAGCCTAGTCTAGAAATTCTATTATTTTCTAGTCTAGCTAGAAAATCTAGAGTTTCACCAAACGTCGCGGGTGCGGAAAACTTCTAAATAAGTATCAACATAAGTGTTAAAAAAAATCAGTTTATTAAGAGTTATACTAGGTTATATATAGATACTGATTGCTGCACGTTGAAAGAGGATAACAAGTGAACATGTAGAAGTTTGTTAAACTCAAGTTAAAGTGCAAGTATATATGTCGAAAAAATAAAAATATATATATTGTACTTTTGTGTTTGTTTCGCACAAAAAGGTATTAATCTTGCACATTTTGTAACGTTTCTGGCATTTAATCCCTAATTTTGGTTACTTTTCATGGATCCTGTGACATCATAAGCTGAATCAACTCACTCCCTAGAGAAAACTACTACAATAAAATCCCGAAGGTTTCCATTGTGACATCACAACATGGATTAGCCTGCGTTGCGGCTCTGGAGTATCGGAGCGAGCGGAGATTAGGGGGTCGGGGCAAGAGAACAAAATAGAGGGGGGAGGGGGTGGGGAGGAGAGGAAGAGAGAGCCTGCCGGCAGCCCATGGTTATTTTGATAACTCTCGGCCTCGGAAGGCCGCGTATTGCTATTGGCTAAAATGCGTGATTGACACAAACATTAAATTTTATTCATGCATGGAATGCAATAAGAGCAGAAACCAATTAGTATATGGCGATAAACATACCGAGAATTCCCTCAGCGATGAACTTGAAGAAAGAACAGGAGCAAGGCTATAGAGGTCTTTTGTCTGGAAGAGATGTTTTAGCTGTAATCCCAACTGGGTTTGGAAAATACTAGTTGCTTTGATGATTTCGTAACGCTGCGTGGATGGTTTTTAGCGCTTCTTTTGGCAGAACTTCGCTCCGGTGTTACTGTGGTCGGCAGTGTTCTTTACTGATTTGGTGGCGACTTTATTCAGCGGCAACGAGTTCTCTTTATCTTAGTTAACTTTATCCTGTATACCTTCTTGAACACAGGTGTGGTTCTCTACAGCATTTCGAATCTTCCCTCTTCGGGAACGACAAACTCGCTCTGATAGAGAAGCAGATTTCGGAATATGAAGACCAATACTTTTGCAGGCACCAGAAACTTAAAACATTTTTCCTACATGATCGCTAGTACTTTAAAAAAATCGTTTTATTAAAGCTTAATTTTATCTATACTTTTTAATACACACTGTTATCATTTAATAATTATTTAGTTTTTCTTTGCAAAAAAAAAAAATCAAAAAATACAGGCAACAATGTCAATTATAAATACAGGCAATAAGGTTTATTTATTTATTTATTTATTTATTTTAAATTTGTAAACTATAGTTATTTTGTGTGTGTATGTTCGTTAGTTAATTCACCACTTTGATTTTCTTTCCATCTTGTAAAAAAAATATATATACTTGTAATATTGTACTATCTCTACTGACCATAAGCCATTTAAGCCTCTGGCTTTGGCCTTTCTTCTGTACGTTCTCCCTTATAGTATTTGTAAATAAAATTGAATTGAATTGAATTATTTAAAGCCTCGGTTCTCTTTTCTGAAGGCTTGAACAGATTCTCGCCGTGGAAATATTTGAATTCCCAAACTCTACCTTAAAACATACATTACATACAATGTATCCTGCAAAAGTCGTTGACATTTACAGGTTGGGGTTTAGGCCGGACCTGTCTTCGCATCCAAGTTCGTATTTTTTTTTTTTGAATTTTACGCTCGAGTTGATATTCCTTGAGATTCCACGCGTGAGTTCAGATATTAGACATGGTTTTCACTTCCGCCGCATGATTGGATGAATCGGTCGAATGACTTACTAATTTTATGCATTTTAATTAGTGGGTGGATATCAAAATAACCATGGGTTGCCGGCAGGCTCACTTTCTCTCCTCCCTCTCCCCCCTCTTTTCTCTCTCGCCCCAATCCCCCTAATCTCCGCTCCGATACTCCAGAGCCGCAACGCAGGCTAAACATGAATCAATCCCGCAATTCGGGTAACTTTTATTCTAGTTGAATTGCTGCTCCAGTTTCTCGAAGAAAACTAATTTAGTCAACTGAAATATATTAGAAATAGAATTTGGAGCAAAAAGAGTTCATGTTGTTTTATGGCTTTACTTGCACATTAAGAAAAAAAAAATGTAAAACAATATTTACATTTTCTTATTGTATAAAAGTATCAACAACTATAAACTGGAACTCAACTGAGAAAGATATATTGACAGGTGTTGTAAATTGTAGTAAAATGACGCCATAATTAAAATTTCGTATTGCATGCATATAACTAAATTTCCAATTTAGCAATTAAGGGAGAGCAACGTTTTGGATTTCCAATTGTCAAATATTATGCCGGGTAATAAGTATTGAACCACAAAATATAAGATGCTTGTCCATAGCCATCGTTTATCAACTTTTCGTTCCTTAATACTTTTTAACTTGTGAGTATTTAAAACGGTAAACAACAGGTTTACCATCCTCTACGTTTGTACCTCAAAATTGGTTTTGGGTTCCGTGGCCACGAATTGAAAGATTACTGGGAAATGATACGGAGTTAGATTTTCACTCCTTGAATGAATTTAGCGATACTGTGCTCTAGATATACTCAAGAAATAAAAATTAGTAGTTATTCCAGTGTTGTATGGTGTTTTTTAAGGAAGAGTTTTCTATTTAGCGAGTTTAGCGAAAGATAATTTCGGGTAGGGATCAGAGAGGGAGAAAAAATACAAGGCAGGCAAAATTCGGCCCAAAGTCACTGGTGACTCTAACCCCAAATCGATTTCTGGCTAAATTTCCAAACGTTTCGCCAAATGGCATCTCATAGAGCCATAGTTTCGCCATGCCTTGACCGAGTTTGGGTTTAATTCCTCAAATTCCAAAGGAAAAAACGATTGTGAAGAACGCAATTAGGCTTTCTCTTGATGATCAAGCCAGAGATGGCGACCAAAGGAATTCTAAATATGTGGTCGTTTTGAATCAGCCAATCAACGCGTCGATCAAACCGAATGCCAATAATAATAATAATAATAATAATAATTTATTTACCGTCGGTAACGCAGGAAGTGGTTGCCCAATCTCCCGAGCCAGGGGCTCATGATATAAGCGCTCGTCAAATTAATAGTAACAAAATATAAAATTTGTAGTAGGACAATAAAGCTAGGGCATGACATTATAACACGAATGGAAGCTAAGATAACTCTAGTTTCAACTATTTACATATATATAGTAATATTGTTAGTACATAGCAATATGGATAAAGGCTAAGAGAACTCTAGTTCAAACTATTTACATATATACAATAATAAGTAAGCAAGTCTAGCTATACTAATATCATACGATATATATACAAACTCTAAGTTAAAGGTGCCAAAATTTAAAGATATCAATGTAAACTAAGTAGATCAATTATATAGGTGCATGTGTGCAAGAGCTAGTTAGAGGCAGTTTTTACACTGGCATCCAATAAAGTCAGACTTATTAAGATATTGCCGAAACTGTGTTAAAGAGGCTGTAGTTTTAGCCGCAGAGGCTGTAGTTTTAGCATCGACGGCATCAAAGGCTTGCGACTCGTCCTGTATCATAGTGAGAGACCATTACATTAGATGTCCGGGCCGGACACGGTCATTATCAGCGAATCTCATAGGAACTGACGAACCCCGCGCACATGTGGGATGGTAAATATCAAAGCAAATATTCAAATAATAAACTGTGTAAATATACAGTATTCAAGTAAAATAATGAAAATACTTTCACTCAAGCATTGAAGGAGGGGAGTTTAACTGTTTTAACCCACCAATTGAACAACATACATTCGTAGTACATTTAATTTTCGCGGACCCAATCGATTACAGATACAAATCGAAAGCCTCGATCAATGGTATTGTTCTCGTTAAGATTTTTTTAAAGGAATCCCTGGCTGTTGGAACAAGTTGCCGTTAAATTGTTGGCAATATGGTCTAAGTTGAAAATATGTTGACAAAATTGTAAAATATATTTTAGTTTTTGAAGAAATTGGACACGAGTACGAGCCATGTTGGGCACGGGCGCCGCCATCTTGGATTTGATGACGTTTTTTGGCAGTCCCTATTGTTACAAGATCAAATCTATTGTTTTTTGACAATAGGGACCGCCAAAAATGGTCATCAGATCCAAGATGGCGGCGCCCGTGCCCAAAACAGCTCGTACTCATGTCCAATTTCTTAAAAAACTACAATATATTTTCCAATTTTGTTAACATATTTTCAACTTAGACCATATTGCCAACAATTTAACGGCAACTTGTTCCAACAGCCAGGGATTCCTTTAAACCGTTTCCAACTATCTTTTACTAAGCTACTGAACTCGCCTTCAACACTACCAGCACATACTTCATTTCAATGTTGTGTCTCGTCTCCAGAGTGTATTCGAACATGTCTAGTTAGGTTACAAGACCGACTGAAGCACTTTCCACACTGCTTACAGTTATATGGCTTCTCCCCTGAGTGCACTCGAACATGTTTAGTTAGGCCACCAGACTCGTTGAAGCACTTTCCACATTGCTTACAATTATATGGCTTCTCTCCAGAGTGTATTCGAATATGTTTAGTTAGGTTACTAGACAGACTGAAGCATTTTCCACATTCCTTACAATTATATGGCTTCTCTCCAGAGTGTATTCGAAGATGTTTAGTTAGGTTAGTAGAAAGACTGAAGCACTTTCCACATTGCTTACAATTATATGGCTTCTCTCCAGAATGTATTCGAGCATGGTTAGTTAGGTCACCAGGCTTCTTGAAGCACATTCCACACTGCTTACAATTATATGGCTTCTTTCCAGAGTGTATTCGAAGATGTTTAGTTAGGTTAGTAGACAGACTGAAGCACTTTCCACATTGCTTGCAATTATATGGCTTCTCTCCAGAATGTATTCGAGCATGGCTAGTTAGGTCACCACGCTGCTTGAAGCACTTTCCACACTGCGTACACTGATATGGCTTCTCCCCAGAGTGCATTCGAACATGATCTATAGGCTCAATCTGGGTTGCAACATCGTCTTTATTGTCAGGGCATGGTGTCTTATTATCCTCAAGATTACCCAGTTTCTCTGATTGGGGACGTTTCTCGGTAGCATAGGATGAACTTCTCTGAGAAGGAGCATGGACCCTTGTTTTCTTAGACATGTCCTACAGCAACGAAGAGAAATTGATTACTAAACTAATTAATAATTCATGAAGGAAAAACAAAGGCAATCAACTTGCGATAAGAAATCTGTCAAACAGGTTCGTCCTGAACTGCATAAATCTTTCCTTTTATTTTATCGGCGCAAATTGATCATATCGCCAAAATAACTGAAAAACACGATTCTGTACATCTCGACGTTCGATAAGTCATATACAGACTTTATCAGATTTACAAGCTCTCGCCTCCGATAAAGCACGGCTACTCATTCTGTATCTATTACCTGAAATGTTTTCTAAATGACATGGTAAAACTTGGAACTATTCTACAGGTATAATAAAATATTTAACAATTATTCACATCAGTGTCGTTGAATGGTGGTGGATATTTACCTCGCCACTTTTAGTATATACCACCACAGGCAGCTCTAAGCTCTGTATTTGCACTGTGTGACTATTATTTCACAAAATTCTCAGATAAAGAAAATAAACTTACCTTAAGAGTTTGTTGTAGTCCTGTTGTTTCTCTGGGGTCTAGAAATGGCGGTTATGGGGCATTTCTCTCACTTTGGGTTTTTCTCTCTTCTCTGTCTTAAATAAAGGAAAGGCTGCACACTCCAATTCAAACTACGAGGCACTTGAGGCCGATTTTTCCCACGAAAACCCATCCGATAGGCGTAATTTCCTCCGTCAGGTGAAAGGTAGATAGTTGTTCTTACCCCAGAAGTTTTCAGACTTGAGAAATCATTATCCTAACTCTTCCAAATGAACTCATTTCTTTGAAAAAGCCCTCTCATTCTTCGTCAGAAACTACGTGTTTGCTGCTATTCGGTCATGAGCTTAAGCATCAACGACGGCGACGGCAGCGAGGACGGGACCTAGAAAAATGTTTTCTACCGAAATGTGATGCTTACTATTTCCTTCGTTCGCCTTTAATTACTTTTCACATTCATATCTTCGAAAAATATGACAAGCATAGAGTTCCGTTCACGCCGAAAGAAAAACGGAGTGACTTACTTTATACGTTGGCGTTCTCTTGTAAACGTAAAATGTGGGGTTTTCACGTTCTGTTTTTCCAGACAACGGTTGAAATGTAGGTGACTGCGTGCATTCCCACGTGCAGTTATTGTATTTTGCAATTAAGGCTAATGTTTCATGCCGTCGTCCTAGACGTTGCCGTCGTGGTTGCTTAAGCTCTCTAATAGTCATATTTTCGAAGATATGAATATTGTCATAATTGTCATATTTTTCGAAGATATGAATGTGAAAAGTAATTAAAGGCGAACGAAGGAAATAGTAAGCATCACATTTCGGTAGAAAACATTTTTCTAGGTCCCGTCCTCGCTGCCGTCGCCGTCGTTGATGCTTAAGCTCTCTAATTTATTGACTGTCCCTCTCCCGGAAAGAGGAATTTTGTCAGCAGACCAGGCTACAAAGCCGAGTTTGCCACGGTCATGACCGAATAGCAGCAAACACGTAGTTTCTGACGAAGAATGAGAGGGCTTTTTCAAAGAAATGAGTTCATTTGGAAGAGTTAGGATAATGATTTCTCAAGTCTGAAAACTTCTGGGGTAAGAAAAACTATCTACCTTTCACCTGACGGAGGAAATTACGCCTATCGGATGGGTTTTCGTGGGAAAAATCGGCCTCAAGTGCCTCGTGGTTTGAATTGGAGTGTGCAGCCTTTCCTTTATTTAAGACAAAGAAGAGAGAAAAACCCAAAGTGAGAGAAATGCCCCATAACCGCCATTTCTAGACCCCAGAGAAACAACAGGACAACAACAAACTCTTAAGGTAAGTTTATTTTCTTTATCTGAGAATTTTGTGAAATAATAGGAGAAGTGTCTATCGTACGATCTCCTTATAAGGAAGCACAGTAGGCCGCCATATGTACGTGTAGAGGGTCACTAAAGTACGTGAGAGAGGTCACTGATGTACGTACAGGAGACTCGTCCCAGCTTTCGATTGACCGTGAATTTTCCAAAATGGCGTAGGAAAGCGGCCATGAATCTTTTCTAGGCGCACTCGTTTAATCAATCATTTTGAAACTTTCAGCCTCACAAACTAAGTAGAGACTTATTCCCTTTTACCGAAACTTCACATGCACTAACACTAAACCCTAACCCGTAACATAAACCTAACCCTAACCGTCAGTAAACAAGTTCCCAGGTAAACACGAGGTCTCGCCTACCTAGAGCTAGGGTTCACAGGTAAACGTGTTCTCACTGGCCTTGGGCTAGGATTTATAGACAAACGACGAGTTCTAACCAAAATATAGAGGGGAAAAAATAAAAAATTGGGAAAAAAAAATCTTTCTGGGGTTCGAACCCGAGGCCTCAGATTATAGACCACGTGTGGTAACCACTACGCTAGGCGACCATCGATGCTCGATCTTGTGACCAATTTTAATACATAACACTACCCGCAAACTGCGCGTCTCCTGTGCGTACATCAGTGACCTCCCTCGTGTACTTCAGTGACCCTCTACACGTACATCCTTATAAGGAAGTCGTACGACAGATACTCTTGAATAATAGTCACACAGTGCAAATACAGAGCTTGGGCTGCCTGTGATACCACACCAGTGAATTATTGCCAACACCAAATAGTTATTTTATTTTCTGTCAGGAAGTTCAAAAATCCATTTCCAAGTAAGAGGTAAATAGACGCGTACGTCGCGTCGCGTGAGAAAAGTCACATGACAACATCAGGTGATCAACAAGAATCGCAATATCAATGTGTCTCGTGTGTTCAATCAATTCAGCGTGGATCTCAAGGTGAAAATCACTGTTTTGTCCCAGTATCTAGTATATTTACTGATGGACCAAAAAGTGGAAGTTCGGTTCCTCATTCTTCACAGGGTTTGCTGGCTATTGCTACCTCGAAGATTTAAATTGAAGTTGAAATTGCAGTTGTGAAACGTGCCGTCAGGAACCAAGCCATGAACAAGATGCTAGCCATCTTGAATATTAAAGGCAAAATTTGCAGCTGTGCCTGTAATCGATGATGCTGGTGGCATTTGAATGGAGGATGTAACAGCAGTCGTTTGAGGAACCACAACACTTTGGTGATCGGTATTAGCCACTTGAGAAACGAAAAAGGACTGGTCGAGTTTGTAAAGTCAATTTAACTATAATTTAATTAAGTAACGAACTCCATCACAAGAAAAAACACATCGAAATTAGGAAGTTTAACGAGTGAACTTTCAAAGATCGCAAAAAAAATAGGAGACGTTTGTATGAACTGGAGGGACGCTCGACCTAGTCCTTTTTTAATCTCTAAAGTGGCCAACGGGAACCAGAATCGAAGAAGTTGGCAAGCTCGTGGGACACTGCTGAAACGTTGGGGTGTCACAGTAACTCTCGATACTTGCTTCGCTCTGATGACCGGTAATTGCCTTAATATGTCGACTTTCGATGTTTGCAGCAGACACAACTGTTACTGTTGTCGCTCTGATGGAATGATTTGTTAAGTTCGGCTTTATTCCAGCTCTTGAAGTCATGCCGCGTAACATATTTTCGAGCGTATTCTGGCCGAGAGGATTCGAGCAAAACCAAACTATATCGTTCACAGGATTGAAAGATTTGCTAGCACTTCTTGGTCTTTGAAAGAGACTGCTGCATTCAGGATTCAGCCGGGAAAGGTATTTCTGGATTAGTTGGACAAGGCAGCGTTTGGAGCCTGGTCTCTCAAAGATTGTCCCATTAGAAGCGCCTTCTTTGTCTTCCAGACCTCCTTGGTGGTTTTTTGTTGACAACATGGCTCCAGGCTCTCTGCTCATTTCAAGATATTTTCACCATTCGGCGTTTTTCTCAAAACAAGCATGTTTTTCTTCATCATCTGCAGGTTTTCTCTTCCTGTCTTGCCGAGGAACAAAGACATGAAAAACCATGCCGTTTGCTGTAATTTGTACGGCTGGAATGTGTCAATCTCGACGAGCTCGCCTTCCTCGTACAGCTTCGCAACGATTTCCAGCATGATGAAATTTGGACGCGTACCATAAAACTCCGTCAATATATCTTCGGAAAGTCGTACACTATTCGGACAGCCAACGGAGAGTCCCCGATGTACACAGAAAAAAACGAAGTATACACCACAAAACGAAGAATAAATTAGCTCGAACCCACAAACTCTAATAACTCGTTCTGCTCTTGCGCGCATCCACGAGTTAAAATTGTGTAAAAAGCGCCACAGAGCAATTCAAAGGGGGACAAAAGCGACAGTCTCGAGCTCCACGAAACGTGAGAGCCGTTGTTTACCTTAGGTGAGTACATGAATCAAGGCTCAAAATATTGAGTCGAAGGTTGCAATCAGTTTAGTTTAGTCCGGCAGTAGCGAAGCGTAGCAAACGTGTATGGTAAACTTGTTAGTGCAAAAGCACACAAGTATGTAGAATCTAGAGAAAAGAGAAATTTCGGAAAGACACAAGCTATCAACAAAATGATACAGCAATGAAGCTTGCGTGGATGAATGTAAAAGTTCCCTATGTTTTTGTTTTCATTCCGCGCCCTTAAAATGATTCAATGCTCTTGAAGGAGTAGTATAGGGCGCATGGAATTACCCCCTTTTTTAAGGTGTTATGCTAATTTTTAAGGTGTTATGCTAATTTTTAGGGTGTATGCATAAATTCGGAATGCTAATTTTTAAGGCGCTCTCGTTAATTCAGATGACGTCACAGTCTTATTGTCTTAGGTCATGCATAAATTAATTAGGGCGTACGCCCTTTTTTAAGGCGCTATGCTAATTTTTAAGGCGCGCTCATGAATAAAGTGGAATCTCATTAACTCAGAGGATTATCTATTATTTCTGTGAATGAGGTCATTTATTTCTGTGAATGAGGTCATCGATCTATTCGGGTATGTTTGGCTAAAGCCTATTGTTTGGGGTCGTCTCTAAAACCAGGAGCGATCGGCCCTGAATACATTCGAAGTTGAATGAAAAAAGTAATAAATATCTCGCAATATCTAAACCCCTTTGTAGCGTAAATAGTAAGAACAAACTACTCGTGATAGGCTCTAAACTGTCTATTATTTTCCTTTACAGTTAATAACTCATAAGATAATTGTATACAAAATCCACTGTGACTCATTAGATCAACTCTGCTATTGTTCTTATGGATTAGCGATAACTGAAGGGCCTATTGTTTTGAGGAAAACTCTTGAGATGCAAATTCTAAACTATAATTACCATACGAATAAAAACAAACCACGGAGTTGATAACTTTCTTATTTCTCAGTTCTTGGGTTGATATAATGTACCGTGTTACAAGATTACACTGATTTATGTTTCATTGATTTTTTTTCTTGTTGACAAATGCTGCTTACTGATTGCTTATATTAAAACGATGACAAGAGGAAGAATATTTTTAAAGACATTTATTAATAGAAATCGACTTAATAAAACTTATTTCTAAAAGGTACAAATGTATTGTTCATCACGGGAACACTCTGTTCCGGAATAGTTTGTTTTTGGAATTGTTTATTCAACAAGAATTTTCGGTGGTGAATTGCAGCCTCGATCGCTTCTTGCCATCCATAATCTTCCATGTTCATCAAGTTTTGCTTTGTTTCCAAGATTTTTCGGAAATTAGGATCTTTTCTTAAGCTGTGAATCCATTTCATATCGTCGAACAACACTTCTCTTAGGTATTTTCTATAGGTAGGAACCAAAGCGTTACTGGCTTTGATTTCAGCAACTTCATGACTATCCCCGTTGTGTTCATACTTTTGAACCAACGCTTCCCAATCTTCCTGGTGCCGTTCTTTAGCTTCGTTTCGAATTCTTTCCCAAACATCCTCTTCTCCGTCATAACTATCATCAGTGGAGTCCGTGCCCTCCTGAGAATCAGAGCTTTGATAAGAATCTTCAGTCATTTCATCATCTGAGTTGGAACGATTAGCAGCCATCGTTTATATCTTTACTCTTGAAGGATCGGGAGTATAATGTCAGACCCTTAAAAGTTTCCAACTTTCTAGAAAACAAATTGGTGTGGTCACTAAGTTGAACAAATGTCGATTAGCTAATTTAGCTAAGGTCTCTCAGTTAGACCAATATTATAAGCAGGATTCCTAACCAACATATTTTCCATTATCAACAACTGGATTTACATTCCTCGACAAAAACTTTCTTTTTTGAAGTGTCGCTTCTTTTAAATATGGTTTACGTTCTTGAGTTGATAATCTATGGACTTGTGCCAAGTGGTTGGATAATTTCGTTTTGAAATAAAAAAAAAGAGGGATAAAATAAGAAAAAGGCGGGACAAGAGGCGACAAAAGGGATGAAAGCGATGAACGGAGATAGCTATATCCGAATGTGGACACGTCTCTTGTCAGTAAACCCTTTCATCCCTTTTGTCGCCTTTCGTCCCGCTTTTTTTCCGTTTTATCTCTTTTTTATTATTATTTCGAAACGAAAAAAGGCGGGACAAGAGGCGACAAAAGAGATGAAAGGGTTTACTGACAAGAGACGTGTCCACATTCGGATATAGTTATCTCCGTTCATCCTTTTCATCCCTTTTGTCGCCTCTTGTCCCGCCTTTTTTCTTTTTTATCCCTCTTTTTTTTATTTCAAAACGAAAAAAAGCGGGACGAAAGGCGACAAAAGGGATGAAAGGGTTTACTGACAAGAGACGTGTCCACATTCGGATATAGCTATCTCCGTTCATCGCTTTCATCCCTTTTGTCGCCTCTTGTCCCGCCTTTTTCTTATTTTATCCCTCTTTTTTTTAATTTCAAAACGAAAAAAAGCGGGATAATTGTGGATCAAAGTATCTTGTTAAATTATCCAACCACTTGGCACAAGTCCATAGATTATCAACTCAAGAACGTAAACCATATTTAAAAGAAGCGACACTTCAAAAAAGAAAGTTTTTTGTCGAGGAATGTAAATCCAGTTGTTGATAATGGAAAATATGTTGGTTAGGAATCCTGCTTATAATATTGGTCTAACTGAGAGACCTTAGCTAAATTAGCTAATCGACATTTGTTCAACTTAGTGACCACACCAATTTGTTTTCTAGAAAGTTGGAAACTTTTAAGGGTCTGACATTATACTCCCGATCCTTCAAGAGTAAAGATATAAACGATGGCTGCTAATCGTTCCAACTCAGATGATGAAATGACTGAAGATTCTTATCAAAGCTCTGATTCTCAGGAGGGCACGGACTCCACTGATGATAGTTATGACGGAGAAGAGGATGTTTGGGAAAGAATTCGAAACGAAGCTAAAGAACGGCACCAGGAAGATTGGGAAGCGTTGGTTCAAAAGTATGAACACGATGGGGATAGTCATGAAGTTGCTGAAATCAAAGCCAGTAACGCTTTGGTTCCTACCTATAGAAAAGACCTAAGAGAAGTGTTGTTCGACGATATGAAATGGATTCACAGCTTAAGAAAAGATCCTAATTTCCGAAAAATCTTGGAAACAAAGCAAAACTTGATGAACATGGAAGATTATGGATGGCAAAAAGCGATCGAGGCTGCAATTCACCACCGAAAATTCTTGTTGAATAAACAATTCCAAAAACAACCTATTCCGGAACAGAGTGTTCCCGTGATGAACAATACATTTGTACCTTTTAGAAATAAGTTTTATTAAGTCGATTTCTATTAATAAATGTCTTTAAAAATATTCTTCCTCTTGTCATCGTTTTAATATAAGCAATCAGTAAGCAGCATTTGTCAACAAGAAAAAAAAAATGAAACATAAATCAGTGTAATCTTGTAACACGGTACATTATATCAACCCAAGAACTGAGAAATAAGAAAGTTATCAACTCCGTGGTTTGTTTTTATTCGTATGGTAATTATAGTTTAGAATTTGCATCTCAAGAGTTTTCCTCAAAACAATAGGCCCTTCAGTTATCGCTAATCCATAAGAACAATAGCAGAGTTGATCTAATGAGTCACAGTGGATTTTGTATACAATTATCTTATGAGTTATTAACTGTAAAGGAAAATAATAGACAGTTTAGAGCCTATCACGAGTAGTTTGTTCTTACTATTTACGCTACAAAGGGGTTTAGATATTGCGAGATATTTATTACTTTTATTCATTCAACTTCGAATGTATTCAGGGCCGATCGCTCCTGGTTTTAGAGACGACCCCAAACAATAGGCTTTAGCCAAACATACCCGAATAGATCGATGACCTCATTCACAGAAATAAATGACCTCATTCACAGAAATAATAGATAATCCTCTGAGTTAATGAGATTCCACTTTATTCATGAGACGCCGCACTTTACCGCACTTTATTCATGAGCGCGCCTCACTTTATTCATGAGCGCGCCTTAAAAATTAGCATAGCGCCTTAAAAAAGGGCGTACGCCCTAATTAATTTATGCATGACCTAAGACAATAAGACTGTGACGTCATCTGAATTAATGAGAGCGCCTTAAAAATTAGCATTCCGAATTTATGCATACACCCTAAAAATTAGCATAACACCTTAAAAATTAGCATAACACCTTAAAAAAAGGGGGTAATTCCATACGCCCTATACTACTGACAGGGTAGTACATGTTGAATTTCAGATGAAAAGATAAAAAAAAAAATTATCGACTAGTTTTCGAATTACAGCTTCCTTAGTAAATACGTTACTATTTTGAACAAAATGAGCATATTTATGACATTACTCATGATTCCATCAACGGAAATCGAATATGGGAATTGAATGAAGTTTTCATGGGAAGTAGTCCTTGCCGGTACACAGACCTCCGTAATCCCTTCATAAGGAAGGAAAAGGAGGTCTGTACTATGGGTTTTAGGTCACGTGGATAGTTACAGGAATGTTGTAACCAGTCGCTGATTGGCTGGTGCTCTTGAACTTCGAGCTCGGGTTTTTTCCCGCGGTTTGGAATTGTATTATGACGAATTGCTGTCATTTTGTGCCTGTGCTCGGTTAAATCGAGAAAAAAATTGATAAGAATCTCGTTGAAGGAACTACTGCATTTAAAGTCTGGGAAGAAATTCTCTGAATTCCAAATGAAAAGTGGGGCCAACATATATGCAGGAAGTGCCTAGGAATTTTGAAGAAGAGAAGAGCGCTTATAAAGAATTCGCAGGAAACAAACGAAACTCTTCTTCAGATATCGTGTATTTCTTCAAAAAGAAAAGAGAGTGGCTGTGGGAGATGATCAACCAGAAGCAATATCAATAGCCTCGGCGGTCAGTCCAGTCGCTACGAGCGCGACCATGCTTCCAGTTAACCCTATAGCTAGGGCCATTCAAAAAGCAGTCATGGTTTATAAAGCACTGCACGGCCTTGCACCCGAGTATATGACTAAAATGTTTGAAAGAAGAACCGAAGCTATACAATATAATCTCAGAGGCTCGTCGACTAAAATCTCCTTTCCTCGTCCGCGCACAAACTTCGGTAAAAAATGCTTTCGTTTTGACGGGGCAAAGATATGGAATGCACTGCCCGAGGATGTTAGAGCCTCCGATAAAATAAGTAATTTTAAGAAAAGATTATCTATATCGTAACCTAACTTCCCTATTTTTAACTACCATACTTCAACACACGACATTCATGTAAAACAGTAGGCATATTTTATTTTTTACAATCTCTGTATTTTGTAATTGTTTTATGCTACTACTGATGTTTACTCGTGTATAAATAAAGTGTATGTATGTAAAGCTAACATGGTTCTCAAACTCACGAGTTCATCCAATCTTCAACTCCCTCGAGGAAAGAAAGATCTCCAAATCCCTTCCTTTGAAGGGATTACGGAGGTCTGTGTACAGGCTAGTGAAGAAGGGAATTTATTTTTGGTCTTGCCGTTAACAATAGGAAATGAACAATCTGAAATTTACAATGTTTATCGTCTCGTTTTTCTCGGCCAATGGAAATCGAGATACAGGGCAACCGTCGGGGTGCGTGGAGAGTTTTAACTTTTATCCAATTTTATGCTGGAACACGATTAACGACAGTGTAGCACAGATATCCCTTCCCGAGTTTTGAGGGGAGACGGACGGCTGTACACAGGCTAAGTAGTCCTATGCCACAGGTATGAAATATGCTAAAAAACATCGCTTGAATCGGTCCGGAAAACACAGTTCTCGACGACTAAACAGGAAGTAAGGCGAATTGTTTACTTTTTAAACGAAAATATTCAACCCAATTTTTTTCGAAAACGCTCTCATAATTTTTTAAAACTTTGCAGCCTTGAAGGCCTACATTTAGAGGGACACACCTAGGGACACTAGGTCGTTTTAAAAGTTTAGGTCTAGATTTCGAGAAAATTGATATGTAAAATACATGACGTCAACGCTGTGTTCCTATGGTAACACCGATGTCAAAGAAACTTTTATTTTTATTCTATTCCTAGTATGTGGGTGAAGTAGGTAGCCCGACCGAGCTCTGACAGTGGAGTATCAGCCGTTCAAAGTGGGTATGGCGCGTCCCAGGAAAATCCAGGCGTGCCACCTTAATAGCTTATCGTACCTTGTGTCTAGTTTATAGAAGGTCTAAAAAGCCTAGTCTAGAAATTCTATTATTTTCTAGTCTCGCTAGAAAATCTAGAGTTTGACCAAACATCGCGGGTGCGGATAGAGGGTGCAGGTGCGGAAAACATCTAAAAAAACATCTAAATAAGTATCAACATAAGTGTTAAAAAAGTACGAATTGAAGTCTGTATTACCAAGATTGATCCTCGCGCAGTTTGTTCTGTAATATGCAAAGTCGATCGTTTTGTTTGCCATCCAGAAAAGCCTTTCCCATGAGAAGTGTGTTTCCTGCAAAGGGCCTGAATCCAACTCTAAAATCTTACTCGAAATTACACTAAAATCCTACTCGAAATTACACTCAAATCCTACTCGAATTTTCACTCGGGACTTTGTTTATCTCCTGGTATTTCTGAAGTCAGGCTCTGGCTGGCACAGCTACAGCTCACTTGTTTAGTAATGACAAAAGGTGATGACGGTAACTTGAGTCATCTTTGGCCAATGATTAACCGAAATCTCAGCGGGAACAGGTCGATTCAATCGACCCGTTGTCCACGTATCTAAGGCTTGCGTCTCGTCATGGAGTGAGTTTCATGGTGAGAGACCATTACATTAGATGTCCGGGCCAGACACGGTCATTATCAGCGATTCTCATAGGAACTGACGAACCTCGGGTACATGTGGGATGGTAAACATCAAAGCAAATATTCAAATAATAAACTGTGTAAATATACAGTTTTGAAGTAAAATAATGAAAATACATTCACTCAAGCATTGAAGGAGTGGAGTTTAACTCTTTTAACCCACCAATCGAACACTGACTCCATACATTCGTAGTACCTTTAATTTTCGCGGACCCAATACACTGTAGCTTACACGTACAAATCGAAAGCCTCGATCAATGGTATTGTTGTCGTTAAAATTTCGTTGAAACAGTTTCCAACTATCTTTTACAAAGCTACTGAACTCGCCTTAAACACTACCAGCACATACTTCATTTCAATGTTGTGTGTCATCTCCAGAGTGGTTTCGAAGATGTCTAGTAAGGTCACCAGAACGCTTGAAGCACTTTCCACACTGCTTACAATTATAGGGCTTCTCCTCAGAGTGCATTCGAACATGTCGAGTTAGGCTACCAGATCTGTTGAAGCACTTTCCACATTGCTTACAAATATATGGCTTCTCTCCAGAGTGGCTTCGAACATGTCTAGTAAGGTCACCAGAACGCTTGAAGCACTTTCCACACTGCTTACATTTATATGACTTCTCTCCAGAATGTATTCGAACATGTCTAGTTAGGTTAGTAGACAGACTGAAGCACTTTCCACACTGCTTACAATTATATGGCTTCTCTCCAGACTGCATTCGAACATGTCTAGTAAGGTCACCAGAATGCTTGAAGCACTTTCCACATTGCTTACAATTATATGGCTTCTCTCCAGAATGTATTCGAGCATGGTGAGTTAGGCTACCAGGCTGCTTGAAGCACTTTCCACATTGCTTACAATTATATGGCTTCTCTCCAGAATGTATTCGAGCATGGTGAGTTAGGTAACCAGGCTGCTTGAAGCACATTCCACACTGCTTACAGTTATATGGCTTCTGTCCAGAATGTATTCGAGCATGGTGAGTTAGGTAACCAGGCTGCTTGAAGCACTTTCCACACTGCTCACAATTATATGGTTTCTCTCTAGTATGTATTCGAGCATGGTGAGTTAGGTAACCAGGCTGCTTGAAGCACATTCCACACTGCTTACAGTTATATGGCTTCTCTCCAGAATGTATTCGAGCATGGTGAGTTAGGTAACCAGGCTGCTTGAAGCACTTTCCACACTGCTCACAATTATATGGCTTCTCTGTAGAATGTATTCGAGCATGGTGAGTTAGGTAACCAGGCTGCTTGAAGCACATTCCACACTGCTTACAGTTATATGGCTTCTGTCCAGAATGTATTCGAGCATGGTGAGTTAGGTAACCAGGCTGCTTGAAGCACATTCCACACTGCTTACAGTTATATGGCTTCTCCTCAGAATGTATTCGAAGATGTTTAGTTAGGTTACTAGACAGACCGAAGCACTTTCCACATTGATTACAATTATATGGCTTCTCTACAGAATGTATTCGAGCATGGCTAGTTAGGTCACCAGGCTGCTTGAAGGACATTCCACACTGCGTACACTGATATGGCTTCTCCCCAGCGTGCATTCGAACATGATCCGTAGGCTCAATCTGGGTTGCAACATGGTCTTTATTGTCAGGGCATGGTGTCTTATTATCCTCAAGATTACCCAGTTTCTCTGATTGAGGACGTTTCTCGGTAGCATAGGATGAACTTCTCTGAGAAGGAGCATGGACCCTTGTTTTCTTAGACATGTCCTACAGCAACGAAGAGAAATCGATTACTAAACTCATTAATAATTCATGAAGGAAAAACAAAGGCAATCAACGTGCGAGAAGTAATCTGTAAAACAGGTTCGTCCTGAACTGCATAAACCTTTCCTTTTATTTTATCGGCGGAAATTGATCATATCGCCAAAATAACTGAAAAACACACTCTGTACATCTCGACGTTCTATAAGCCATATACAGACTTTATCAGATTTACAAACTCTCGCCTCCGATAAAGCACGGCTACTCATTCTGTATCTATTACCTGAAATGTTTTCTAAATGACATGGTAAAACTTGGAACTATTCTACAGGTGTAGTAAAATATTTAACAATTATTCACATCAGTGTCGTTGAATGGTGGTGGATATTTACCTCTCCGCTTTTAGTATATACCACACTAGTGAATTATTGCCAACACCAAATAGTTATTTTATTTTCTGTCAGAAAGTTTAAAAATCCATTTCCAAGTAAGAGGTAAATAGACGCGTACTTCGCGCGCGAGATCGAGGTCTGGAACTTAACGGCGTGAGAAAAGTCACATGACAACATCAGGTGATCAACAAGAATCGCAATATCAATGTGTCTCGTGTGTTCAATCAATCCAGCGTGGATCTCAAGGTGAAAATCACTGTTTTGAATCTAGTATCTTTACTGATGGACCAAAAAGTGGAAGTTCAGTTCCTTATTCTTCACAGGGTTTGCTGGCTATTGGTACCTCGAAAATTGACATTGAAGTTGAAATTGCAGTTGTGAAACGTGCCGCCAGGAACCAAGCCATGAACAAGATGCTATAGCCATCTTGAATATCAAAGGAAAAAATTGCAGCTGTGGCTGTAATCGATGTAGGCTTGGTTTCCAGCCGTGGGCGTTTCGGTGAGCCCGCGGTCCTCTCCCCACTCACGACTGGGCGCGCGAGCTGAGACATTGTCGGGTTTTAGCCAATCAAAAACTTGCCACTAAATTCCTGTCGCTGAATTGATTTGCATAATTTACATTGTAAACTTTTGAAAGCCAGATCAAAGGTCCAAAATGCGTTTAAATTTGCTCTGGAAAAGTTTGGTTTCGAAGAATTCAAGGATTCACACAAAGAAGCAGTAAGAGAGTTAGTTTTCGGGTGAAGACACTTTGTCAGTAAACGCACTGGCTCTGGAAGTCACTTGGGAAACCGTCAGCTCAAAGGTCGCGAAGCTCGTAAGACCAAGGTAACCCGGCTATTCTTACTTCAAAGAAAATTAGTTCTGCCTTTATCGGAGAAGACGGACGAGTCCATACTAAAAGAGTTTATAGAAAAGAGGAAATCACGTCTGACGCAGGCCATGTTTACGCGTTTATCTCTGAAATCACAATTCACTTGAAATTCGCTGCATCAAATGAGTTTTACAATTCTTCAAGTCCTATGTACTAAGTTTGTACAATTTATGTCTCCAAGACATACTCTACACAAGTACTAAGCGGGAATACTCGACTCTAGCTCAGAGTTCCGAGATAACATCTGAACTTAATTTTTATCCCCGTATAAATTTCGGCTTTTAATTTCTGTCAGCGAGTGTCTTGATCGGCACTTAAATATTAAAGAGGACCTGGTTTCTCAACACCCGGGCTTTCCTCGAAAACTTGGACTGTGACATGAGAGCTAATAATAACAGGTATTAAATAAAACCTTTACCTACGTCGAATTAATTTCACACTTGGAGTTTTAGTTTAAAGAATTCCAATGTGTTTTGAAAGTTTACGCGGAATGGAACCACGCAAATAAATGAATAATATTGAAGTTAATCAGATGACGTCCTGGACACGGTGTGTTGACCGCGCGCCCAGCCGTTAGTGGGGGGAGGCTTTAGAGAAGCGACACCCCAACGGCTGAAACCGAGCCTATAATCGATACTGCTGGTGGTATTTGAATGGAGGATGTAACAGCAGTCGTTTGAGGAACCACAACACTGATCGGTATTAGCCACTTTAGAAACGAAAAAAGGACTGGTCGAGTTTGTAAAGTCAATTTAATTATAATTTAATTAATGCTTTCTTGTGTTATGGTACAGCTACTTGGTTTATAGCCAAAATTACTGCCTCCGAGATGGCAGCAAACCAGGAAGCCATTTTGTTTCCAAGCTACAGGAGCCAAGAGATGAATAGGAAATCATATTCAGTTCGAGTAGCCAATCAGAGCACACGAAAAGTGATATTCACTGGTGTGATGTATTCTAATAACTGCTATTTCTAACAATCTCTATATATCCCTCTGGAACACAGGGATACATGTCGTAAAACTTCAATACAATCTGTTACAAAATGTGAGATGAAAACTAAAGGCAGCATGGAGTTAGAGTGTGATGTGGTGTGACTAAAATAGGATAGTTAAGATGAATGTCAATACTGAGAAACAGTCCCTGGTGAAAATCTTTGGAGGATCCTGCTAGGATCTTTAAAGATCTTAAATAGGATCTTTAATAGGATCCTATATAAGATCCTTAAGGATCTTGTTAGCATGGAGTTAGAGTGTGATGTGGTGTGAGAAAATAGCATAGTTAAGATGAATGTCAATACTGAGAAACAGTGTTTAGTCTCGAGCATGACTGAGCACAATCCATTATGCACTTATGGTCTGAGATCCCAGGGCTGCATCACTGATTCATAAATAGAGTAAAACCTCCCTGAGCGATCACCTCTCTTAAAGTACATATATAAGCCCTAGAATCTTTATATTTTGTCGAAATCTTCACAATACAATAAACCAATTCTAGTTTTAAAAAATGAATTCGATGATACCCTCGACTTTTTTACGAGCTGCCATACTTGCATATCGAGAAAGTTTTCATGAGATTTGGGAGACTGGGACTGATGTAACGTCACGTAAGTGATCGCAATGTGCTCACTACCACAGGATCGAGTGTATTCAGAAACACTGATTTTATTTATAACTGAACGATTTATTTATTTGTTCATTTATATATTTTTACGACGAACATTCACATATTGTAAAGTACATAGTAGGTTTTTATTAAATTGTATTTTTAATTATCTAGTGACATTATCCCATGAGCTTTGTAGCTTTTATCATCATCGTGTCTAAATAAAGGTCATCTACATTGTATCTAATGTGAGAATGACAAGATTCTCACCTTTGCTCATTACAGCATTTCCTTTGTACAGGTGCGTGATTTGATCTATAGGTCAATAATCACACTAAGTTAAATTCCACCGATTGGAATTGAACAGTAACAGTAGTGACGAGTTTTGTAACGTTCAAAGAACAAAACCTTTTTAGCGGGTTTTCTCGTAGGACATGTAAATAATCTATCTATCTATCGATCTATTTATTTATTTATGTTGAGGGCCACGTCAATATTATCTGTATGATATTAAGTGTTACCCTTCATAAATAATAAACATAATAAAGCAATAAATTGTAAGGGACCGCGTATGGGTGACGAACCGAATCCTACGAGTCGACTGGACTCGTCATGAGGTGAGCGGAAACAACTATATAAGTACTTGACTAATATTAGTTGAGTACTCTTTAATAACCCTAATCAACAGTAATTACTGACCCTAGCCCTATTAGTAAGTTGAAAATTCAATGTTCTCTGTATACCAGTGAATTAAACCCTGGCTAGCATTAGTCAAAATTATGGGCTTTCAGTATTGATCATTGAGATGATTGTCGAGTTACCCTTCCTACTCCAACATTAACCAACTTTTGACGGAACCTAGAATAGTCCTGTTAAGCTGGGGACACACTTATCCGATTATTGTGTAAATCGGACGGTCGGGCGCTCGTAATGCAGTCGTAATGGTAAGGTGGCCGGATCAGTCGGTAGCTAATTGGCCATTCGGTTGGTTGGCTTTCAATCATCCGAGCAGCTTTCGAGCAAAATTGTACCACCCGCTAATGGCCAGATTGAAACTTCCATATCGTACCAGACACCGGTGCAGCGGACCAATCAGTGAGCAGCATTCTGCCACGTGCTCACACTGCCGATCATACTTGCGGAAAGACACTCAATAAGGGAGGATTTAAATGAACAGGAGTAGCGGACAGTCGGATCGGATAGGTGTGGCCACATAATCGAATGGTTGGTCCACCCTCCGAGCACTCGGCTGGTCGGACCCGACCAATCCAACCCTCTGAGATCGGTAGGTGTGGCCCAAGCTTAATGAATATACCGTAAGGTTGGAATTACGTCGTTCTCAATTGTTTAGCAATCAAGCAAGCAGGATTGTTAATAGCAACTCTTGGAATTATGTTATTCTCAAACGTTTAGACTAAAAAAAAAAATTAGTCCCTTCTATTCCGAATATTTTTTTAGAATGGCTAAACATGGCTAGCCATAGCACATAAAATATGGCTGGGTATATAAGTAGGGACTACCGACTCTTCTGTAAGTTTTGTACTGTGTTGTCAAAAGGGATTGTATTTTCTTGACAGCTCCGCCTCCTAAAACTCCCTAGGGATGCGTGGGCTCATAATTCTTTCTCAGTTTACGCGGAGAAAAATATTCAGTCGATTTTACTGAAACCGCTTAAAAGTTCTTCAAAATAAAAGGAGATGCTGTATCTGTATTCTTTGGTTTACATGATTCAATATTGCAGACTTTGTAAATCACCGTTTAAGATAACAACTGGAAGGTTTCGTTCAAATTGTCTCGAAGAATTAAACTGGAAAGAAAGGTTTGCAATAAAATATTATTCACGATCAAGAATCAAAGCAAAATCGTGAAGGCGGTCACTCTCCTTCGCACCACTAATTTAAACAATAACAATGGTATTTGCAACATCAAGAATCGGACAAACCTGTGAATCCTAGCAGATAGAGAATCCGAACTGAGTATTGTTGATGGAATCGGCAACATCTTGCACAAAGAGCCTTCATGTTACTGACAGTTTGACGCAAAGTTAACCAAGCATGGAGTGCTTAGGTACTAGCTAAGTCAGGCAATCTAGAAGCTCATTTGAGGGCAGCAATCTCTATTATTAAACTGTTTCTCTTGCATAAATGCCATAGCTTTACACACGACTCTGACGGATGTCACCGTGTTATTTTGACAGGCCTCTATAAACAGATCTGTAAAAACTGACCAATGGTATTTCCCATTGCTGGGCTGACCGCCGAGGAATTCAAAACCAAAACCTACAGAAGAGTCGGCAGTCTCTATTTATAGATTCAGACATACTTTGTGTACCATATCGTGTCTAACCATCGGCAGCCATCTTGAACCATGTTTACCCATTCTAAAAAAAATGCGGAGTAGAAGGGCTTGCTTGCAGTTTATCAAATGTTTAAACGACCAACTAACTATGCAGGCTGATCGAGGCTTAGAACACTTAGTGTTGAATACATGTAGCTCGGTTATGAAAAATTGGAACGACTGTCTACACATCATGACAGGTCGAATCGGCTAGCTAATGTACGATTCGAGTTGACTCACTACTCATATACAGCCTGTATGCTCCTTTACTGTATTCCATGTTTCATGACCTGACTTTCACTAAGACAGCTCGTCCACCCCTCAATTGATGGGTCAAGTTGACTTGTATGATTTGAGTTGTTTCGTCACTCATACACAGCCTCTTTCTTCCTTTATGTATTCCATGTTTTACGACCTGACCTCCAGTAAGACAGATTGTCTACCCTTCAGCTCATGATGGCTCAAGACTTGTGGTATCCTTATCCAGGAGGTGAGTTTGTGTGTATTGGACAACCCTATGCCTCAATCAATTCTGGTTTGACATTATGAGTGGGGTTCCACATCATCTATTCTGCACTAACCGAAAATCGTTAGAAAGCTGGCTAGAAAGCTGTATGTCATTGGGATAATTAATTATAGGCAAAAAAAAAAAAATTTATATCCTTCAGACATGGAAACCTTACAGTCATGTACATGTATCTAATCCAGCTAAGCCTCTGGAAATCTGTCAACTGATTGCCATTGCATTGCATGTGTTGAGATAAGAAGTTGTAATACTGGATCAAATCCTGGGGGAGGGGGTGCTCCCTAAAAATTAGGATGAGGATGTCCCGCTGAGCCCTTGAAACCCTTACCCTGTCCCAGACCAAGAAATTGTAATTTTGCAACCCTGCATGTTCCAGACAAAATGGCAAAAAAATGTACCCTGTTCCAGGCTAGAAACAACGAAAACATACAATGTATACCCTGTTCCAGGCAAAATGAGAAATTTATGGCAAAAATTAATGATATCCTGTTCCAGACCAGGCTAGTATGATAAGCGCAAGATGTTGTGCTCCACTCGAATCATAAACAGATAAGCGTTTGCAGTGACAAGGGACTGTGAATACCTGAAACCATCCTGAGGCCCTCCCCCAAAAAATATGACCCTGTTCCAGACCAAAAGAGTGATTTATATACCCTGTTCCAGGCTAAGAAAACCGGCATGCACGTACCCGTGGGGTGTACATACCATTTGGAATCGACTGCTACATATCAAGCAGCTGATTACAAATGTACATGTAAACATCGATATTTAAAGAGGTCCAGAAGGCAATGTCTCTGTCTCTTGGATGTGAAATGTTTGACAGAGACTGGATACTTTGTGATTGGAAGAGGAGAAAACTCTACACCAAATTTAAGACATGAAGCACATGATGCTCAACATGAAGCTCAACTCACATGTTACCAGGGCTTGAACTCTGGCAACAGTTTTGACAGACAAAGTGCTTGCCACTTGCGAAGTGAAACAAGGCTATCAAAAAAGTATTACCCTCTTATAGGTGGTTTTGCTACATCAGTTGAATAAAACTAACAGAGTGCTTTGCGCTGATTCTTTTGTTCTTCTAATTTGGACCATTATATTGTCTTGGTATTCTGAATAAGAAAAATAATTAGAAAAGGATTCTGGTAGTTGTATTCAACTGACGTACAGTAATAGTACAAACCAGTAATATTATTGTACCTTGAAAGAGGAATCTGGTACATATGGCCATCTAACTTCATGAGTGGTTGTACTGTAATGGAACAGAACTTCACCAGATTTATAAAAAGTAACATTCCAGCAAGGCTCCATCCTTAATTAATCTGCAAGGAAAAAAGGAGGATTTCAGTACCTACATGTACAGTACCGCCAAGAAACATATGTACATTAATCGCGATTTGCTCGCGAGCAGATCGCGATCACTAAGTGCGATCTGCTCGCACCCTGCTCGCGATCTGCTCGCACCCTGCTCGCGATCTGCTCGCACCCTGCTCGCGATCTGCTCGCACCCTGCTCGCGATCTGCTCGCATCGTGCTCGCAATATGCTCGCGATCACATCGCAAAATGATCGCGATCAACTGGTGATCGCGGTCACAGAATCGATTCTCAACAGAAAAAAATTAATGTATCTGACTGTAATTTCTGACCGTTTAGCAAAATGTTTACTTCGAAGCAGTTGGATTCGTTTGTTGACGGCGGTGTTGAGTAAGAAAGACAACGCATCGAGTGTGAACGAGAATAAAATATTTTGGTCAAAGATTGTTCTTAACGAATGTTTACTTCGAATCAGTTGGCTTTGTTTGTTAATAAGAACACGAACGGCGGTGTTGAGTATTAAAGAAAGACGACTCATCTAGTGTGAACAAGAATAAATGTTTAGTCGAAGATTGTTAGCGGGCCGCCGCCTGTCTTAAAGAATGTTTACTTCGAAGCAGTTGGCTTTGTTTGTTAATAAGAACGCGAGCGGCGGTGTTGAGCAAGAAAGACATTACTCATGTTAAACGGAATATGCTAATTTCGCACCAGTTGTTGTCAACGTAGTAATGGAAGCTAAAATAATTCAAGTATAGATGTTTTTGCGCGTCTTTCATTAGAAACGTGGCTTTAGAAACCTGGCTTCAATCTCACTTCAAAACTTCACGTTCCCATTTTGACAGGCCTGTCAAAAATCGAGACTAACACGCCTTACTGATTGCACGTGGGAATTCAGACTCCGAGAAGTTGAGATTTTAATTTCGAAAACATGCCTTAGCACTGCAAACATTTGCAATGATTTCAACCGAAACCTCTAACAACACAAAGATTGAAATTACAGAAGCAAAAGTTTATTTGGTGTTTTGCTTTGCTCTTTAAGCGGGCCCCGCACCGCTGTTCGGGGAACTAATTAATATAAGCGAGCGGCCGTTGTTTTGTGATTATTTTGTTTCGCTAGTTCAGGATTACATATTTTATGCTAGTTCTAGATTATTTGATATAGATTTTCAGTAAGGTTATCAGAAGAATTGTAAGGACGCATTACAAGCAAGCTGTGAAGCAGGATGGATAGAAGTGCCTTCCCCGACAAACAAACTGCACTGTTGAATAAAAGAACACAACTCTTCCAAGTGTGAAATGATCGAGAATACACTTGTTTCGAATTCTGGACGGATGTCTCGACAACTGTCTCGAGAAGTTTGAATTTTCGGAAGCGCTCATCAACCGTAATACACGAACAGTGGTGGGACTCAATAAAGAACAAAACTCAAGCGCCTGAGTGTTTGCGAAAAGATTGGGCTTGATTTCTAATATACATTTGTAAGACATGAAATAATCGATATTCCATTGGCATTGCTGTAATATTAAAGTGAAATTTCACTTTTACAAATGTAGACCTTAACGGAGACGTTAATATTTATTTGGTGAATGACAGGCACTATATGAAGCTGTATTCTCACAAGATCATATACAAAGTTATGGTTAAGCAACGTGGAATCAGAATTGCTTCGTTTTCTGCTCAACTTACCATGTTTCATACACTTCTTATTCTTACACATGTAAAGGTAGAAAGAAAAATATTTTACCGCGACTTTTGCTTGCGGACGTTTGCTCGCGATCAGCTTGTGATCGCAAGCAAATCGCGAGCAAGGTGCGAGCGGATCGCGGGCAAGGTGCGAGCAGATCGCGAGCAAGGTGCGAGCAGATCGCGAGCAAAGTGCGAGCAGATCGCGAGCAAAGTGCGAGCAGATCGCGAGCAAGGTGCGAGCAGATCGCACTTCGTGATCGCGATCTGCTCGCGATCTGCTCGCGATCAAATGTACATATGTTTCTTGGCGGTACTGTAGCTGGTAGTCAAAAAATTATATTATTACTATTATTGACTTTAGACTTTTGTTTTATTGCCAATTTTCTTAATGAATATGTTGCAGTTCAAATAATTATGATCACAGTTCAAATTTTTTTTAACTGGTTCAATTTTTTCTTCAACTAGAGATATTATTGTTGAACTGTTATTTCCAAGATAGTAATAATTTTAAGCACTTAATTATGATGTAGGGTTCTTTTAAATGTTTGGTTGGGGTTTGGCTCTAGTTCACAAGACTGTTGAAGAAGTATTATTTGTCTGTGTTGTTTAAAGTGATCTACATGTATCCCTGAAAACTAAAATTAATGATTAGCTCTTAAAAGACCCTAAATTAGTGACTAAATTATTATACATGTACATGTAGCTCTAAACACCCTAAATTTGTGACCAGTTCTAAACACCCTAAATGAGTGAGCATGACTAGCTCTAAACACCCTAAATTAGTGAGCACTGGTCCAATGTTGATGGTTAGGGTGTTTAGGAGTTGGATTAGTTTATAGGGAGAAGCATGTGTAATTGTTTTAATTAGTGATCTAGCCCTAAAAATACAACATTAGCGACTATAGCTCTAAATACCCTAAATTAATGAACAATTGGGTTTACTGAGGTTAGGGTTTTATGTTGGATTAGGATTAGTTCATAGGGAGAAGCATTTTTGTGTGTTGTTTAGTGATCTAGCCCTAAAAACACTAAATTTAAGTGGCCCTAAAATATTTACGTAAGCATGTGACAACTTTTTGTTTAACTTTTCTGGTTTAATAGGGTTTTTGGAGGGTTCAGGGTTAGGGATTATCTGAGATCAGTTTTATCAATGTTAGGAATAATTGTGCTTGTGACTCAGTCTAGTGAGTGTACTGGTTTTACTCTGCTTGTAATATTTTTTGTCCTGTATGAGAATTGAACGGCACTGAGTGAGTGCAACAAAACTGACAGTTGATAACTTTTGGAGTTACCTGAGAGTGGTATTTACCCAGTGCCAGTACGTGGTAAGGTTTCATTCACGGCCCGCTTTTTCTCATCCTCTCTGCACTATAATATTTACAATTCTTTAGATATGATGACAGGAGAACCTTTTGAAATGCATTCCTTTGTGAACAACTTCTTTGCTGTCACTGTCAGGTGAGAAGCTTATGTTTACTTCAATAACTTTCTTGTCAAAGTATTTTGCTTCGACATACATGTCAAGAGTTCTGCAGTACATAGAAGTACAGTACATGTATAGACCATAAACACAGTTTCAGAGACTAGTGAGCTCTTCTTTCATCGCTTTTTAAAGAGGTCGCTACACTCTTCCATATACATGTATATGAGAAGTGAAATCCTCTTCTCTGGCTTTTAGTTCGGTTTTAACTCAGTCTATAAAAGTCAGTGTGATTCACAGTTTCCTGCTACTGTGTTCATGCAGCTCGTACAACTTTGATAGTACTGCGCATGCGCAAATGACTGAGAGGGAACTAGTAACCAAATTCCATAAGAAAAGCTATATTAGGAGTAATAAATAATAATAATAAATTTAATATTTATATTGTGCGCATTCCATTGGAAGATGCTCACATGCACATTACAAATGCCTATAGGCTTACAGTGTACGTACTAATCCTAACTAAGTAATATGTATAGTATGTCTAAATCTATAATAATTATATGCTAATAAAAAATTGAATATTATAGTATATAAATATTGACGTGTTGCATAACAATGGTAATACGATGCTGTTAAGACTATAGTTGATATAATGCTTTGCCAAAAAGATAGGTTTTTAGCAACTTCTTAAAAGAGTACCGTAGAGAGGGAAGGGAGAGTGGTCAAAAATATTTTGCAAGGGATGGGTGGGTGATTTTTTTCCTTTTTAATACCCCCTCCCCATAAAAAACTAAACCCCAATTTTTTAATGAATCACAAAAACTTTTAAAAAAAAACCTTTTTGGAATCTTGAAAATTATACTAGTTCAAAAAAAATTGTACTAACTAGTTCAGAAAAAATTGAACTGAGATCATATTTGAACTACAACAGATATTACAATATTATATACATTTGTACATGTAGATGAAAAGAGAAAAAATAGGAAGAAACATGAGACAATATCACATAAAAAGATTCAATAGAGCTTTATATGCATAGGGAGATTTAGAGCATAGTCATTATATCTGTGAAACAAAATCATACTATTTTAAATACATTGGATGAAAATAGGATGGAAGTGTGCAGTGGCTGAAATAGCCTGTTGGCTTTCGTGTCAACCTCTGCTTGTCATGTGAAAAACATTACGTACAGACTTAAAACAGAAACACAAACATAAATCAAACATTATATCTACATGTATACATGTAGATGAACATAGTTAAATAATAGATGAACTAGTATGAAGCAACAAAAATATTGTAAGAAATGAGGTTTTAGGTAAACAATGAATTTAATATTCTTGATAAGGTTAACAGAGCTGCAGGTTTTGTAGTAAATATGATCTTGTATTTATTTTTTAATGCTCGATGGCATAGATTTTTAATACTATTGGGGACAGTCTCCCAAACTGAGCTTCAATATTTGAGGGTAAACATTCCATGATAGCTAGGCTTTATGCGAGATAATGTTATATACAATAATATGTACATGTACATGTATATATGCTTCTCTCATCACCACCAAGCCTCATTTTTGTGTTGAGAGGAAACGTTGTGCCACATTGGGGCTTGGTGGTGATCACAATTTTTTAAGCATGACTGGAGTATAGATTCTGTTTTTGAATTAATTTTTTGAATTAATTAGCTACATAAATTATTTCTGTTTATAAATGTTATCCAAAGTTAAGATATAGATCTAATAATTTAAAGTAGGATGAGGTACTGCATTTTTTCTGGCATGTGCAAAAAAGATTCTTCGGAGACATATATTCTGTTTACATGAACAATAAAATTATTATTACAAGCAAACATAAACATAAAAGAAAAGTTAAACTGGATGATTGTAATTGACAGAATCACAAGATATCTAATCAGGCCTTCTCAATAGGTGTGGGGGTGCGGGAACGCACAATTCGTTCAAACCCGCACAATTCCTAAAAGTCCGCAAAATCCTACACAATACTGAAAATACCTGGAAATTTTAATAACAACAAGTGTTACTACAAATTACTAAGACTTCTGATCACTAATTATACTATTTTTAGGTTGTTTACCTTACAAAACAATAAAGAAATTCTTCGTTTTCTTCAAACAAACGAACGAGTACCAGTATATAAAAAAAACAATTCGTTCTTTCCACAGCTTTGCGTAGGACTGGGTACTAGTTTCGGTTCTAATCCTATGTTCCATTGGCGGAATGTGATTGTTTTACAAAGAATGAATCAGAGCAGTTGTATAGTGCCATATTGCTCATTAGTATAAACCAACTAGTGGACTATTACATATCCTGCATTCTGATTGGCTACCTTACTATAGGTCTATTTGTGATATCCCAATGGTAGAGAAAAACCGCATGCATTTTCACTAAATAATAACATGTTTTCAACTTCAATTTGTCAATAGCCCATTAACTCCGTAGCCCATGAGGGCGAGAGGTCTAATTGTTTTTAATTAGTAGAAACTAATTAGTCGAACAGTAGAAAATAATAGAAAGAAACAAATTGAAGTTGATTTGTTTTTTATTATTTCGTGAAAATGCATACGGGTTTTCTCTACCATGGGCTATCACAAATAGACTTATAGTAGGGTAGCCAATCAGAATACAGGATTCGTAATAGTCCACTAGTTGGTTTATACTAATGACTCGTAGCCCATTGATTGTGATTGTTTTATTGTTGTTGTTGTAAGATTTCTTTGTATTGTATTTACTTAAAACTTGACCAGTTTGAGTCCCAAAGGTGTCGGCACAATAAAGAGTTGACGGGTCCCCATGGAGACATTTGAGGTTTGTTTTTGCATGTGATCAATGCATAAATGTCACAAAAGCAGTAGTTAGTTAGAAATCAAGACTGTTTGGTCGGTCGGGTTACATTTTCGGGTTAAGCTCTACGGTAGCTAGTTTATTACAACATTTAACAAGACACTTTTATGGAAAAAAATTGTGCAATCCCGCACAATTGACATTTTTCCCCGCACAATTTTACCTCAAAATCCCACACAATTTAATTTTTTCCCGCACCCTATCACAAGGTCTGTCTAATGCCCTCAAATCCTTTACCAATCATCTTTAGTGTATATGGGAGATATATTAAATGTTTTAGAAAAATAATTTTTGGGCAAAACATTTCACATCAGATTCTCATACCACAGGCTTACCATCCTCCAGGTTTGTGTCTCAACATTGGTTTTGGGTTCCCTGTGGCTACGAATTCAAATATTGCTGAGAAACTTTAATATGGAGTTAGATTTTCACTCCTAGAATGAACCTTTAGCGATATTGTGTTCTAAATATACTCAAGAAATAAAGATTAGGAGTTATTGGAGTGTTGTGTGGTGTTTTTTAGGGAAAAGTGTTCCTTAGCAAGTTTTGCAAAAGATAATTATTTTAGGGCTGAGAAAAGAGAGAAACAATTATAAAAGGCTGGCAACTCAATGGTCAATTGCTCAACCAAGACCTGGACCTCGCTGCTGAAAATTTCACCTTTCCCCAAATCGCTCACTCATGAGCTCTCTGTATGTAATAGAATGATAATCTAGCTATGTTGTGAGAAAATTTGGCATAGTTTCCTACGAAAATGGCCCAGAAAACCTAACATTTCCCTTCACCCCTCACCAGAGTGCACAAATATACATTTGTAATCCTTACTGGACTTTCTGTATTGTATTTTGTCCACTCTGGGGATGTATATATACTATTAAACTCCATATTAAAATTTCTCAGCAATGTTTGAATTCCTAGCCACAGGGAACCCAAAACCAATTTTGAGGTACAAACTTGGAGAATGGTAATATTTCTGCCCAAGTTTGTTTTGATTATGGCAGCAACAGACCAGTTTACGGTTTCATGCGCAGTCATTTAAGTCTTTTGTTTCAACTGGTGGGCCATCATTGTCTAACATCTGCCTACCCACCAAATAAACAAAGGATGTGTACAACTGTACATAAACCTTGCACAAAAATTGTATGAACTCACTCTAAAATAAGATTCTTTTAGATTCTTTTTACAAGACTTAATGAATTATTCTACTGAGAAGTACATGTATTACCACATGTACACATGTAATGCACCTATCAGTGGCCATCCCCTGGGGGGGGGGGGGGGGGGGGGGACCCCAGGCTGACGATTAAGGAAGTCTGGAGCATGGGCACAGGAAGTTCTAACTTCTTTTTTCGTGAGAAGATGCAGACTCATTGTGCCAAGGTTCTTGATTCGTTGTCAAAAAAATAATTCTAAATTAACCTGAATATTTTGTGCCCAAGGAGGGAAGGGGAAATTCCTATCTTTTACTGGTCATCTTCCCCTGGAGGGTGGGAGAAATCACAATGTTGCAAAGGGTCTTTGACAATGTCCCCTCCCCTGCCAGGGGTCCATATATCCGCCTAGGGGATGGCAACTGATAGGTGCATAACATGGTTATGTGGATATATTTAGCATACAAATTACAATCATGATTATTGGACTGATAACTTTATATACTGTAAGCTTATTAGCTTATAGAGAACAGAATCTAAGGGAAAGCATAACCGCCTCACTGGTTAGCTCAGTTGGTAGAGCACGGTTTAGAATGTGGGAGGTCGGGGGTTCGAACCTGGCCGCGTCCTTGGGCAGGGAGGTTTATAAGCCGTTCATTAGGCCTTAATGTCTCCTTCTACTTCTAATCAGTATTTGAAGGGGACGTGAAAGAACCTCATTGTTGTACTACTCGAAAAAGAGAAGGGGATTGTCACCCGGTACAGCAGCCTGGCCATTGTACTAACCACACACTCAACATTGTAAACTGCGTGGCAGCCATTGGCGCCCTAGCAGGAGTCCAAAAAATTCACTGACGGGATATGTCAGTAAAATGTACAGCGCCATGAAACTGTGGTATATGGCGCTTTATAAATATGGCCTATTATTATTATTAATTTGTATAATTTAGATGGACCTGAAATGATAATTATTGAACAACATTTTGTCATCTTAGAATAATTCATAAGCTATGATTCGTCATCGCATTAAGAGAAGCAATATAAATTACAATTTAATTAATACACGTATGATGTAGTGGAGTATGCATAGAATTCGATTGTTTGACGAATATAAGATTGAAGAGTATAAAAAACATAAGGAGTGCACATATTTTATAAGCTTTAATAAGCTTATTGTGTTTGACGAAGGAGAATGCATACTAATCTTGCAGTGGACTCCCTGTGGTCATGTGTGGGCTACCTGTGCTTTCCCAGGCGAAATAATTCAAGATTCGTGTCCGTTCTCATGTATGTTTGTACTTTTTAGAATAAATTATCTCGGCCGTGGAACTGTTGATTATGATGATGAAGATGATGCGTGCGCACGACTTTAAGGCAATTTTCTTTTGCTGGATTTAAAGTTATCTTGTTCAGTCTATACACGTAAATCAAATGCGATGATGTTTAAAAAGTTTGCAAGTACGATTAGTCAAAGCCTGAGGAAAGTGTATACAATTGCTGGTGCACTGAAGAAGTTCTGTTTTGTCGGCCTGCACCTCGATTAGGGTAGTATCGTCGTGTACCTCGCGCGCTCGGAGGGTTGTCGTACCGCTATTACTATTAGTATTATAGTATATATTATACTATAATCAGAATATTTTATGAACATGCTAATGAAGTTGATATAAATCTGGTAAAAGAAACAACTGCAATCAGCGAATTCTCTTGTGGTCTAATGGTTAGGGTTTGGGTTGGTGGTGGGTAAGCCATTATTGCATTGATTCTCAGTAACCGGCCCGAGTTCGAATCCCGGTTCAGGCGGTAATTTTTTTTATAGTGAGGATAACGTATTATCGTTCTAAAATTTCTAAGTGTCGATTCGGATGTTCCTATAAACTTTCTGAGTCTCAAATTATTCATAGCGAACGTGGGTAACAAAGGGAATTTTATGACGCAGTTGGTTAAACGGTACACGACGATACTAGCGGGTACTAGCGGGTACTAGCCACCAATTAGGAAGAAATATTTTAAGCTTAAATTATAAAATTACACTTAAATTCTCGAGTCCTATGTATCTCAGTTTCTTCTCTTTCTAGAGACCGTTTTGTGAAGCATGCTATAAAATAAGGACAAAATACTTACCTAAATAGAGAAGAAACACCACACAACACTCGACTGGCCACAGGCCGCCCAAGTTCTGACTGTGTAACAAGGTTTGTATGGGAGTTCTTCCGATAACTCAGAATAATAACATAAATCTCCTGTAATACAAGGTAAATAAAGGAAGAAGACTTACTTGAAGTTGTTTTGTCGTCCTATGTGTATTTCAGGTCGCTAGAACGGTGTTTCATGGAATTCTATGACTCAAGAATTCCATGAAACACCGTTCTAGCGACCTGAAATACACATAGGACGACAAAACAACTTCAAGTAAGTCTTCTTCCTTTATTTACCTTGTATTACAGGAGATTTATGTTATTATTCTGAGTTATCGGAAGAACTCCCATACAAACCTTGTTACACAGTCAGAACTTGGGCGGCCTGTGGACTGGCAAAACAAAATGGCGGAGGGACATGAAGAAATGGACTTCCTGTGGTAAAATACAAACCACAGGAATCCCAGTCTTTTCTCTGTCTGCATAGCACAGGAATCCCGGTATCTTTTGTATTCTCTGCCAAATGGTCTTTCTGTGGTAAATGCTCGACCTATTTCGTTCATTTTACGTGTTTTAATTTTTGCTTTCATTGCTAAGTACAAAATACAAATGTTTTTCTTTTTCTTTTTCCCTTAGACGTTCCCAGACATATGAAGGAATAAAAGGGGTGTCTATAAAGGGTGTTTGTAAAACGCGGATACGGATGGCGGATGACGGATGGCGGATGGCGGATGACGGATGGCGGATGGCGGATGACGGATGGCGGATGGCGGATGGCGGATGGCGGATGGCGGATGGCGGATATGTTAAAATATATGGAAAAAATATATTTGGTTGAGCAGCTCTGGTTTTGATTCTACGCGTTTTGTGTGCTTCACTCGGGATGTATACATAAAAAATATCAGCTAGCGTACCGAATTATGTTATTACGTGTTGATATTTTCTCCATTTTCTCCTCCGATTAGTCTTTCTTGCTTTCGGCACAGCAGTGCAAACCCTGCTAGCAGAGGTTCTTTTCTCTTACCCTCTCTCATGCGCCACGGTATCTGGATTTCCATTGGCCAAGAAAAACGAGACAGTAAACATTGTAGATTTCCTATTGTTAACGGCAAGAGAAGGCGTGGGAAAAATAAAATAAATTTCCTTCGTCGAGCGTGATGTTGCTTTCCTTGAGGTTTGACATAGCTGCTCTTAACGCTACTTCGAACTCGCTCACGCTCATGTTCACTCCAAAAACAGATGACATCTTGAAACTGCAGATTCTAGACTGGGCAGTGTTTTACAGTTAATTTCACAAAACTTTGGCCGCGCGGATTGCCAAGTTCGTTTGGAACTTGGGAACTATTTTCCGAAGTACGCAAATTACTTTTGTACCTGTCAATCAAATTGTAATCTTCCAACTGAACTTTGGAACTTCGGTCTGAACTTCACAACAAAGTTGGAGGTGAAGTTCGATCCCATTTTATTATGGAATATTCTTTGTAACCCGGCTCACAAGCACTACTGTAGTACTGAGTGAGACAGACGAACTAAAAGGCTGGATGGGAAATTAGACGATGATACATTTTTGCTTAAATTATAAAATGGGATCGAACTTCACCGCCAACTTCTCAACTTCGCGAGCAACTTTGTTGTGAAGTTCTGACCGAAGTTCCAAGATCACAATTTGATTGACAGGTACAAAAGTAATTTGCGTACTTCGGAAAATAGTTCCCAAGTTCCAAACGAACTTGGCAATCCGCGCGGCCAAAGTTTTGTGAAATTAACTGTAAAACACTGCCCAGTCTAGAATCTGCAGTTTCAAGATGTCATCTGTTTTTGGAGTGAACATGAGCGTGAGCGAGTTCGAAGTAGCGTTAAAAGCAGCTGTGTCAAACCTCAAGGAAAGCAACATCACTCTCGACGAAGGAAATTTATTTTATTTTTCCCACGCCTTCTCTTGCCGTTAACAATAGGAAATCTACAATGTTTACTGTCTCGTTTTTCTTGGCCAATGGAAATCCAGATACCGTGGCGCATGAGAGAGGGTAAGAGAAAAGAACCTCTGCTAGCAGGGTTTGCACTGCTGTGCCGAAAGCAAGAAAGACTAATCGGAGGAGAAAATGGAGAAAATATCAACACGTAATAACATAATTCGGTACGCTAGCTGATATTTTTTATGTATACATCCCGAGTGAAGCACACAAAACGCGTAGAATCAAAACCAGAGCTGCTCAACCAAATATATTTTTTCCATATATTTTAACATATCCGCCATCCGCCATCCGCCATCCGCCATCCGTCATCCGCCATCCGTATCCGCGTTTTACAAACACCCGTCTATAAAACTAAGACCAAACGGAACACAATGAAGTTTATAAGTGGGTAAATAATGACGGCATAGGACTTCGTATTATTATTATATTATTTTGTCTTCATTGATGTCCGTCTTTTCAGTTGTACTTTGAAAAAGACCTATAAAACTAAGACAGACATAACCGGACTGCAGAAGCCGACGTCAAAACCTGAAGTCTTTATCTGTTCTTCATTGGGCTCTGTGTGCAATTTCTGCGAATTCTGTTGAATTTTTACCTCTCGACCTCAGGCACGCAGCCGCCATCAATCCTCGATCCCCATCACTCGAACATCACGGTCGAATTTTCATCCAAAATCAATGCCGACCGCAACTAAACCTCCAATAATAGCACAACAGTATCTATTCCAAGAGCCTCATGCCATTTAATTGAAACAAGAGCCCATCTGGGCTTTCACTCGGGCCACATGAGATTGAAGATGAAATACACTTTCATTTGAGATCCTTTTAGTAATAACCGAAGGGAAGAATTATTAGCTGAATTTAGCAGTCTTTAGGAGTGGCCGGTAGCGCGGTGACATGCATTCTCTGCTCCCCTAGTATATATATTTCTCGTGTATGCAAATTAAAGAAGTTGACCTCTACTTATTCATGTACCGCACGCTTACATGAGTGTCTCAAATATATGTTTATATTTGTCCCATATTATAAGTCGTATTCCTGTCCACCTATGATGGAGCTATCAAATGATATATTTCTCTACTGTTCATTCTACCCTGCGGCTCTTTATCGCAGCTCGCGTCCATATCAGGTATTTATTAACTGAAATGCCTGTTGGTTATATACCCTCATTCCCAAAACTGATCTGCTCATTATATTACAGAACTATAAAGGGAACTGTTGGAAGCCTTTAATTTCTCGAACCAAAACCTCGGCCGTGAGAGGATTCTTGTTTAAGTTGATATTGCTTCGCTCATCATAAATTATTCTGTTCTCCGGGGTATTTCTGACAGCCAAAAACACGCTCAAAATTATTTTAGTGCATGTTGGCCTACAGATCACGGTGTTTGAGCTGGTATGTATTATGACCGAGAGGCATAAAACCTACGAAATGTACCTCAAACAAGAATACCGTCCGATGGCAAAATCTATCAGCGCCACGAGGTCAACAAATCGACAAAGCCAAATGCATATCTATATAAACACGCAATGGTTTCAACCTCACCGTACCTTAATTCATGACCTGACAAGACACTGTTCAGTTTCACTTTCACTCTCAGCTTTGCTCTTGAGTTTGAGTTCGGCTTTGTTAAAGACTTCTTATTCAGTTGTATGGTATTGTGCAGTATATTTGAGTATACCAATCCACAGAGATTCCAATAACAAAGCCGTGGCGAAAGAGAAGCTTAAACGAGAAATATTTTGTCCTCCTAGAAAAACACAACATATTGCCCTTTCTATCTAAGAAGCCTTGGTTTCAGCAGAAAGGAAAACGCTAAATTCCAATTCGATATGTGTGGATCTTTGAGTCCTTCAGGTCCGGCGTCGTGTCGTACATCTATATAAAATCACAGGCCATCTGGGTAAAAAACGCGGTCCTTCGGCTCCGACAAGAGCGCCAGTTGCAATATCCTGAGCCTGTTGGAAGGCTTTCGCACCAGTGAAGTTAAATAAAACATTAAACTGCTTACATTTGAGAGATGGGACTCCAAATTTGAGAGAGATTTGCTCGCGGATCCACCATTTTGATTTACTGTAATAAATTATGTAAATAAATTAACCTGGCGAGTGTTACGTGACCAGCACAGTGCGATCTGATTGGTTTGAATTTGACCTTTAACGCATGCGCAGAATCCGTCTGACATGAAATAAAAAAATTAATAATAATAACGACTTGCATTTTAAGACTCGGTGCTGCCACAGGCAGCCCGAGTAATAATCCCGAGGTCATGACCGTGTTGGAGCTTGAGAGCCAATACAAAACGTTTTTTTTATTGTAGAAGGCGGCTCTAATAGGTTAAAATAGAGGAAAAGATTAAACAAAACTGAGAAAGATGAAAAAGAATCAGTTACTGGCTGGTGTGGAAATCGAACACCTAATCGTTGGATTCGAAGCGCGCGCACATTTATTGATATTCATAATAATAATAATAATAATAATAATAACGCTTTATTTAATGAGGATATGCAGATAAAGTTTACACTTGTTTCCAATCTGGTCCTCTGAGAATTGAACAAACCCCGAATGGAGCAGTTTGAGTGGGACAAACTACGGCCGTGTCCGAAACCGTGCTGAAGCCGTGCTGAACCGTATTTCTGTGATTTGATTGGATCAGCTAGACAAAAACAACCAGCCTAACATTATGGGACCAAAATTTTCGCTCCGTATTCCAACTGCGCATGTCACTGACGCACAACGTAGCTACATGTATAAATAAGTAATTATTCACTTTTCATCTAAATTTCTGAAAATTATTATCTTTTAGAAGTAACGTTTTTGAAGCCGTTTAATAAACTCACAGCACGTGTTTTATCAGGTCTAAAATTCTCGGGCTGCGCCCTCGAGTTTTCAACCTGATAAAACACTGCTGCTCGCAGGCGCCGTACAAGCGTGATCCGTGAATTTAAATCTGCAAAATTTCTTCCTTCTTCTCATTTATATGGCTAAAAAATCCGTGATTCGTGAATTTACGGACAAATTGTCCGTTACTTATGGTCGTTAACGGCCCTTCATCACCCTGAGAATTGAACAAATCCCGAATGGAGCAGTTTGAGTGGGACAAACTACGGCCGTGTCCGAAACCGTGCTGAAGCCGTGCTGAACCGTATTTCTGTGATTTGATTGGATCAGCTAGACAAAAACAATGGGAAACCATTTCAATGTCACGGATGACGTACGGTAACCGTACTATAGTCAGACAGTGCTGTAGTTTGTCTCACTCATACGCGCGAAATCTGCTCTAAACATTGTGTGCCGTAATATTTTTCGACGAACCAAGTTCGCGTTCCTGCACTCCGTCCCTACCGTAGTGGCGTTGTATTTTTGCATGAGTTAGATGTGGTCATAAAAGTGAAGACACAGGAAACCAAATACTTTTTCGAAGTTCTAGAATAATTGTAAATAAAAATAATCGATTGATAATTGTTTCCCTTGGTGTATTTGGTTTGCCTTATGTGAACATCTCACAGATTCTTTCGATCATCATCACGGTAAGGATACGCCCATATTTTGACATACTTTATGTCAATTACTTAATGTTTTCCAATTCGACCATACAACCGGCCGAAACCTGGTATTAAACGAGTTTGTAGAACTCGAGGTCTCAACTATTGCAGTTCGACACATGAACCACAAAACAAAATTGAGCTAAATGTCAAAACGGACTGGTTGGAAGCTTGTAATATTTAGTAATCTGTACAGTTTAACCCCGGTTTAGCGATTTAACCCTGGCCTTGCTTCGAACAACCGGGCCCAGGTATAAAATGAAGACCGGGGTGCAGTGCAGACTGGGTTCAGTAGAAAAACACACTCACGTAATCTTTATATGATATACAAGCAAAAGCCATCACTTCCACTTACTTTATTGCGAGCGCGAGCAAAATATTTTCTGGCTTTGTGGTAAAAAGAGGGATCATTACTAGAAATTTGAGGTGGTGAGTAATGCCTCTTTTTTTCTGCAGGGTCCGAGCACAGCCAAAAACGGCAATTGACCTGTTCGGCGAAAGGGTGAATTCGATTGACTCCTTTGTCAAGTGGAGTCGTAAACTACACCTGATCCCCCAAGAGCCTCATGCCATCGCCATTTCTCGAGCCTAAATCGAACACAGTTTCAAATAAGTTGACAACGCTTGACGACGGCTTGTTTCCAACGTTCACGGGCTCAGAACTTATACATATATACCTTATTTTGAAACTGGTCTAAAAGTATATCGGCTCTAATTAGCAAGTGTATGGTAAAGTGGTGTAGAGCGCGCGCTTCAAATCCAACGATTTGGTGTTCGATTTCCACACCAGCCAGTAACAATGTTTTAAAATTATTTTTCTCCTTTCTTAGTTTTACTTAATCTTTTCCTCTATTTTAAGCTATTAGAGCCGCCTTCTACACTCAAAACATTGTTTTGTCAGTTGGCTCTCAAGCTCCAACACGATGGCTCTTAAGCTCCAACACGGTCATGACCTCGGGATTATTTCAATTAAATGGCACAAGGCTCTGGAATAGATACTGTTGTGCTATTATTGGAGGTTTAGTTGCGATCGGCATTAATTTTGGATGAAAATTCGACCGTGATGTTCGAGTGATGGGGATCGAGGATTGATGGCGGCTGTGTACCTGAGGTCGAGGGGTAAAATTTCAACAGAATTCGCAGAAATTGCATACAGAGCCCAATGAAGAACCCCCCCCCCCCCCCCCCCCCCGCCACTGCACTACCGACCCGGGACTGAGCTAAAGAGCATCTAGTTTCGAGCACACAGAAATGTTTGGTTATCGGGTCACACGTCATTACGTGTGGCGAAAAGCCAAAAACCAAACAAATCTGAACCTAACATGTCAGTGCCTTGTGAGAAATAGTTATGCTGGCCAGACCAGCTTTATAAATGATGACAATAACAGGAATATTCGGATCCATATAAGACCTACGGTACAAAAATCCATAATAGAAAACATATAAGCAAATACCGTGAACAAACATCCTGTAAAAATACGTTGGATCCGAAGTGAGGACCTATGCAGCCAAAAATATGAAAAATAACGAATGAAAAGTCCGAAGACTACAGCAAAGCTGATATACAACGTAAAATTCCAACACAAAGCACTACGGTTAGCTAGGCCTGACATGAAAAGCGCTCGGACTAGATTGCAGCCATAGACAGCTGTTTCGTTCTTATTAGAACTCGTCAGTATGGCATAGCAAACAGAACACAGGCTTCGGTGCCACTGCACTACCGACCCGGGACTGAGCTAAAGAGCATCTAGTTTCGAGCACACAGAAATGTTTGGTTATCGGGTCACACGTCATTACGTGTGGCGAAAAGCCAAAAACCAAACAAATCTGAACCTAACATGTCAGTGCCTTGTGAGAAATAGTTATGCTGGCCAGACCAGCTTTATAAATGATGACAATAACAGGAATATTCGGATCCATATAAGACCTACGGTACAAAAATCCATAATAGAAAACATATAAGCAAATACCGTGAACAAACATCCTGTAAAAATACGTTGGATCCGAAGTAATAATAATAATAATAATAATAATAATAATAGTAGTAATAATAATAATAATAATAAAATACTTACCCACTTATAAACTTCATTGTTTTTCTAAGATGTAGTTGTATTCCTCCATATGTCTGGTAACATATACAGAAATGACTGTCTAAGGGAAAAAGAAAAATATAAACATTTGTATTTTGTATTATGTATTTAGTAATGAAAGCAAAAATTAAAACGTGTCATATGAACGATTTACCACAGAAAGACCATTTGGCAGAGAATACAAAAGATACCGGGATTCCTGTGGTATGCAGACAGAAAAAAACTGGGATTCCTGTGGTTTGTATTTTACCACAGGAAGCCCATTTCTTCATGTACCTCCGCCATTTTGTTTTGCCTGTCGAGTGTTGTGTGGTGTTTCTTCTCTATTTAGGTAAGTATTGTGTCCTTGTTTTATAGCATGCTTCACAAAACGGTCTTTAGAATGAGAGGAAACTGAGATACCTAGGACTCGAGAAGTTGTCTATTCAATTTAAGTGTAATTTTAAGCTTTATATATTTCTTCCTAAACCACATTTGCTTCTTTGGCTAAATTGCAGAATGCAGTGGCACTCTTGAAGCTCTTTAGAAATATATGGCTCATTGGCTCCGTGGCTCCGTGGCTCCGTAGTTGCCCAGTTGTTTTAAGGAACTGAAATAGTACTTAACTGTATTAGCGATTGAAAGTCATTTTGTAGCTAATCTTAGGCAAAGGGGTTAGGATTAGCAAAGTCTTACAGCCTCCATTTTGAATTTATTATCATCACAAAGTAGGAGAGCAGAGGACTAGGGAGACAAAGGTCATGGCTCCGCGGCTCCGTGGATGAACAAAACACACAGGAATTCCATATTATAGTGTTTATTCTCCATAATTTAATTGAATCAAAAGTACATAGTATTGATCTTGAGTTTTCGAGCAAAGATAAGAAGGAAAATAAAGAAAATTAAATATACATGCTAAGCGGCTTAAATGTGTCAAATTCAGTTTTATCGAAATTATTTTATTCCAAAAAGATATGGCAGATAGCAAGCAGGAAAGAGAGTTGTGTTGTCAGTTTTGGCACACTGATTTCGTGGCTAGATTGCAGAATAACCCCCCGCTCAAGGTCGTTAGGTTGAGACACCAACATGTCAACGCGTTAGGCCATATATGGTTATTAAAATTATAAGAATCAATAAATATCTTAAAATAACCCCATCGTACCTCATTGTGACTTCGTCCCCTGGGACTTTTTTCTTGTTTTTTTGTTTTCGTTTTTCTGGATGACTTAAAACGATATACCCATGTGTTTAGAAAAAAACAAATTCCATCCCAGTTTGTAAAGCCATTATATAATCATTTATACTAACTTTTATACGTTTATTTGACGCGCTGACATTATACATGTTGCTTCGTTCTACTACTGTGAACAGAGAGACTCGTTCACACTCAGACATACATGTATCTCTCTAGCACATTGACATCATACATGTTGCTTCGTTCTACTACTATGAACAGAGAGCTCGAGACTTGTTCACATCCAGACATATCTTTCTAACGCATTGACGCGTTGACATCGTACATGTTGCTTCGTTCTACTACTGTGAACAGAGAGATTCGTTCACACCCAGACATATCCTACAGAGAGAGAACCATATATGGACTAATGCGTTGACATGTTGGCGTCTCCACCTAACGTACTTGAGCGGAAAGGGGGGGAGGGGATTCTGCAATTGCTCCATTTACTTAAAAATAAATTTTCCCATTTAAGAAGCATTATGTTTCTATGTTCTGTAGAGACTCAGCCCTAAAAAAACCTAATTTAGTGAGCACCCATTGTTGACAGTTAGGGTGTTTTTAAATGATGGATTAGGGTTTGGATTAATCGTGTTTTAGAATCTATAATGAGATTCACTGCGGAGCCACATCAAACATAACCTTGCATTGGTAGGGTAGACAGGTATCATGTTTGGAATCTATAATGGTGTCACTACGGAGCCACTTCAAATATAACCTTGCATTGGTAGGGTATAGACAGGTATCGTGTTTGGGATCTATAATAAGTTTCACTGTGGAGCCACAGAGCCGTGGAGCCACTTCAAATACAACCTTGCATTGGTAGGGTATAGACAGGTATCGTGTTTGGAATCTGTAATGTTCACTATGGAGCCACGGAGCCACGGAGCCACGGAGCCACGGAGCCACGGAGCCACGGAGCCACGGAGCCACGGAGCCACGGAGCCACGGAGCCACGGAGCCACTTTAAATATAACCTTGCATTGGTAGGGTATAGACAGGTATGGTGTTTGGAATCTATAATGTGTTACTACGGAGCCACAGAGCCGTGGAGCCACTTCAAATACAACCTTGCATTGGTAGGGTATAGACAGGTATCGTGTTTGGAATCTATAATGTTCACTATGGAGCCACGGAGCCACTTCAAATATAACCTTGCATTGGTAGGGTATAGACAGGTATGGTGTTTGGAATCTATAATGTGTTACTACGGAGCCATCGAGCCACTTCAAATATAACCTTGCATTGGTAGGGTATAGACAGCTATCATGTTTGGAATCTATAATGAGTTTCACTGTGGAGCCACTTTGTCAAAGACCCTTTGCAAGCATTGTGATTTCTCCCACCCTCTAGGGGAAGATGACCAGTAAAAGATAGGAATGTCCCCCTCCCCCCTGGGGCACAAAATATTCAGGTTAATTTATAATTATTTTTTTGACAACGAATCAAGAACATTGGCATAATGAGTCTGTGCATCTTCTCATGAAAAAAGAAGTTAGAACTCCCTGTGCCCATGCTCCAGACATCCTTAATCCTCCCGAGCAACATATGAACAAGGTTGCATAAAAAGAACACTCAGAGCTTAGAGTTAACAGTTGCTCAGTTGAGGTTGAAATATAACAAGGCAACTGTGAAAGAAGGCTACTTTGTGACGTTTATACAAAGTCCCCTGTATTCTCCGTGGGGTAAGGTTCGAAGATACAAATCCCCCATATTTTCCCAACCCCTGGGAAAGGTTCTTCAGCAAATCCCACACAGAGTCCCCATGATAATCATTGTCAGCCTGGGGTCCCCCAAAGGGATGGCCACTGATAGGTGCATTACAGGTGTACACATGATAATACTTCTCAGTAGAATAATTCATTAAGTCTTGAAAAAAGATTCTAAAATAATCTTATGTTAGAGTGAGTTCATGCACAAAAGGGCAAATAAAATTATTGTGTACGGTTCATGTACAGTTGTATGCATTCTTTGTTTATTTGGTGGGTAGGCAGATGTTAGACATTGGTGGCCTTCGATCCAGTTGAAACAAAAGACTTCACATGAAACGTAAAGTGGTCTGTTGCTGCCATAATCAAAACAAACTTGGGCAGAAATATTACCATTTTCCAAGTTTGTACCTCAAAATTGGTTTTGGATTCCCTGTGGCTAGGAATTCACACATTGCTGAGAAATTTTAATATGGAGTTGGTATATGTCCCTAGAGTGGAAAAATACAATCCAGAAAGTCCAAGGATTATATTTGTGCACTCGGTGAGGGGTGAAGGGAAATGTTAGGTTTTCTGGGCCATTTTCGTAAGAAACTAATAATCCCAAACGTTTTCACAACATTGCTAGTTTATCATTCTATTACGTACAGAGAACTCTTGAGTGAGCGATTTGGAGAAAGGTGAAATTTTCAGCAGCAACCAGGTCTTAGTTGAGCAATTCAGCCATTGAGTTGCCTGTCTTTTATAATGGTTTCTTTCTATTAATAAAACACCACACAAACACTCAAATAACTCCTAATCTTTATTTCTTGAGTATATGTAGAGCACAATATCGCTAAAGGTTCATTCTAGGAGTGAAAATCTAACTCCATATTAAAGTTTCTCAACAATGTTTGAATTCGTAGCCACAGGGAACCCAAAACCAATGTTGAGATACAAACCTGGAGGATGGTAAGCCTGTGGTATGAGAATCTTGCCCAAATTTTTTTCTAAAACATTTAATATATCTGGACCATATAAACTAAAGATGATTGGTAAAGGATTTGAGGGCATTAGATATCTTGTGATTCCGCCAATTACAATCGTCCAGTTTAACTTTTCTTTTATGTTTATGTTTGCTTGTAATAATAATTAATTTTATTGTTCATGTAAACAGAATAACTGTCTCAAAAAAATCTTTTTTGCACATGCCAGAGAAAATGCAGTACCTCATCCTACTTTAAATTATTAGATATATATCTTAACTTTGGATAACATTTATAAACAGAAATAATTTATGTAGCTAATGTAGATTTCTGTTTCTGTTTCGGTTTTAAGTCTGTACGTAATGTTTTTCACATGACAAGCAGAGGTTGACACAAAAGCCAACAGGCTATTTCAGCCACTGCACACTTCCATCCTATTTTCATCCAATGTATTTAAAATACAGTAGTATGATTTTGTTTCACGGATATAGTGACTGCGCTCTAAACCTCCTCATGCATAAGTTCTATTGAATCTTTTTACGTATCAATATTGTCTCATGTTTCTTCCTATATTTTCTCTTTTCATCTACATGTACAAATGTAATAATATTGTAATATCTGTTGTACAGTAGTTCAAATATGATCTCAGTTCAATTTTTAGTTTTTTTTTAACTAGTTCAATTTTTTCTGAACTAGTTAGTACAAATTTTTTTGAAGGGATATTTTTTGTTTGGTTATTCATTAAAAAAATGGGGTTTAGTTATTTATGGGGGAAGGGGTACGTATTAAAAAGGAAAAAAAACACCCACCGTTCCCTTGTGAACTAATCCAAATCCCAACCAAACATTTAAAAGAACCCTAACATCATAAGTGCTTAATATTATTACTATCTTGAAAAAAACAATTCAAATATAATTTCTCTAGAATTAAAAATTTTTTGAACTACAGTGAAACCCCGCTATCTCGAACTCTCAAGGGAAATGGAAAATAGTTCGAGATAGCCGGGGTTCGAGATAGCGGGGTAGTGTCAAATATCAGAAATTTATTATTAATTATTAACTCAATACAATTGGTATTAAAAACAATTACATCAGAAGTACCATAAACCCCATTGAAATTTGTCTCTACAATAAGAACAGAAGTTGTAGGGCACTTGACAAGAGGGAAACACGGACACTTCGCAAAAACAATTTTCTACTTTTTAAGAGCAGATCCTCGCAGTTCTTGCACTGCTACTATTAAAGGCAAGGCTTTAAATCTTGAAGACAGGGAAGGGATGCAAGTTCCCTGCAAACTAATGTTTTGTGGACAGAGAAGATTTGTGGACATTTTGAAAGAAGAGTTGGGCAAGCAACATGCATAAAGACTTGCTTGTGAGCTGATTGCTCTTTTAATTTCTAGAGACAGAAGTGGTAATAAAGAGCTCAACAAGAATCACGAGAATGCAATCGTTCTTTGCTCAATGCAAAGCTCAGCTGTGTTGAACAGTTATTGTTGTATTGATGGTGACCAGAACTGAACTTTGTCAGCTGTAACCACCTCAATTGTCTTAGCAATCAGAGTTCGAGATAGCCAGGGTTGATTTGGGCCAAGGGAAATCACAAACAGTTCGAGGTAGCGGGGAGTTCGAGATAACCGAGTTCGAGATAGCGGGGTTCCACTGTAGTTAAAAAAATGAACTAGGCCAAAAAATTGAACCAGTTAAACAAAATTGAACTGTGATCATATTTGAACTGCAACATATCCATTAAGAAACTTGGCAATAAAACAAGTCTAAAGTCAATAATAATAATAAAAAATATTATTTTGTTGACTAATGAAATACTCTTTTTTTCCTTGCAGATTAATTAAGGATGGAGCCTTGCTGGAATGTTACTTTTTATAAATCTGGTGAAGTTCTGTTCCATTACAGTACAACCACTCATGAAGTTAGATGGCCACATGTACCAGATTCCTCTTTCAAGGTACAATAATATTACTGGTTTGTACTATTACTGTACGTCAGTTGAATACAACTACCAGAATCCTTTTCTAATTATTTTTCTTATTCAGAATACCAACACAATGGTCCAAATTAGAAGAACAAAAGAATCAGCGCAAAGCACTCTGTTAGTTTTATTCAACTGATGTTAAATAGCAAAACCACCTATTAGAGAGTAATACTTTTTTGATAGCCTTGTTTTACCTTGCAAGTGGCAATTAAGCAATTTGTCTGTCACCACTGTTGCCTGGTAACATGTGAGCTGATCAGTTAATTGTTGATTGGTGTCTTGCCCTAATGTTCTGAAGGTTTTCTCCAGATTCTCAGGTTTTCCACCCTGATCCACAAAAAACAACATGCTATATTCCAATTCGGTCTGTGGTTTAGCTGGGTCCTGACTTTGATGAGTGGCCACTATGGTTGTTTCTTTATCCTGTTATAATTCAGAGTAGCCACTCCTTCAGGACTACTTTTGGTGGTTTTTGGAGCAAGATGGGATGCAAGCTTTATAAGGTTCATTAGTAAAAGCTGGAGGAGTTACGCACCTCACTGGCTGTGCTACATGTTTTAAATTTGGTGTAGAGTTTTCTCCTCTTCCAATCACAAAGTATCCAGTTGCTGTCAAACATTTCACATCCAAGAGACAGAAACATGCCTTCTGAACATCTTTAAATATCGATGTGTACATGTACATAATTTGTAATCTGCTTGATATGTATCAGTCAATTCCAAATGGTATGTACACCCCCCACCCCCCCCCCCCCCCCCAACCCCCTTGCCATGACAGTCACAGGGCATTTGTTCAGTGATTTGCTTCCAATAGTGGAGCATTTGACAATCATCAACATGACATCAATGGGAATAGGGGTGGGGTATTTGATCCCTGGGGGGAGAGGTACTCCCATATATAAACATGCCAGTTTTTGACAATTCTTAGCCTGGAACAGGGTATATAAATCACTGTTTTGGTCTGGAACAGGGTCATATTTTTTTGGAAGGGCCTCAAGATGCATGGTTTGAGTTATTCACAGTCCCTTGCCACTGCAAATGCAGATTCTGTTTATCTGTTTATGATTCGAGTGGAGTGCAACGTCTCGCGCGTACATTGTATCATATCAGACACTAGCCTGGTCTGGAACAGGATATCTTTTTGCCATTTTGCCTGGAACAGGGTACATTGTATGTTTTCATTGTTTCTAGCCTGGAACAGGGTACATTTTTTGCCATTTTGTCTGGAGCAGGGTCACAAAAATACAAATATTTCTTGGTCTGGAACAGGGTAAGGGTTTCAAGGGCTCAGTGGGAAACCCCCATCCTAATTTTTAGGGAGCACCCCCTCCCCTGGGATTTGATCCAGTATTACAACTTCTTATCTCAACACATGCAATGCAATGGCAATCAGTCGACAGATTTCCAGAAGCTTAGCTGGATTAGATAAATTGGACTGTAAGGTTTCCAGGTCTGAAGGATATTTTTGATGAAATATCCCGATGACAATTTTACAAGTATGTGACAGCTTTCTAGCCAGCTTTATAAAGATTTTCGGTTAGTGCAGAATAGATGGTGCGGAGCCCCACTCGTAATGTTAAACTAGAATCGATTGAGGCATAGGGTTGTCCAATACACACGAACTGAGACATGCTGTCATGGTGGCTTGATGACCCGTCTAAGAAATAGTCAGGTTGTCACCTCATGAATAAGTATACCGTAAGTCTTGAGCCGTCATGAGCTGAAGGGTAGACAATCCGTCTTACTGGAAGTCTGTGAGGTCGTAAAACATGGAATACATAAAGAAAGAAAGAGGCTGTGTATGAGTGACGAAACAATTCGAATCATTCAAGTCGACTTGACCCGTCATGAGGGGTGGACGAGCTGTCTTAGTGAAAGTCAGGTCATGAAAAATGGAATACAGTAAAGGAGCATACAGGCTGTATATGAGTGGCGAATCGACTGTCATGTGGTGTAGACAGTCGTTTCAATTATCCATAACCTAGCTATTCAACACTGACTGTTGTTAAAGCCTGTCATCCTGCATAGTTAGTTGGTCATTTAAACATTTGAAAAGCTGCTAGCAAATCCTTCTATTTCGCATTTCTTAGAATGGGTAAACATGGTTCAAGCTGGCTAACGACACGGTACACAAAGTATGGATGAATCTATAAGTTAGTTTAGAAATGTTATTCAGAATGGTTCCTACTGCAACAAGATTTTACAACTCCTTTTGAAGAAATATCACCAGTACAACTAAATAAGAAATTTTATAACAAGACGTTGCTTACCTCGATTCGAGCAGCATTGGATCGTTACTTAAGAAGTTCTCCATTAAGGTTACTGGATACCTTCAAAACGAAAAAGATGGGAATTTTTTTTTTCGCACAGAAATGTAGTTTTAGTAGCAGTGTTTGATATACTAAAAACTCCGTTCGAAAAAAAAAAATATTGACGGAGAAATACCAAAAGGAAGTTTTTAACCGGAAGTAAAAGGTTGTGTTTCATTGACAGCAGATCAATTAACACATGACAAGTGCTCACTCGCCCGTATCGAAAGTGTGGGGAAGCTAGAGCATAAATATATTTCATATACCAATGTTTACGTTGATTGAGAAAGGTTTTTCCACACACGATTTCGTAATTCCATCGGTTGTTAGCCTTATGTCTTCCAAAATGCAAGCAGAATGTCCTTAGCTTGGAAAACAAAGAAAAATGAAAAGCAAAACAAGGCCAAACAACGCATACGACTTCGAGCCATTGAAATAGAAGTCCTCGCAAAACCCGACAAGGGTTCGTATTTTCACTTTCAAACGGAGTGCCGAGTGATCCACATCTGAACATAAAGAAGAATTGATAGGAGCCAGCCAAGAGAATATTTGTTTCCAAGAAAGCTTAGATGGAAATGTAGAGTCTGACGGTTCACCTTTTTGTCAAGCCGGCTATATACGGCGCGTACCTTTGATCGGAAAACGACATTGGTGGGAGTCTCTTCCTTGTGGAAGAGGTACAATATTCATCTCAGCAAATATATATATTTCTTTAATTCCTAGATTACAATATCCTCTGCAACCCACATATTAAAACAAGAGACTACAAAAAGACTATGGCTTGTAATTATATTTACATATTGAAACTCTACCTTCAGTTTTTCCCGCGGAATTTTGGGAGACTCCAGGAGGTTGTTTCTGATTGGAGAATGGGTGTCGAGTCCGGAAAGCCGCTCTGAGTAGGTGTGAATCAGTTACTGAACTTCTAATGCCGATTTCTCGGCTACAATTTTTCAACGTTTCTGCAGTCTTCAAGTGAATTGATTGCATATAAGAATTTACCGGAATTTTTTGAAATTTCGTCCAGTGATTCTACGATAACTAATCTCCAAAAGCGTGTGTGCTTTTTTCCGATTTGTTTTTAGTTTTAAAGATATCGGTCCAAGCGTGATGGCTTGGCAAAAATAATCAATGACTCGACTTTAAACTGCAATAATTTCGCATAGAAAATAGATATCAAAAATCGCACACACGGTTTTGGAGATCAATGACCGCTTAACTTGACACAAGTGTAATTACTTCGTAAGTATAAAAACCCGGCGCTGGTAATTCGCGTTTATAAACGTCTTCAACATCGGGTTAAAGTGACTGTAGTTTTAAATCTAGAGTAATTACTCGGGCCAGGCCTTCGGCTGGCGCGAGTCAGAAATCGCAAGTGTTTATTTTTTATTTTTTATTTGTGTCGCTGGTTGGCGCCGTCGACCAATCAGATTGCGCCAGTACTGTGAACAGTGCTGGCGCAATGTTGTCCCAGTGAACAGTGCTGGCGCAATGCTGGAAATGTTGTCCAGACTCCAGGTTTTTCAAGATGGCGGCGAGTGAGAGTTTTGACTTGGCAAAACCTTTAATATCAGCTGTTTTTTTGTGTAAACCAAAGGTTCCTTCAAGTGCAATACCAAGATTTTGTCTTTTCTAAAGCTGAGAGGTGTTTCACGGGCTTTGGCCGGGAATTTATCACATATTATGCGACATGCTTTAAGACACACTCGTGAGACGTGACAGTGCTCTGCATGCGATCAACACTGACTATATAAAAAGACAACAGCTTGTAAATGTAAGTAGCCGCTAATCTGAACATGATAACCTTTATACCAATTGACTGTCGTTGTGTTGTTATTTATTGTTATTGTATATAACCTCTCGAAAGTATAGACTACAGTAGAAATGACCCGATTTCTCAGTTCTCTGACTGACAGGGGCCTTTTAAAATATTATATGCACATGTATTTAAATGTTTATAACTTCGGGAACGAAAATCTAGAATGCAGTGAGTGAGTATAAACTGAATAAGTAATCCGAAATGAAGATTTTTTCAAACGAACTATAAATGACTCTGATGAGTGATGTGGAAATCGCATATTTACATGTATCTGTGGCGTGTTATTGACACTGGTAAAAACCTGTTCCGGCTTAGTTGCAGATCAATACCCCCACATTCTCCACTTTAGTTCAGGTCTCGTTCTATGAATGATTTTGGGTCTAAATGGTTAGGTTTTTTATTATTTCAGGGTTGGGTTTTTAGAAGGTTTGTATGAAAAAGTTGAGAAATGAGGAGGGGGTATTTTGCAATTACTCCCAGTGTATTTCATGTTTTTTTTTAAACTGACATACTTCATAGATATGATATTATGTATAGAGTAGTGTATTTATCATTATTGCAAGATGAAGTTTATAAAATAAACTAAATTTGGTCCAGAACTGAGAGAGTATACTTACATGTAAGTGGCCATTATATATATCTATACAAGCTAGATCTTGTTTCCTCTTAAAGTTTAAATGGCTTCTAATAGACTAGAAAATGGGCTCCAGAAATTGGCCCAATTTATCAGTTCTTTCGGTAAAATAGGAATACGGATCCACTTCTAAACAAGCGGGAAGATCTACAACTACAATTAATTATTTGGTGTGAAGACAGATGACTCCAATAATCCAAAAACCGAGTGGAAATCGCATGTTTATTTCTGAAATGGACTCATGTAGTCTATAATTTATTTGAGAACTAATAATTTATTCTAAATTTCAAAGTTACATCATCTATATGTATTTATAATTTCATTACAATTGGATTAATTTTATCTGAACTAAGTTTGGGCCTATAGCAGAAAGATGGTAGCCTCCAGTTTGCTTTAACTGCATTCCAGTAAGCTCAGTGGTTATAAGTATCAGTCTATTGTGCAGGAGGTGGTGGGTTCAAATCCTGGTGGGACCTTCAAATAAGTGGGAGAACTGGTACTGCCTTTGCTCTGACATCTGCAAATGGTTAGACCTTCATGTCTTCTTGGATCAGAATCTTAAATTGTAGGCCGACGCTGAGAATGCAACCAAATCTCTGGTAGTGACCACCCTCAAGTGTAGTGGATATAGTTGTATACATAGCGTAAATGAGTTTGTCCCCAATTAGCAATACCATGATGCTAAATACATTGACATTCTCCTCTGTTAGTAGTAGTAGTACTAGTTCCCTTGTTGCCATGTACATTTTATATATTAATATACAGGCTAAATCTAGTAGATTACATACATAATCATGACTGCTGCCTTAAATTATTATGTTGTTGTACTAAATGGATGGATAAATAATGCATGTATTAGCAGCTTCCCCCTGGGGTGGATCCATGGGAACCTGTCAGAATTAATTGTTTGTTGCCCATCGGTGAGGGGGAAAAGCTCACTTTGGTTCATAGATCAGGAACCTTGTATGAATTTTTACTAATTGCTGTGCCCCATACCAGCTAGGGGATATGATACAACGAGTTTGATTGGGTATTATTGTGCAAATCCCCAGGGTACATGGGGGTTGATCCCTAGTGTAGTAGCTGCCAGTAAATATGCAAAGCTACTGATACAGTGCAAAACTGAATGCTAAATCACTGGAAGGAAGTTCAAAGGAACATTGCATGTGTTATTTTAAAGACTTGTTGTTGAGGTTTTACTTGGCCTCTTGTATAGGCAAATCCTCGTTTACGTTTTTTCCTTATTAGCATACATCAAACTTCAAGCAACGTACATATAAACAAACAGAGTCGATAAATCGAAAGAGATTGACACACTTGATAATCACCGAAAATTTTAGAATGGTAAAATAAATTTATTTTGAGGAAAAGTATTTAAAAATAGCAAAATTTACAAAGAATGTATGGCTGACAGCAACTTTTGCCCCCCAGCCCATTTTACAGTTTTGAAAAGTCAATTTATCTGTAAATATTTAACATATCAATCTTACATTTTCGGTGATTACTAAGTTTAAAATTCTCTTTCAACTGATGTACTCTGTTTGTTTGTAGCTTGAAGTTTAATATACGCTAATGAGGCAAAAATGTAAACAATGACATCAGCAAGGATTTGCCTATTCTTCCCTGAAAACCATGTGAAATCAAACTTGTTTGATAAAGAGTTGTAAGTCTCAGCAGAGCAGGTCAGAATTAACCATTCGTGTTCACTATATTATAACTGGTCTTGTGTTGCTACATCTAACATGTATATTGTCTCAAACATATGTAGCTACTGTTATAAACATGGCTGCAATTTGCTTTCTGTTTTCCATGGCAGTTATCATCCCAGGCACTCTAAAATAGGATTATGTTTACATAACTAATATAATATTTTTATTATATGGCTTCTCTGGAGACAGAATCACAATTCTTCTTAAAAATAATTTATATATGTAACTCTTATAAAAAGAATTCAAAATATTTTTTTATTCTCCCAAAGGCTAAAACAATTGTAAGTGTAAAATACTTTTTTAATCAAACCTGCAAAGAATACCAACTATTCCTTGTTGAAATTCCATATGGCCCGAGTAAAGGCTGGTACAGCCTCTTGTTCCGTATAAAATAACCTTTTATCGGCATTCTTCAGTTATCAACCTTTCCATTGATATATAGGAACCTATAATTTGTTCGCCTAGGGCCCGCGTAAACGCATTTTTGCTGAAATCATTTTTGAAGGTATCCAGTAACCTTAAGCAAACCTTTTTCCATCACTTTACCGAATCCAATAAAACTCTCAGCAATTTTTTGAAATCCCTCGGCAAGAAGGGCAATATTGCTCCAACTGTACACAAACAACCATTTACAAAGGAAATCGTTGCGAAGCTGTACGAGGAAGGCGAGATTGACACACTCCAGCCGCACAAATTACAGCAAACGGCATGGTTTATAACTTGTGGATGCGCGCAAGCGCAGAACACGAGTTATTAGGGTTAGTGGTCCGAGCTAATTTATTCATCGTTTTATGGTGTGTACTTCATTTTTTCTGTGTACATCGGCGACTCTCCGTTGGCTGTCCGAATCATCTTGGATTTTCCGAAGATATATTGACGGAGTTTATGGCATGAGTCCAAGTTTGCGATTCATTGGAATGACGCTTCGAAAGGATTTGGCCGTGTTTTTAAAGGTAATTATTATTCCGAAATGCCTTATAATTAATTGACAACTATATTGTTAAAAACAGACATTTGGTCGCGTGTCGTATTTACGAGAGAAGCCCGGAAATTTATAAGCGCGTTTGGCTTGGCTAAGCAGAATTTAATGTCTTGAATGTACTGTGTTGGCAGTTTTGGATACAACAGAAATAGAGATGGTAATGTACACTGAACTGTTTTCGTGACAAAGCTCCCCGCCTCTCATGGCACGTTCATAATACATCCCTAGGCTCAGAGATAGAACGTGCTGCACTCTTTACTCGTCAGGGTGAGTATAAGCTTAAAGTGCAGTTGAACGACGAGGAGATGTTAACTAACATCGATATCGCCCCTGCTCACTGGGGAATGAAAGCCAAGATTTTGCAAAGTGAGGAAAGCAAAGATAAACAAAGCCATACAATAGCCAAATAAAAGCCAAATATGAATGGAAAAGCTTAGTAATATACAGAATGACAATAATGTGATCAGTTCGAGAAATGATACGGTAAATATCACTGAAATGTCAAATAGTTTGATGGTCGAACGCGAACAGCTGAACACTGTATTGTTATATAGTAAAGGCCTGAATACTCATCAATCTAGGAGTAGGAGGCACAAATCATTGTCTGCAGTTGAAATCGTGATAGAGAACCTTAAAGAATACCAGTGAGAATAATAATAAGCCTGTTTAAAAAAAACGTGTTTTCTTTGATCTTCCAGCCAGTTGACCTCCGTGTCATGCACTGTTTATATTTGATGAAGCGTTTGCAAGTTACATTTGGCTAGCGTTAGATTCCCAAAAACTCAATTCTGCGCCAATGTGCAACGGATAAAAACTCGTTTTAACCTCTTCGATATGTGATTTCAAAGTTCAGCGGGGCATTTTGATTCAAAGATCAATTTGATTTAGCTACACTAAATAATAACTTTGTCACACAATCCTTGTTCAGACTGGAAGTTCCAGAACTACTTAGACTGCATGCGTCAACACAATTAGCCATTATCAAGCGAAGATTCTAGACGTAAGGTCGTTTATTCCACACAATAGTAATTTAACTCGTGGATGCACGCATGTGCAGAACAAGTTATTGGGTTTAGGTAGATATCAGATAATTTATTCGTGTTTTTTTTCCTGACTCAACGACTCGCCGTTGACTTTCCGAATGGCCGTTCAAGGTTTCGAAAAGATTTGGTCATGCTGGAGAAGATGTATTGACGGTGCCCATCTAATGCCAGACACTTCAAGCCTGGACAGACATGGTAATGGGTCCCTATCGATCACTTAGTGGCGATGACGTAATGAGGACAAAACTGATTTTCACCTTGACATCCACGCTGGATTGATTGAACGCACGAAACAAATTGATATTGTGATTCTTGTTGATCACCTGGTGTTGTCATGTGACTTTTCTCATGCCGTTAACTACCAGATCTCGATCTATCGCGCGAAGTACTTGGAAATGGATTGGAAATGGATTGTTGAACTTTCTGACAGAAAGTAAAATAACTATTTGGTGTTGGCAATAATTCACTGGTGTGGTTTTTACTATAAGCGGCGACGTAAATATCCACCACCATTCAACGACACTGAGTTGAATAATTGTTAAATATTTTACTACACCTGTAGAATAGTTCCAAGTTTTACCATGTCATTTAGAAAACATTTCAGGTAATAGATACAGAATGAGTAGCCGTGCTTTATCGGAGGCGAGAGTTTGTAAATCTGATAAAGTCTGTATATGGCTTATCGAACGTCGAGATGTAGAGAGTCGTGTTTTTCAGTTATTTTGGCGATATGATCAATTTCCGCCGATGAAATAAAAGGAAAGGTTTATGCAGTTCAGGGCGAACTTGTTTTAAAGATTACTTATCGCACGTTGTTGCCTTTGTTTTTACTTCATGAATTATTAATGAGTTTAGTAATCAATTTCTCTTCGTTACTGTAGGACATGTCTAAGAAAACAAGGGTCCATGCTCCTCTGAGACGTTCATCCTATGCTACCGAGAAACGTCCTCAATCAGAGAAACTGGGTAATCTTGAGGATAATAAGACACCATGCCCTGACAATAAAGACCATGTTGCAACCCAGATTGAGCCTACGGATCATGTTCGGATGCACTCTGGGAAGAAGCCATATAATTGTAAGGAGTGTGGAATGTACTTCAAGCACCCTATTGACCTAACTAACCATGCTCGAATACATTCTGGAGAGAAGCCATATAACTGTAAGCAATGTGGAAAGTGCTTCAGTCTGTCTAGTAACCTAAATAAACATCTTCGAATACACTCTGAAGAGAAGCCATATAATTGTAAGGAGTGTGGGAAGTGCTTCAAGCAGTCTGATAACCTATCTCGACATGTTCGAATACACTCTGGAGAGAAGCCATATAATTGTAAGCAATGTGGAAAGTGCTTCAATGTGTCTAGTAACCTAACTAAACATCTTCTAATACACTTTGGAGAGAAGCCATATAATTGTAAGGAGTGTGGGAAGTGCTTCAAGCAGTCTTGTAACCTATCTCGACATGTTCGAATGCACTCTGCTGAGAAGCCATATAATTGTCAGCAGTGTGGAAAGTGCTTCAAGGAGTCTAATTACCTATATCAACATGTTCGAATACACTCTGAAGAGAAGCCATATAATTGTAAGCAGTGTGGAAAGTGCTTCAAACAGTCTAGTTACCTATCTAAACATGTTCGAATACACTCTAGATAGAAGGCGTATAATTGTAAGCAGTGTGGAAAGTGCTTCAAACAGTCTAGTGACCTAACTAAACATGTTCTGGAGAGAAGCCATATAATTGTAAGCAGTGTGGGAAGTGCTTCAAGCAGTCTGGTGGCCTAACTAGACATGTTCGAGTACACTCTGGAGTTGACACACAACATTGAAATGAAGTATGTGCTGGTAGTGTTCAAGGCGAGTTCAGTAGCTTAGTAAAAGATAGTTGGAAACGGTTTGAAAATAACTTAACGACAACAATACCATTGATCGAGGCTTGCGATTTGTATGTGTAATCGATTGGGTCCGCGAAAATTAAAGGTACTACGAATGTATGTTGTTCAATTGGTGGGTTAAAACAGTTAAACTCCCCTCCTTCAATGCTTGAGTGAAAGTAGTTTCATTATTTTACTTGAATACTGTATAGTACTCTGGACAGAACAATTGATGCATGACATATTCTCCTATAACAACAACAAAATTAATCCAAAGAAGTTGAAGATCATACCAATAATAAAGTAAGAATTTCTATACATGGAAAAAAATGTTGATAGTCAAATTCTATTTTACCGTTTAAAAAAGGCGGGAAAACACGCGCGCGCGCTCCAGCATTTTCGCGCGAAAATTGTCAACATTTTGAAAAAAACTTTATTTTGGCTTTGTTTACAACAACTCATTTCGATACATTTTTAGAGGTACATGACAACTTTCTAGCGTTTAAATCTATACACTGTCGATTACACTGACTCAAGTTTAAAATATATATGCCTTTCAAAAAAGGGGAATGAAAAAGAAAAACAATCGTGTCCAAGAAAGTAGAGGCAAACCATTCTCTCCGAGATTGAGACGGGCCGTGTTAAAGAGAACGAGTCTGGAGTTGAAGTGCAAACTGCACTGGGGGATGCCGATAGTTTTAGATAGAAATGCCGCCAATCGGTGGAGAGGTGTGAAAAGAAGTACAGGAGATGTTACTCCACTAAAAAGAACTGGTGGGAGTTAAAGAAAGGTAAAGAAATGCTCACCCGAGGGGAAAACACTCGAGCGCTTGGCTGAACGAGACCCTTATGCAAACACAGAAACAATTGCTTGCCGTCTACTAAATAGAACCGGGATTGACATTATATAGTAGCCGAACTGTTCGTCGCCAGTTATACCATAGAACAGAAGATAAGTTCACTTTTAAAGTCCCCAATAAGTCTTGTAGTGAAGCCAACCTCGAGAGAATTCTCAATATGCAGATAGGGTATCTAGAAGGCTTCAACCGCGATATCGAGGAGGTAAAATGTACTCCTGGTGAATTCTATTTCGCCGATGAATGTCCAATTTCCCAGGGTCGCTGTAGAAAAGGAGAACAACTGTATGGCAGAGCACCATACCGACCTCAGAAGTTCACACTTTACTCTGCAATTGGCCCTCGTGGATACTGCAAAGTATGGCTTTCTGAGAACAATGACAGTGAGGTCAAACATTTTGTGCTCTGATAACATCGAATCGCCAGTGCAAGCAACAAATCTTGGAGGTCCTCCACTGCCAGTGACTATTCCACCCCATAGCTATTTTATTTGGGATCGTCTTGGCAGAGCTGGGAGATGTATGAACCCATCCAAGCAACATTACAACCCGGAAATCCACGAGCGCTTTCCCCAGGCTGAAGTGCAGGTAGTCATGCTACCTCCAAAGGGCCACGAGGCTAAACCGACAGAGCTATTCCAAGCTATAATCCAGGCGAATGTGAAGTCCTGCTCAGATGGCGTGAAAATGGGGAATCACAAGTTTTCCTTTGGCCACAGAAACTATGAGTAGCTTAACTTTTACTTACTGAGGTTTATTTCCCAGATTCAAACCATGCATTGCTAAAAAAAGTGACATTATTTCCCTGTTTTGCAACGAACGTCAATTCGAATTGAGGCCATGTTGATTTTCGTAGAAATCACGTGATTTTAGGTTTTACGTCATTCGAGTTTCCATTCGAGTTTAGTTAGAAAGGCTGTAAAACAAAAACCGTAACACTGTTTTCGACAATAAAAAAATTCCATGTATGGAATTTAATAAGGTTTTTAATAAAAAATAAATGCCGAAAAATAAGTTTGTAGTTTTTGTGTAAAATCGTAAAATGTCATGCATCAATTGTTCTGTCCAGAGTACTATTTACACAGTTTATTATTTGAATATTTGCTTTGATTTTTACCATCCCACATGTGCGCGAGGTTCGTCGGTTTCTATGAGAATCGCTGATAATGACCGTGTCCGACCCGGACATCTAATGTAATGGTCTCTCACCATGATACTCACTCCATGACGAGACGCAAGCCTTAGATACGTGGACAACGGGTCGATTGAATCGACCTGTTCCCGCTGAGATTTCGGTTAATTATTGGCCAAAGGTAACTTAAGTTACCGTCATCACCTTTTGTCATTACTAAACAAGTGACCTGTAGCTATGCCAGCCACAGCCTGACTTCAGAAATGCCAGGAGATAAACAAAGTCCTGAGTGACAATTGGAGTAGGATTTGAATGTAATTTCGAGTAAGATTTTCGAGTTGGATTTTCGAGTTGGATTCAGGCCTTTTGCAGGAAACACACTTGTCATGGGAAAGGCTTTTCTGGATGGCAAACAAACCGATCGACTTTGCATATTACAGAACAACCTGCGCGAGAAGCAAGCTCCCGAGGATCGAGCCTCTTGCAATTGGTTGGTAATACAGACTTCAGTTCGTAGCGTTGTGCATATCCTCATTCAAGTTTGATTTGAGTTATATAACTCTTAATAAACTGAAACCTTTTTAACACTTATGTTGATACATATTTAGATTTTTTTATACGTTTTCCGCAATGGCACCCTCTCCGCACCGTGACGTTTGGTGAAACTCTAGACCTCCTATAAACTAGACACAAGGTACGATAAGCTATTAAGAGACAATAGCTCTGGACCACAAGCAGACGGTCATTGTTAACTAAAAAAATATCAGATTTTCAGAGATTGAGATTGAAGGGGAACAATTTGACCCTTATCGTATTTTGTCAAGGGACAAATGTGTTTTAAAGCGTGAATGCCGCAATAGCTCAGCCTGGCTCGCTCCCTGGATTATATTTCTTTGATTCTATTCCCCAAATAGTTAATTCTTATGAGTTTTTCTCCAAACAAAGTACATATTTTGTCAGTCATTATTTCGATATTGTTTTGGGTTCCCTGTGGCTACGAATTGAAAGATTTCCGAGAAATGATACGGAGTTAGATTTTTACTCCTGGGATGAACCTTTAGCGATACTGTGCTCTAAATATACTCAAGAAATAAAGATTAGTAGTTATTGGAGTGTTGTGTGGTGTTATTCGCTCGGATCGATATCAGAACTCGCTCCACTCGTATCGGAAAAGGGCCTGTTCTGCAGGCTAATCGTGGATTTGAAAGCACGTACGTTTGTTTTGATCGACGCGTTGATTGGCTGAATCAAAATGACCCACATATTTAGAATATTTAGAATTCCTTTGGTCGCCATCTCTGGCTTGATCATCAAGAGAAAGCCTAATTGCGTTCTTCAGAATCGTTTTCTCGTTTGGAATTTCAGGGATTGAACCCAAACTCGGTCGAGACATGGCGAAACTATGGCTCTATGAGATGCCGTTAGCCGTTTGGCGAAACGTTTGGAAATTTAGCCAGAAATCGATTTGGAGTTATGCACTTATCAGCGGCCATCCCGGAGGATACATCCCGGAGATACCCGCGGACATCCCACGGGATTTGTTTACTTTTGTCATAATTTTATTTCCCTGGGACCGGGGATTTAGATTGTTTTCTCACTTCACTGACGACCCGCGGGATTTGCAATTAATTGGTCAGCGGTTATATTCTTTCAAAGCACATGCGATCGAATGAATTTGGAGAATTCTTTGCCAAGTTCGTAACATTCATTGCAAAGATGGATCAGGTAATGCGTTTTCTGTTGTTGTACTCTTGATTCAATGTATTAAGCAAGTATTAAAAGCCTTTCTTTGTTACGTTATGCACCTATCAATGTTAAGGGCATAGGGCGGGGATTTGACATTTTCAAGAAAAAAATAAATTCAAATGCCCTACCCACGGGCAAATATATCAAGTCAAATGTACTAGAAATTCCCCGCCCTAGGCAGCATGTTGTAGTCAAATGTCCCCTTGCCTGGTTGGGCCCGAGACAGACGCACAGAAAATACTTTGATGGACTAAACACAACAAGGTAATCTTTATTTAAAATTAAAGTAAAGAGTTCCTTACAATATCCACAATCTAATAGTTTTAGGAATATCTTTGTAAATATTAATAAACCATTTATTATATCTATGCATTTAGTTTTGTTTTCCGTCATTCACCACTTAATAACATTAATTTAGTCAACATGATTTGTGGTAAACTGTATTTTCCTTCCTGGCATTGAACCGCAATATAAACAGAATATATTAGAAAGGGGAAACGAAGAAAGCATTTGTATTTATATCATGCTAATCATGGATGACGAACTACGTTGGGTCTGCACTCTTCTTTAGTGACAGTCCTGCATTGAGACGCATGGTAAATGATTTACCAGACCTCACTCTATCTTAGAAAAAGCCATGCCAGTTGATCTACACTATCTATCTCTGTAATCGACGTGCCACCATAAGGCAGCTATTGCAAGAAAGCCAAGAAATGGCTATCATCTGCAGATAATGAGGTATGATGGTCAGGTATGAACGAAATTTGTACGCCATTGAGATATGTACCGACAGATTTGTACACAGTTTAAATTCGAGTTTAAATTATCATATAAAGATATGAAAATGTTTTTTTGTAGAATCGCACAAACTCAAAAGAAAAAAGCAAGACAAAGCAGTAATAGAACATTTTCATTATGACGTCATTCCGCGCAAAGAGTTCTGGTAGTTGTAGTATGTGACGCCATCATGCAAACATCCTATTTCACGCTCTTTTCTGTTGTCGCCGAACTCCATCAATCTCATACCCAATCGACCCCTATTTGTTTCTACGAGATTGCGAACTCCATGTGACAAACGCGGAATTTCAACGATGTAAGACGCATGCGCGGCGCGGGAAAAATAATTTCGGTACCAGTCTCTTTCAGCTCGATGTCAAATGAAACAAAATTCAAATGACTCTATCCCGGGGACAGAAAGGTCTGTCAAAAGCCCTACCCACGGGCCAACAATGACTATCAAATCCCCACCCTATGCCCTGACTCCCCCCGCCGGATTAACATTGATAGGTGCATTACATTACATATCACTAACAGCATGATTCAATAATAATCGCAACGATCGAAGAAAAACGTGTCGTGCGACCCTCGGATCACATGGAAACCAAAACTGCGATCCTTGCGATGAAGTTGTTACTACCCTTTATACGATCCTTGCATTCGCGATCACAGATATAGAAAGAATTCTGCGATCCTTGCTATCGAGAAGCTGTGATCGTTGCGATTTTATGGCACCGTCGGCGAAAAGTGGAGGATGCACCAGGTCGCGTGTTATAGTTCCGTGGTTATATAGGCGCGAGTGAAATATAAATCGACGGGTTCGGCGTTGCTGCCACGTCGGCCCTAAATTGATCCTCTACCGAACGCATTTTTTAATAGGATGGGCGCCGCTTTTTCGACCTTCGGATGCTCACTCCTGTCCCGGGGGTATTTACTGTTGGTGGAGAAATTTTGCCCTGGGGTATGAGGGATTTGTTGACAGCATTTTACAAAATCCGGGGTGTACCCCCCGTGATGGCCGCTGATAAGTGCATTGGACTCACCAGTGACTTTGGGCCGAATTTTGCCGTTGAGTTGCCTGCCTTGTATTTTGTTCTCCCTCTCCGATCACTACCCGAAATTCTCTTTCGCAAAACTCGCTAAATAGAAAGCTTTTCCCCTAAAAAACACCACACAACATAAAGTTTCATCCCAGGCGTGAAAATCTAACTGCGTATCATTTCTCGGTAATCTTTCAATTCGTAGCCACAGGGAACCCAAAACCAATTTTGAGGTACAAACCTAGAGGATGGTAAACCTGTGATTGTAGACGACGATTTAATTTATTTTTGGAATACAACATCGATGTGCAATACAAATATTTCTTCCAGAAATAATAAAACACTGCTGCTACAGTGAACTGAAAAGGGCTATGTCATAGTACTACGCATGTATGGAGTCAGTGTTCGATTGGTGGGTTAAAACAGTTAAACCCCCTCCTCCAATGCTTGATTGAAGGCATTTTCATTATTTTTCATGAAGACTGTTATTTACTCAGTTTATTAGTAATTTTTGAATATTTGCTTTGATTTTTATCGTCCCACGTGTGCGCGAGGTTCGTCAGTTAATGACCGTGTCCGGCCCTGACATCTGACGTAATGGCTCTCACCATGACACAAGCAGATTCCTAATTGAATGTAATACTTATTTTCATTGAATCGATGTTTCCTGTTTAAGATTTTTTTTATTTCAAGCGAAAATTGGTGCGAAAACGCACACATTTGATTACTTTCTACGGTGTAAATTATCCTCTGTATTTCGAATCGAGGTTTCCTTTTTCCGTTTTATTTTGTAATGTAGACTGCAGAATGCGTACAGTACAAATACTAGTAAAATATTATGCCGCAGTTGTACAAAAAAGCGGACGAGTTCAAATATTTAATCTGGGCTTCTTCAGCGGCACTGTATTTTCAATTTTATAATAGCCGCTATTTCGTTCACGTCACGCGACTCTAACAACAAGCGAACTTTTAAAAAGTTTGTTATTAAAGCTTATTCTTTAAACAAAGGCAGGGTTTTCTGAGGCAGATCAAACGAAAATGGGTACGTCGGACGTATACTCCAATGCAAACCATAGAACGATTGCCCGCCAACAAAGATTACTCTTTTGCGATACTTTAGAGTTGCGGTTAGACTTCACTGTTCTGTAGGTCGTATTCTATTGGACTTGATAAAGAATCCCATTGTTTTATAGGGTTAGGGTTTGTATTGTTTTAGGGGAAGGCTATTGTTTGGGTAACCAATAACATTTCAAGTCTGCCCCTAGAGTTGATAAACATTACAATTGTTATGCTAATGTTACCATGATTTCAAAAGGCCGCTTTCTGTCAAGCGATGATGTGGCATATAGTATCGCTATATCGGCATTGCTTTTCTCCGAAAATTGTTGCCGTTGAACAATCTCTCAAAAATTCAAAACAAACTGCTGGTACGATGAACTTCATCAGGTTCCTGAGTGAATACATGTTGTTCATTGAAACACAAAATCGGTTCACTTATTTAGATTTCAAGGTTGAATTTATTTTTAGTGAAACTATATGAGCCTCCGGTTCGCCGCATGAAAAGTTCGACGATTGAATCAGGGCTTAGGCCCCTTCCACACTAATCGGTTTAAGCAACTTTTTTTTCGTCGTTTTAAAAACGTTTTCCCTCCGCTATAGCGTTTTCGAATCATTTCTGCCGTCCACACTAAAACGCAAAAACGATCCGAATCAATCTCGTACCCAAACCCCATTTGTTTCTTACTGCACGTGCTCTACGAAAACAATAGGGCTCTGGACGAATCCGATTTTTGTGTATTCTGATTGGGTAAAGTCACTTTATGTAAAGAGGGTAACACGTTTACCGCTAACATGCAGCTCAGTAATGTTCCACATGGCCCCTCTGTTGAATTAATCTTACGAGTTACGTCCTTGTCCGAGAAGACGTGAAGGTCTCACCGTTTACTGTTGGATTATGTAAAGACAGCACCTTCTATTCTGTTATTTTAAGAGCCTGAGTGTTGGTCCGGCCGGGGTTTGAACCCGCGACCTCCCGCACGACAGACCGGCGCTTAACCACTGAGCTAACCGGGAGGATACATGTAGTTCTGAACAATGCTATTTCGCCGGAAGTCAAACATGAAGCCTTTTTATTTGGACTTGGTTCTTGAGTACATGGGTATTAATTATTAAAATACCAGCCGCCGGCTAAAGTATCTTTCGAAATAAAGTTTATAATAAATTATAAAGAATACCAAAATCGCTCCCATATTTATTACCACTTCAAGCATTACTATATGTACACTGAACTAAACTGATTGCAAGCTTCGACTCTATATTTTGAGCCTTGATTCATGTACTCACCTAAGGTAAACAACGGCTCTCAGTCTTACGTTTCATGGAGCTTGAGCTGGAGACTGTCGCTTTCTTCCCTTTGAATTGCTCTGTGGGGCGCTTGTTACACAATTTTTGATAAACTGTAGAAGATAATTCATCCCCGTGAGGGAACATACCCGAACAAAACCCAGCTTGTTCGAAATGGGCCGATTTTGTGAAATAGATAAAAGCTGGCAAAGTTACTGAACCAAAACACCCTTCTCACGTACTGGTAAGTGTTTCTTAGGCCCCGTTTACAAGGAAATAGGGTTACCCTAGCACTAGGGTCAAAGATAGCCCGGGTTTACAAGCAAAAGGCCTGGCCCGAGTAATGAGTGGCCGTGCTTTATCGGAGGCGAGAGTTTGTAAATCTGATAAAGTCTGTACATGTATATGGCTTATCGAAATGATTGTCAGTTATTTTGGCGATACGATCAATTTCCGCCAATAAAATTAAAGGAGAGGTTTATGCAGTTCAGGACGAACCTGTTTGACAGATTTCTTATCGCAAGTTGATTGCCTTTGTTTTTCCTTCATGAATTATTAATGAGTTTAATAATCAATTTCTCTTCGTTACTGTAGGACATGTCTAAGAAAACAAGGGTTCATGCTCCTTCTCTGAGAAGTTTATCCTATGCTACCGAGAAACGTCCTCAATCAGAGAAACTGGGTAATCTTGAGGATAATAAGACACCATGCCCTGACAATAAAGACCATGTTGCAACCCAGATTGAGCCTACGGATCATGTTCGGATGCACTCTGGGGAGAAGCCATATCAGTGCACGCAGTGTGGAAAGTGCTTCAGTCGGTCTAGTACCCTAACTAGACATCTTCTAATACACTTTGGAGAGAAGCCATATAATTGTAAGGAGTGTGGGAAGTGCTTCAAGCAGTCTGGTAACCTATCTCGACATGTTCGAATGCACTCTGAGGAGAAGCCCTATAATTGTAAGCAATGTGGAAAGTGCTTCAAGCAGCCTGGTGACCTTACTAGACATGTTCGAATACACTCTGGAGAGAAGCCATATAATTGTAAGCATTGCGGAAAGTGCTTCAACAGGTCTGGTAGCCTAACTCAACATGTTCGAATGCACTCTGAGGAGAAGCGCTATAATTGTAAGCAGTGTGGAAAGTGCTTCAAGCATTCTGGTGACCTTACTAGACATGTTCGAATACACTCTGGAGAGAAGCCATATAAATGTAAGCAGTGTGGAATGTGCTTCCAACAGTCTAGTGACTTAACTAACCATGCTCGGGTACATTCTGGAGAGAAGCCATATAATTGCAAGCAATGTGGAAAGTGCTTCAGTGTCTCTAGTAACCTAACTAAACATCTTCGAGTACACTCTGGAGAGAAGCCATATAATTGTAAGGAGTGTGGAAAGTGCTTCAAATAGTCTTGTAACCTATCTCGACATGTTCGAATGCACTCTGGACACACAACATTGAAATGAAGTATGTGCTGGTAGTATTCAAGGCGAGTTCAGTAGCTTTGTAAAACATAGTTTAACGACAACAATACCATTAATCGAGGCTTGCGATTTGTATGTGTAATCGATTGGCTCCGCGAAAATTATAGGTACTACGAATGTTGCTGTTAAATTGGTGGGTTAAAACAGTTAAACTCCCCTCCTGTAATGCTTGAGTGAAAGTATTTTCATTATTTTGCTTGAATGCTGTGTATTTACAGTTTATTATTTAAATATTTGCTTTAATTTTTACCATCCCACATGTGCGCGAGGTTCGTCAGTTCCTATGAGAATCGCTGATAATGACCGTGTCCGGCCCGTACATCTTATATAATAATACGCTAAGTGTGTGGGTGGGCGTGTGTGTGTGTGGGGGCGTGTAACGCTCTTTCCCAGGCTCCCTCGATCAATATCCTAATATGGAGAACGCACGCGCGCGTCAGAAAATGGCGTCAAAAAGTGACGGCCACAGGTATCCCAACGAAGACGACGAATCATGCGAAAAGTTGCTCTCTCACTCTCTGTCTTGGTTCTTGGTTGCATTTGAGGTAATAATGTTAAAAAGAAATGAGTTTTCTCAAGTTCTACGCTTAGTTGGCCGAGCAAGCCATCGAGTTTTAGGGAAAACCTAGGCGAACAAGCCATCGAGTTTACGGGAATGTTTTAGGGAAAACCTATCGCCGAATGAGGTAAGACCAGGTATTCAAACACAGTTAGAAATGTTGTCCGTGAAAAAGGCTGTTATTTTTTTTATCATACAACTCTATGATGTGTCCGTTCTCTGTAGTTTCCTGTGTTCTTAGATTGATAAAAACCTACTGTTTCCTCGCTCAACTATCGAGGCTCTTCAGACCATAAATTCACTACAACCAGACATTCAAATAACTGGGCTTATGATTATTGTTTTTATTCCGTTTTCCTGCTTCGATCAATGCCCTTTCGGCGACCATATTTGTATTCGTCACACGAATCCATGACTCGAGCTGCCTGTGACCGTCAGTTTTGGCACTTTCTCGACAATAGGTATAATTGTGTTCATCAGTTTGAAAAATTAACTGAGATCCGTAAGATATTATTGCCTTTTTTATCAAAATATAACTTACGCTAAACACCTCCAGCCACACGCCATTGCATTGTGTCAGCGGTCGGTTAGACTATGTTACTATATCCTATTTGTTGATTTCAAGTAAGGGATGGACCGTTTTATTTTTTGTGTGGGGGGGGGGGGGGGGGGGAGGGGGGGAGGGGGGAGGGGAGGGTTGGGTAATTATTTCTGGATCGAATTATTATGTATGACTGAAAGTTCTGCACGAATTTATTTTTCACCCCGTTTGCTTGCACGAATTTTTTTTCATAAAAAAAAAGAAGTTGTAAAAATAATGACGTTTGCACGATATATTTTTTTCTTCAGTTTATTGTGCAGGAATTTTTTTTTCCTTTTCAAATCCTGTGCTCGAATATAATAGTCCATCTCTTAAGTTCCGCGGGTCCCTGCTAGTTATAGACATTCTGCCTCTGTCGACGCTTATAAAAAAACTCTTTCTATGTTAGTTAATTAGAACAATACCAATTTGGAATGCTCTACCCAGCAACACTGTACAGGCATCTTCAATAGACCGATTTAGCTTGAACATTTGTCCCAATTCAGGTCACCTGACTTTTCCCTTGAGTATTAAATGTTTTCTTGTTTTCTGTATCCCAAGAGGAAATGTACAAATTCCTCTAATTTGAAAACAAAGCACTGAATCCTCTGGAGAGCTGTCACATGATCTGAATTTGGCAACAAATGTACAAGCTTAATCTGTCTATTAACCAGTTCAAGGAACTCTTTTAATATTCACATTAGCTTTTTGTCGCTTGAATGTTTTTTACAAACATATTTTGCTAATAACACTACCGATCTCGTGCAATTGCCTTTATTTGTTTGCCATCTAGTACAACCACATGATTACATTCCTGCAAAAGGTCATACCATTATTTTAAAATTACCATAAGCATCAGTAGTGAATCAATTATATGACTCCCCTAGCACAAACTATGAATGACACACACACATGCTACTAACAACTCCATGAACTACATGTATTCACCTATTCCAAGGTGCCCCGAGTTAAGGCCACTCAGGGCCTCTTGTTCAAATCTTAAATTACGCGGATAGAGCGGATTTCAATTGAGTGTCGGAAGGTTTTGCGTTTACTAAGCTCTCCTATTGGCTGAGAAAGTAAACCAACCACTCAGATTCCAAAGTAAAACCAAACACAAATTGATTTTGGTTTTGCTTTGGCCGTTTGCCATTGGCTCACAGGGAAGCCATTTATGAGTTACTTGTGATTACTCGCTCATATCATTGGCTGGCTGTGGGTAATTTGCGTTTGGTTTCACTACACTCTATAACGACAGTAAGAAACGACAACTGCTAAGACTGACTAACGAACTACATTGGATAACAAAATGGAACTAGCTAACTACGTGACCGACTAACTGAGGGATTAACAAGCTAATTTACAGATAATTATAACAGTCACATGTCGTTGTGAAAAAGCTCAACTTTCCTAAGTCGCGTTCATTTGGGACTGTTCTGGAAAAAGAATAGCCGGAAAACCAGAATATTCATATTCCGGATTATAATACAAATTACGGGAGTCTCCTAAGAACGCGCGATTTCATTGGCTGTTCAGCGTGCTTGATTTACTGCATAATGCCGAATGCAGTATGAAGACATTTTGAGTTTATCCTACAGTCAGCAAGTGTCTGTATTTGCTAAAAAAAAAAATAAGAAGAAAAAAGTCTAACTTTTAATATTCATACTGAGTGCACAGCAGTGCGTTTCAACTAAAATCAGTTGACGATAACCTTGCAACGCTTGCAAATCAGCCATTTCCAAGGAGCGATTATTATGCAAATGTTGGTCTCAAAATATATATTCTGTCATACAGGAGAAACAGCATTCAATCCAATCACATGCCTGGATTTGTACTGTGCACGAAGTGTGAACATTAATTCCTTATAATGCACGCTCGAGCATTTCTTCCACGAAGAAGATGGTTCTCCTATGTTCTATAACAAAATAATGCGCTTTCAGTTCTTGAAAAGCTGCTAAATGCACTCGTGTTCGGCTCGTGCATCCGCAGATTTTCAAGACCTCGATCATGTATTATTTATTATAGAACATGGAGAACCATTTTTTATTTGTTAAATAAAAATATTACGGAATATCCCAAACGAACGCGCCCAATAAGCCACAATACTCCAGTTTCCTATTCGAAAATTACCGCTGAATGCAATGACTACAGACGCATGTACTCAGGCTTAGCCTCATTCTGAAGTTAAACATTCCTAAAGGGGCTGTGTCATGGTAATAGACTTCGCGTTCCGGGCCGGAATCGAAACAGCTATTTCCACCGATTTTGATATGAACTAACGAACCTCTCGGCCATGTGGGATGCTTAAAATTAACGCAAATATGCAAAAATGACTAACAAATAGTGTATATAAATAGTCTCCAGGGAAAATATTGAAAGTCCTTACAATCAAGCATCGAAGGAGGTAAGTTTAACTGTTTGTATCCAATTAAAGCTACCAACCGAACGATTACTCGATACATGCGCAGTACCATGACATAGCTCCTTTAAATACCTGCGAGAAGGTGCAAAATGCGAAACTACAACAATACGCAGAGTTGTGAATAGCCCACCTTCTCGCTGGTATTTATGAATGTTTAACTTCAGAATGAGGCTAAGCCTGAGTGTCATTGCATTCAGCAGTAATTTTCGAATAGGAAACTGGAGTATTAGGACATTAAAACATGCTGTGTTTCCTCCTAGTACCGAAACCCATCAGGAGAGCGCACATGACGTAACCCATTGTGATTTATACAGTCACTTTTTTTCAAAAAAGGTTGTCCCAGACAAATGAGAAGCGACATACCCAGATCGAAATGCATTATGGTTGTTGCTAAAAGTCTGGTGAATTCGTTTGTTTTTGAGTCAAAGGCTTTAAGAAGAATAGTAATGGTTTCCTTCGAATGGATTTTCGAATTGCACTGTATTCCATTCCACACAGCTGCCACCAGTTATAATAACAATCCTTTGTCGCTCGTCTGTGACAACCTTTTCTGAAATAGGTGTATGCCAAACAGAAAACCATTGGCCAGTAAAACAAAAGGAGAGCAAAGCCGGTTATTCTGGTTGGCAATTTGAATAAATTTCAGGGGTTTAATCAAAGGTACACCTTGCATGGATCACTCACGGATGAGGCAAGTAACCTGTTTGGTTAGTTGCGGAATTCATGCCGCAAACTTCTCTTAAAGTACCTATAAGCCCAAATTGTTAATCATTACAATCCCTTCTATATCAAGTAAATAGGTGAATAGTAAAATATTTCTTGATTTCATTGTTGCGTCTATGCGTTACAGAGGTTTCTACTTCCAATATGCTAATGTGTGATGTCAAGGAGATATTTTCTGCATCCATGTTATATTTGGGCCTTATCAGTGATTTTACCAAATATTTTGTATAAATCGGAAATACTTTCATTCACAATGAGAAAGAAATGACCATTTGTTGTCCTCCTGTGACGTCACATCATTAGCATATTGGGAAATAGAAACCTCTAACTCAGACGCAACACTCAAATCAAAAACTATTGTACTATTCATCTATTTACGTGATGTAGAATTGATTTTAGTGATAAAATTGGGATTATAGTCGCCTTAATACCATTCCTCCATATCTTCTAGCTATGATTGCATTTAATGAGCTGAAAATTTAGTAAAATTTGGCGGGGCCCATTTGAGATTTTTATGATGATGAGATTTCCACTGCTTTATCCTTTTGTTGTCTGTCTTCAGTAGACTGTTGAATACTTCTTCACATAAGATCAACCTCAACGCGGAAAACGTCAGTGAGATAGTACATCAATCTAAAAAGAACGAAAGAAATAACGAATTAGAGCAGCACGATATTACGACCTGGCATGAGACGAAACTACTTAACAAATAAAGAAGCCTTAGCCATGTTTTATGTAAGGGTTAGAGACTGCTTGTGAGTTCTTTATCGACAAATACAGGCACGCGCTGACTGTACGATGAACGAAAAATAATGAATACTGCATGAGGCCGAAGGCCGAATGCAGTATGAAGAAATTTTGAGTTCATCGTACAGTCAGCAAGTGACTGTATTTTGCCGATAAAGCACAAACATAAAGTCTCTAACCCTTTTAATATTCAAACTGAGTGCACTGTCAGCCGTGAATTTCAATTAAAATCAGTTGTCAATAACAATTTTATAAAGAAGTCAAATATTTCGCATGAATTAAATCATTTTACGGTAAATATCTCCACAAAGAAAAGTCATTTCAATAGACAATGAATAAAAACAGAAGTAGATAACTTTGCAAAGAATAATTTACTTTGGCGTTCGGTCAGTTTAGTTGACGCCTTGCGAGTACATGTTTGTACATTTAACTCGAAAACGTTTCTCTTGGAGCCATGTATTAAAATATCGAGTATTTAGCCGGCTTAACTCCTAGATAGTCTACTTTCTTTAATAGTTTCTTTCATTCGAAAATAACTAACCTGCAGATTCCAGTGAATTGAAATGTTGAAACCGGCCTCCATGTGCTCGGTTCTGATGCAAACATTTTCCAAATAAAAATATCCTAGGTTTTCGAACCTTCTACTGAATTGTCGCTTCATTGTCTCCTCTTATTGGCAGAGTAAGGTCTCGCCGGAAATAAAATCCATTTCTTCAGTTTGGACTGCTAGAGTGTTGTAGAAACTTTTGTTTACTCAGACACATGTTGACTTGTTAGTTGTTGTACTTCCAGCGCTTGCAAATCAGCCATTTCTAACGAACGATTATGCAAATGTTTGCCTGAAAACATAATGTGAGGCGAATAGTATGATTGTATACATTTAACTCGAAAACGTTTCTCTTGGAGCCATGTATTCAAATATCAATTATTTAGCCGGCTTAACTCCTAGATCGTCTGCTTTCTTTGATAGTTTCTTTCATTCGAAAATAACTAACCTGCAGATTCCAGTGGGGCAGTGAATTGAAATCTTGACTCGAAACCGGCCTCCGGCCATGTGCTCGGCTCCGATGCAAACATTTTCCAAATCAAATATCCTGGGTTTTCGAACCATCCACTGAATTCTCGCTTAATTTTCTCCTCTTATTGACAGAGTAAGTTCTCGGAAATACAATCCATTTCTTAAGTAAGACTACTAGAGTGTTGTAGAAACCTTTGTTCACTCGGACACATGTTGACTTGTAAAGTTGTACTTCCAGCACTCGCAAATCAGCCATTTCCAACGAGCTATTATGCAAATGTTCGCCTCAAAATATATATCTTCTGTCACACAGGCAACAGAGTTCAATCCTGCCGTTACCTTTCTAGTAATTGTCTGCATTTTCACTGTTTAATATGCGATGAGGTTTTCCAAGCCGTCCAAACACGTCACTAAGCGAAGGACAAGGTCTCCCTTTCCCTAGGTAAGAGAGGGTCTGGGTCGAGTGCTGTGGTCACCAATAATGCACGCTCATTAGCCAATCACATGCTTGGATTTTGTACAATGCACGAAATTTGAACATTAAACTCTGATAAAACATGGCTTTTTAGCCAATTAGAGCACGCGTACTATCGTATCTATATTATAAAAACATATATTCTACACTCAACACTATCACCACACGAGTTCATAACACTTGCACAATGAATTATTAATAGCATAAAAATATCCTCTGAGAAGGAATTACGCATAGAGTGATTTTACTAAACCTGTGAAATAGATATAGCAGAAAAATAGACATTATTAGACCCTAATTCCATTGTCTCCTTTTGTTTGGATTTGCCAATATGTTTATTAGGGTGTATTTCTTTGGGAAAATCCATGTGCTCCGGATTTCATGGATTCCAGTTCTCAAAAAATACTCATCCAAAAAGGGATTTGCGTACAAAAGAAGAGCCAGTGTCTTTCTACTCTGTTCTCGGTGGCCCAATGGAAAAACAATCCAAATTTTCTGTCTTAACAAATACAGCTATTTCAATTAATGTTGTCTGGGAGATAGGGAATAGGACATCATTAGGGAATAGGGCATTAGGGTATTAGTATAAAACAACTTATAATGAATTATTGTTACGAGTTATACGACCTGTAAGACTTAGACTACTTAGCTTACGGTTTATTTATCCATTTTTAGCCTGTGAACAGCCGTCCGACATTTTTAAAATGCAATATTCCCTAATGTCATATTCCCTAATACCCTATTCCCTAATGACCTGTTCCCTATCTCCCAGCCAACATTAATTGAAATAGCTGTATATAAGCAAGCACTAACATCACTGAACTGATCTTAGCTTAGTCCGCGTTTTTGGAACGTTTATAATGGCGGGAGCTGGAGGTATTGGCGTGAGGCAAATGCGCGCGCACAGCATGATCAATAAATACTGCTGTTCATTAGAACTTTTCACTGATCCGTTATTGGATTTCCCAAAAAAACGCACAGATTACAAATCCAAGAAATGCGGATTTGGATTAATCCACGAAATTGTTCTCAGAGATTTCTGGATTTCTAAAAAAACACGAAATCTTTATCGGATTTCGAAATCCAGTTTAGGATTTCCTCATACAAATACACCCAAATGTTTTGACGGATTTAATAAAATCTAACATTAAAGATTAAATCGAAACATTAACAACGAATTTAGTATAAAACAAAACAGAAACCACAATAGAAATAAATGTGACAATGCTTCGTTCCTAATGATATCGCATCAATTAGACAATGACAACTGATACTCTTTCTCGGACCATTTCTAGGACATAGAGACAGCATTCTTCATTCAAAACATGACAATTTAAACTACAATAACTACTATAACATTCATTTAGTGATTATCTTATTTTGATCCCGGAAGTGGGTGTGATTAGTGGCGGGTATTTACCGAGCCGCGAAGCCGTGAAGATATATATAGTCCTATATACACTGACGAGAATAATTACCACACAAGTAGGCGCCAGCCTCAAATTATTTCAAAATGTTCAAAAATCCATTGACAAGTGAATTATTCGCGCACGAGATTGAAAACAGTGAATATAAATACAATAACCTATTTGTGGCGTCGAAATATGCCTTGATATTTCGTCCGCGGACATTATATGATCCGAGAATAGAACAGTTCCAGACAGCGAAGCTCGAGGGAAAATGTGAGCTTCGAGGATCAGATAATGTCCAAGGACAAATATCAGGGTATATTTCGACGCCACAATGTAGGTTATTGTTGTTATCATCTTTCAAATATTTTCTTTGACGCGCGCAAATACGCTCACAGGGGGTGTATTCGCTAATATTTCCCGCTCGCGGAGAGAAAATATCGGGTCACGTGATGCATTCAACCAATCGCGCGCGAGAGAAATATTTGATGGGCTATAATGCTGGATATTCTGAATTCGAGTAGCCAATCGGAGCGCGCGAAAAGCACTGTTCATTTGTGGTGTATATACTAAACTGATATAGTCTAAGGAGGTTCTGTTCGAAGTACTAATTACGCATGCAAACCCTTGTTTGATCATTTACCTTGCGTAGTAATTCTGATGTCGTCACCAACGATAAAGAATGGCGCCCAGTAGTACGGGTGACTCCATTCACGAGTCTTCCTCATCTCTTTCATAGCATGCTGCAGACTTGTACATGCACTCTCTCCACTCTTCAGGTGTTGATAGAAATGCCACATGAAGTAAGAAGTTGCTTCATCGTTAACGGCCCACAATGATGCCAACACTGAACGGGCTCCTGCAGCTAGGAAGGCTCGTGTCAAGCCTACAACTCCCTCTGCTCTGATTTGACCGAGCCCACTGTGACAGCAGCTAAGGACCACTAACTGTGCGTTGATTCCACTCGCATAGATATCCTTGATCGTCAGCATGTAGTCCTCCTCCTCAGGGATATCTTTACCGACACAGGGCCCTGGAGCGAGAAGTAGTTCACCAGTTTCTGCCATACCATGGGTGGCCATATGGATTATAGCCACACCCTCTTGAAGTCTTTTCTTCACTTCGTCCTTTGTTGCGAATGACCCTGTCAATGGTCTTTCACCCAATATGCATCCGATCATGACGGCCTCCTTCCTCGCAAATGGCAGATCACTGAACTCTCCCTTTTTTCCCCTAAACATAACTTCTCCAGCAATCGGACCGCCAACTATCAGGGCACCTTTCTTGCAATGCTTCTCAACCGGACATTCCTTAAGTAGCCTTAAGGTGGTGAGTGACGGACCAAGACGAATACGCTTGGTTTCTGACAGAAATGGCTGCCCTTTCTCCTTCAGAGCAGCATATGGCACAAAGAATAATGGACCATCTGGGATGATTACAATATCGTGTTTAGTGAGTGCTTCCTGAACTGGAGCAATCAAAACTTGATACAGATCGTTAAGGATATTATCGCCATTTTGATCATCATCTTGCTGTTTGAATGCAGTCAGGTTTCCATTGTATGCACCATCGTGTTCTACAGGGAATGTCTCACCAATGGGCAGTTTATTGTATCCTTCATGTTTGCTCTCAGCTGGTATTGTGCCACAGTCTAACTCACTATGCTTTACCTGTGTTTGCTCAGTGCTGGGTTCACTTACTGAACTGGCGCTATCACTATGCTCTGTCGGCTCTCCTCTGTAACGTGGTATTCTTGTGGTGGCATTGTCTTCAGCAGCTTCTTCGCTAGTCGCGATAGCATCTGCTACGTCATCCGCAGAAAGGAGATCGCCCAAAGATAATTGCTGATTGTGATGCATATTTTTATCGTGATTCATCGACCTGTCCTCGCATACGTTCTTCTGATTGGAGTTGATGTACTTATTCGCATCTTTGATAATTTTGTCAACATACCACTTTAATGTATCGGGCAATGTTTTACTTGAGCAATTGCTGTTGCCACAAAATGCAAAACAGATATCCTCTCGATCTCTTTCTTTGAAGTACAATTGCTTTCCCTGTTCTATCAGAAAGATATATACCTTCGTCCTCGATAAGGAAAGAAAAAGGAAGGAGGCATTGCTGCAACTAATCAAAGAGCTGATGTTCTTAATGTGCCGTTTACTGCTTCCTTCCACGTTCTGTAATCCATATTTTCTCGTGAGCGTGTCTTTCAGTGCTTGTGAGCGTCCTCGTTCAGACACAAGGAGAGCTTCTTCTTTCTTTCCAGATGCAATCAATACATTTGTTAGCAAACGATATGCCTCAATATAAGTGTCAACAATAGAAACTTTGTAGTCGTACTGCTTGTAGAGTAATTTGAATACTACTTCGAAACAGCAAAGGCTTTGTTTCAAATTAAGCTCTGCCTCCTGAATCTTACCATCCTCAAAACACAAGCTACCAATTCTCCAATACGATCTTCCGACTTCTGCTACGTCACCTGTTTCCTGGCATATACTCAAGCCTTTCTTGAAATATTTCATTGCCTCCTTATATTGACCCAGTGCTTGATACGCGTTACCAATGTTGCCATACGATATTCCCTCCATTGCTACGTCACCTGTTTCTTGGCAAATACGCAAGTGTTTCTTGTGATATTCCATTGCCTCCTTATATTGACCTAGGAATTGATACACAATACCAATGTTGCCATACGACATTCCCTCCCCTGCTATATCACCTGTTTTCTGGCATATACGCAAGTCTTTCTTGTGATATTGCATTGCTTCCTTATATTGACCTAGGAATTGATACGCGACACCAATGTTGCCATACGACCTTCCCTTCCCTGCTACGTCACCTGTTTCTTGGCATATACGCAAGTGTTTCTTGTGATATTCCATTGCCTCCTTATATTGACCTAGTAATTGATACACAATACCAATGTTGCAATACGAACCTCCCTCCCCTGCTACGTCACCTATTTCTTGGCAAATACGCAAGTCTTTCTTGTGATATTGCATTGCTTCCTTATATTGACCTAGGAATTGATACGAGACACCAATGTTGCCATACGACCTTCCCTCCCCTGCTACGTCACCTGTTTCTTGGCATATACGCAAGTGTTTCTTGTGATATTCCATTGCCTCCTTATATTGACCTAGTAATTGATACGAATTACCAATGTTGCCATACGACCTTCCCTCCCCTGCTACGTTACCTGTTTCCTGGCATATACGCAAGCTTTTCTTTAAATATTTCATTGACTCCTTATATTGACCCAGTGCTTGATACGCGTTACCAATGTTGCAATACGACTTTCCCTCCCCTGCTACGTCACCTGTTTCTTGGCAAATACGCAAGTGTTTCTTGTGATATTTCATTGCCTCCTTATATTGACCTAGTGACCTATACACAACACCAATGTTGCCATACGCACCTCCCTCCCCTGCTACGTCACCTGTTTCTTGACATATACGCAAGTGTCTCTTGTGATATTCCATTGCCCCCTTATATTGACCTAGTAATTGATACACAATACCAATGTTGGAATACGATCTTGCCTCCCCTGCTACGTCACCTGTTTCTTGACATATACGCAAGTCTTTCTTGTGATATTTCATTGCCTCCTTATATTGACCTAGTGACTTATACACAATACCAATGTTGGCATACGAACCTCCCTCCCCTGCTACGTCACCTGTTTCTTGACATATACGCAAGTCCTTCTTGTGATATTCCATTGCCTCCTTATATTGACCAAGTGAGTAATATATAGCACCAATGTCGCCATACGCATTTCCCTCTCCAGCTACGTCACCTGTTTCTTGGCATATACGCAAGTATGCCATTAAATAATTAAGTGCGTCATTAAATCGAGCCATTTCGTAGCAATATCTAGCAAGTTTTCCACAGACTATTATCTCAATCTGTTTCATATTCAAGAAGGAAGCCATCTCGTGACATACTGTGCATAGTTCTATTAGTTGATGAGGAGTGTGTTTTGTATTGCTGTTTTCCGCGTATTTCCATGAGACACTGAGTATTACCGAGAGGTCGCTTGACGATTCGCATTTTGCAAACCACTCACTAGTTGTCTTCAGTTTGTTGCAGTCCATTTCTGGTTTATTCGTTGAGGCTGTCGAGAAATAAAGAACAACATTTGACTGGCCTTTGCCTAACAACTGCCGAAACGTCAAACAAAAACGTTTCAAATGTTAAACTTTAATGAAATCTAACATTAAAGCACTCACACATAAAGAACGTTTTTCAGCTGTATTTAGAACATTGTAAACTGAAGTTTAACTGGAGGCTGCGCGCAGCCTGTACTTGGACCGTATGAAAGTTCAACCGACATCTTACTCGCATACGCTAGCTGTTATGTGTGAAGTGTCGTGCCACTATTTCACACTCTTTACAAAAGCAAGAACGACTGCAACTTCAGAACATGTTCATGTATTTTTTGGTCCAATAACGATTTCTTTATAAGAATTATAACGTTAGGAAGAGGTTAAAAGATAATACAACCTCAAAAACCAAACCACCAAATCACAAAAGTATACACAACACTTTATTTACAGCCAAGAGGAACACCATCTAGGTTGAATTACTTCATTCCCGAAAAAGAACAACACCGAAGCTGGACTGTGAGACAAAATTATCACGTTTGATTTGATGCAATTCCATTTTTTTCAGAAGTCAGTTGTCAATGAACAAATACTGATAAGTTTCCAATACCGTTCAAAATAACACGTTTTCCCGTTAACGTTATTGTCAGTGAGCTAAGAATTAAGGTACTTATCTTTGGTCGTAATTTGCTTGTTTCTGACTCCTTCATAAGCTTCGAATTCCAATTGTTATATGAATCCCCTTTTTGGTCTTCACGGCGACTTTCCGAACGCGTCCTATTTCACTCAAATCATTCAAACATTATCGAGGACGCCAGCCTTTAATAAGTTCATCATTAAAATATATCATGTTTGCCGCGTAGCACTAGTAAGTGTAAAGAATGTGATGTAAAGTGGTAAGCGATTGCTCTCAACTGACTTGATAGCTCAGTTGGTAGAACGCCAGACATGTAACCTGGAGGTCGTTGGGTTCGAGTCCCACTTGGGTCAGATATTTTTTCTCTTTCACTCGTAGGGCGTGCACACTTAGCACTACAGCTTACTACTTTACATCACATTCTTTATACTTACTAGTGCTACGCGGCAAACATGATATTATATCATAACTACATATACATATATAATCGCCGTGACCCCATAAAACGCACCAATACCCACGATTGCTCTCACCTGACTTGATAGCTCAGTTGGTAGAGCGCCAGATATGTAACCTGGAGGTCGTTGGGTTCGAGTCCCACTTGGGTCAGAGATTTTTTCTCTTTCTCTCGTAGGGCGGCACACTTAGCACTACAGCTTACCACTTTACATCACATTCTTTACACTTACTAGTGCTACGCGGCAAACATGATATTATATCATAACTACATATACATATATAATCGCCGTGACCGCATAAAACGCACCAATACCCACGATTGCTCTCACGTGCACACTTAGCACTACAGCTTACCACTTTACATCGCATCAATAAAAGAACTTGACTTTTCACACAAATGTCTCCTTCAAGTCTACGACCGCGTGATTAATTGATAAAACTGCAATTGCTCTGACAGCCAGAGGGCTTAAATTTCGTTCGCTATCACGACTCGCTTGTCGTCACTATCACGTTTTCCTCTTTAGAAAGAAAGAATTACAGCAAATCGTGAAATGATTAACGTCTTTTTGGGTCAACAAAACTTCCTTTATGAGAATAATAAGGTTAGGAAGAAGTTAAAAGGTAAATAGAGTATCGAAGTCTGACGCATCGGCGTGGTAGCCGAGTGACAAATTAAATGATCCCACATCGATAGCACGGTAATGGTATGCTATACAATTTTCCACTTGTGTCGACGACGAAAAATAGAGAGAGAGAGGTGAATTTAAAGGGGCTATGTCATGGTACTGCGCATGTATCGAGTAATCGCTCGTTTTGTGGATGTTAATTGGATACAAACAGTCAAACTTCCCTCCCTCAATGCTTGATTGAAAGATTTTCAATATTTTCCCTGGAGACTGTTTATATACACTGTTTGTTAGTCATTTTTGCATATTTGCTTTCATTTTAAGCATCCCACATGGCCGAGAGGTTCGTTAGTTCATATCAAAATCGGTGGAAATAACTCTTTCCGTCTCGGAAAAATGAATGTAAAGTCTTACCGTGACACAGCCCCTTTAGCCTAACCGTCGCTAAATACGTTTCAGTGTATTGAATTTCCCTCCTGCAGTAGATAAGGCCCGATTCAGACGTCGAACTTTTCATGCGCCGAATTAGATCAAAAGAAGCCGCCTACTTATCTTTTGTTTCAACTGCGTCGTTTGAACCAGGCTGACGGCTGAGTGAATGGACGGCCGGCGATGTGAAAGTGGACATAGATAAGGTAATCTACCATATGAGCTTCTTCCAACGATGTCCGACAAACGGCTACAAGGCATTGAAAAGTTAATAAAGGAATCGACAAGCTCCATCATTGAACGAAATTATGCAATCAACAAGAAACTTGATTTTAAAAACTGATTTTTAACGGCAACTGAAACAACCATAGGGATGATCAAAGTTCAAGTTATCAAGACCAAGTAATTTATCAATCGATAATATGATGAGATCAGGAAGCCAACAGACAATCTTTTGAAGGCTAACGTAGACCTAAAATCAGAAAACGAGAGATTAGAAAAGTAGTGCAAACTAGCCGAGGAAATTGCAATTCAAGCGAGCACGCCGAACAGTGCTACCAACGACCTAGACTTGCTACAAGTCGACCTCTTTCCCTCTGAGCCTCTTAGAACGAGCGCGATGCGCGAGTTGAAGCGAGCGACGAAGTCGCGAGAGATCGACTGGTTTCACTTGTGAGAATTCGAATCTAATTAAATATTCTGGCGCGAAAGTTGATTGACATAAATGTATGTGATATGCACGTGCGCGTCCGGCCCGTAAAGCTTTATTTACAAACAGTCATGTCTCGCTTCGAAAGATTCTATTGGACAGCTTTCTTTACGTCACCGGTGGATGTTTCCACCGGTGAATTGGGCGCGAAGTCCCTTGAACCAGAGAAGCGAAGGCGGGAAATTAAAATCTTGTTTTAAGAGAAGCGAAGGCGGGAAATGAAAATCTCGTTTTAAGGGACTTTGAGAAAGTCTACCAACGACCTCGAACAATATGGCTGCCGATACATGATTGAATTAACCGGGATACTAAATCATCGGAGGAAGACGTTGAAGACACGGTGATCAATCTATTTCAACTGTCTAGAATTAAATACATAACGAAGTCTGACATTGAAGCGGAACATAGGCTTATAGCTTCTAAATAGAAATGCGAACACAATCGTAAAATTTGGTAACAGGAAAACGAGAGATTCGATCAAGAACACGCTACACCTCAAGGTAAAAACCACTCATGATCTGGGCCTCGTACGTGAAAGAGCAGCTTCCAACTGAATATTCCTAAATGAAAGTTTAACAATGAAAAACAACGATGTGTTTGGTCAAGCCCTCCTTTATAAAATAGAACACCAGTACAAGTATCTATGGATAAAAAATGGAAAGATCTTAAACATAAAACATCCAGTATTTCGCAAATAAAGTGCAAGGACTGATGTATATATATATATATATATATATATATGCTTTGAGTATAAGGCTAACAAGGAGGTCAATTGTGATTTGTTTAGGGAAGAAAGTGGAAATATAGATTTTAAGCATTTTAGGCGAACCCATGGATCTGGGCATAAGGAAAGATAACTAGGTTTTTGTTTTATATTTTGATGCATTTAGTATGTAGCCATGTATTGCAAATAACACAAAAAATACTCTTGATTGTCGTGTACGATCCTATTACAAATATGGCAGGTTAAAGTTTCACTGTGACGAACATGTAGACATAAACTTGTCATTGATTAGGATGTATTATTAATCGTAATTATTGAATAATGGATAGTGGTAAAATTCAAAAACAAAATACTTTTTTTTCTAGGTTAACTTGACATATTGTTGTTTCAAGGATGAAGTTCAGGGCTGGGTTGTTCGAAGCAAGGTTAACTTTAACCCTAGGTTAGCGCTGAATCTGTTATTGTAATCTGTACAGTTTAACCCTGGGTTAGCAATTTAACCCTGAGTTAGCAATTTAACCCTGGGTTAGCAATTTAACCCTGGGTTAGCGCTTAACCTTGCTTCGAACAACCGGGCCCAGGTCAATCAGCTGGTACTTACCTGTTACTCTGACTTATTTGTTTCTATATCAAATGTACATCAATACGAAACAAGACAAGCCTCAAAACAAGCATACTTTATAAATCGTTCCAGAACAAATAATAGTTTGCGCCTCATTAAGGTATCAAAATTTGGAAATAAATTCCCCAAGACTTCAAAGAACTAAATAAAAAGTCATTAAAAACTAATAGCTCATTTCCTGAAAAATAGTAATAAATAAATGTCGGCGTAACGTATTCATAGTGTCTATTTTGTAAACTAATTAAATGCAGATTTCACATCTCACCTTATATTTGATCACTGAAAAGTCTAATTCATAAACCCTCAGAATTGTGTTCCAGTGTCCGCCATATAGTGTAACTCATTTGAGAGCTTCAAACTGATTAATAAAGATTAACAGAAATGGGACAACAGTCGACCATGTTAGCCGACAGGAAACATATTGCGATTTTGCAAATGTTGTCTAGAGATTCCCATTAAATGGAATATGACGTAGAATTCGGATTACGATACCATGTGCAAAGTAACGCAATAGAGACGTCACACAGGCATCAGAGCATTTTTTTACAATTCAGCCTCCTTGTAAATAATTTTCGAAAAAAAATAAAAAAAAATAAAGGGTGGTGCAGTAAATACAACCTTATGCACATAATTGCATAAATTGTTAAGTGTTTTATTAGAGAGAAGCAATGAAAATCTGATTATTTGACTGTTTCAAGAGAAACTATACTTTAATCACCTGATATAATGAGAAATATTACAGAAAGTGTTCTTTTTAATGACCAGTTTAATATTATCTGTGCAAACTTTCACTCTGATGGTGATATTCAGTGATCGAAATACACTGAGAAATGGGATGAAAAGGCGATATGATAATACATTCTCAGTACTCAAATATTTCGCTTGATTCACTTTGCTGACTTAGAGGAACGTGATTGACATGCTGGGGTATTGTCTCGGATATGTTGAATAAGACGAATTTTTAAAAATATCCTCGGAACATCACAGGCGATGGTAACAAAGAAAAACAATATGGCACTACGGGATGTAGACAGCTTCAGTCTTGTCATTGATTTAGAAAGGAGCGGTCCTTATCATCATAGTGTTCAGAAAATAAACAATATGGGAGACAAACAACATGACGCCACTCATATATAACGCCTATAAATAAACTTTACAGAATAACAATATATCTTGCGCAATGCATTATAATTTTTATCTCTAGTAGAACTATTTTAACCGGGTTTCAGATCTGCAGGAAACATTCTATAACGTCTAACTATTTAAAACAATTCTTAATCTTAATAAACAAGAACTTGTATTTACAGTAGGAATATAATTCTTGTACCGTTTTAACTTGGAATGTTACCGTGTTTAAATGCAGACATTTCAATTTGAATTCAAGTCAGTCTTCAATGTGTCATTCATTTGTTTGATATCTGAAGTAAAAGTAATAGTTTCTAGTTAGTTGTTCTCTATATTCTAAGTCAGTTGCATGCATAACTTTCATTTTGTCTTTTGCTTTGACAGTGGAGTCTCGTCACACTCTTTGGTCATGCTCCTCAAAACAAATCACAATGACACCTTTCTGATAAATTCGTGTTCGTTTTTAGATTTTTAAAGTTCTTTCTGTAGCTCAAAAAAGTTTGCCGAGAAAAAGCCGATTGAAAGAAAATTACGTTTCACGTCTTGTTATAATAAAATTCCCAGCCGAGCAAGTTTAGAGAGGCAGGAGGAGAAACAATACTACGAAGCGCGGCCATGTCAAAGTAAAGACCGATGTAGTGAAGCAGCTTCAACAGATTGGGTATTTCTTCTTATTTATTATACGTTTATCGAAACTGTTGACAGCTTTCTACTTTCTTTCGCTTCTAGAATCAATGTGTTTACAAGGACAACTTTGCAAGTCGGTGGAAATCTGAAGTCTAATTGCGGGATTTTGATTTAAACGGATTTTCTCACTATTCTGTCGCCATCTACTCAAATATTTTCAAATGACATCCTCGAATGATAAAATAAGCCACATATTACAAAGTTTAGGGAAAGAAGACCATAAAATATCAATAATATCGGAGCTGATCCGAAAATACTTCGCATGACACTCTGTCAATCAAATTTACTAGTTTTTTTCCGATGAAAATTATTTATTTCCAAAAACATTTTTGTATTACAAGCGGAAAAAGTTTACCAAATCTCTGCTTCTGAAGGTAAGCTAAAACTTTTCACTGTGTCTACTTTTCATGACAGGAATGGAGAGAAGACCATGATATATATCTCTGTCGTGAGATTTCACTGAGCAATCGATTCCAGGCTAAAAGGAAAACCAATGCTAGAGCACAGCTATGGCAGACCCCCGGGGGGGGGGGGGGGGGGGGGGGGGTACTCCCATATATGGACTATACGGGGATGATCCGCTGGACAGGGTATGGTTTTTCGATTTTCTGATCTTAGACAGGGTATCCATTTTCACATCGACAGATCTTGAACAGGGTATGGTATTTATCTAGTGCCCCTATTTAGTCTAGTGCTTGCTGAAGACTTATTTAGTTATGACACTCATTATACAAGATCACAATAAACACTGACATCCAAGTATAGATAATTTGTTATTTGTCTTATAGAGGGAAAATTTTAACACTTTGTCTTGAACAGGGTATGGAAATTTGATTTTTTTTGTCTTAAACAGGGTAAGGGTTTCAGAGCCCCAGCGGCACACCCCTACCCAACTTTAGGTAGAGTACCCCCCCCCCCCCCCCCCCCCCCCCCCCGGGGGCAGACCATTGCCAATCAGCTGCAAAAATCAAGACATGGTTCAAACCTAACGGTAAGAGGTCGGTACAAGACCGATACTCCAAATCTCGTACCCAGACCCCATTTGTTTCTTACTACGCATACTCTGATTGGCTGTTCTGAACAATGGAATTTCAATAAAGGCTTTTTATTTTGATAAAGACATTGACAATTGGGGGTTATCTAAACGGTATTTTACGGCCTGAGGGATGTGTATGGCTGAATGCCAAGATTCGAGGTATTTAACTGACTTATTTCATTGTTATTCGATAACCTTTATTTCACTAACATTCCAGTGAATTTCAATATAAAGACCTTATTAGGTATTATTAAGAGCTTTATATAGCTCATTAGATATTCAAGGTATTGCCATCATATAAATACCTCCACATAAAATCCTTGAATTTCTAATGAGCAATATATTGAAATTCACTGGGATCTTAGTGAAATAAAGGTTATCAAATAACAATAGAAAATGTGTCAAAAATGGAATAAGCACATATATTACCCATGCTAACTCACGCGTGCTGAAGATGTTTGCATGCCAAAAGTTTCTCGCTACGGTTTCTTTGAACTTGTGATATATACGTATAACAGCAAAACCGTCGATTCTGCTGAAAAGAGCACCTCGAAGTTAGTCAAAATCCCAAATTTGAGAGTTATATCTTGAATAGGAGCAAAGATACAGGCCCGCAAACTCGGAAAATTTCGGGAAATTTTGCATTCGTTTTGTTTGTCTCCCAGTCAAAATTTCCAAACAAACATCTGTAAACTTTACCGAGTTTGCGGGCCTATAACTTTGCTCCTATTCAAGATATAACTCTCAAATTTGGGATTTTGACTAACTTCGAGGTGCTCTTTTCAACAGTATCGACGGTTTTGCTGTTATACGTATATATCAAAAGTTAAAAATAACCGTGGAAGGGTCTATTAATACCGAAGCGTAGACTTTGACAAAACAACAGATCAACCCTTGTTTACTTGAACTCTAAATACGTTTTTGAGGCTAGAAAACTCACGTACATTACTTTATTTTATTTTATTAACACAAATGTCAGAATTAAAGTTTTAGAAGTAATTTTCTTAGTCAACGAAATAATCAAGAAAGTTCGGAGATGTCGCGCGGCTGGTGCAACGCTTGCGCCTATCATTCTCTATTAACAATCTACTCTACCCCTCGTAAGTATTATTTTCACCTCAAATCCTGTACTATTATACAGAATCAGGCAGTCACAACATATCAGTCAGCCAGACATGGAAGCTATTATTTATAAATGCAACCAACAAACCAGGTTTCAGCTTCTTGTCTTCAAATGTATTCCTGGCACCGACGGTAGATTTATCTAAACGCGCGTACAATTTTGTTGACTATTTAAATGCTGGTATGATCAACTAAACCTCGATATATAAGAGCTTCGTTCTTCCATCAGAATCTCTTGCAAATTAAACAACAGTTGTATATGATGGAACATGTTGCAATTATAATACATAACGTTACCCAGAATCTCTGAAATTTAATACGTGCAGTATACACAATGGGTCTTAACACAATTGTGCTTTAAACGGTGAGCAAAGGACACAAACTGAACTGATAAAACTGATAAAAAGATTTCAGGCAGTTGTAGTTTGCGGAGTTTTCATACCTACCGATTATAACCGTTCAGACTTTGATGGGAATGATAACAAAAGACTAAGCGAGACGTAGACACTTCTTCGATAATAGTTAATGCTTTACTTAGAAACAGCAAAGTATAGCAAATAAACCGGTAAATAAAAAGATAAACCAGCTTAAAAAGCTCACCTTCTTCTAATGAATTAAGGAGTTATCCGTTTGGCCTTTGGTATCACAGCTCATTTACTGGAGCCAGTTGATCAGGAAGCTTTTCCTTTAGAGACATGCAACAGAAGAAAGGAATTTTCCCTTGCTTGACGACTTGACCCCCCAAAACAATTATTCAGTTTTCTGTTCAATTTAAATGTTTCCCTGCCACGCCTTCTGAGCAGACCATCAGAGTGGAGCCTGGGAAACGTGAATGTATTATGTCAGCGGCGTTTCCTATTTGCTGTCAGTTTCCGTTAAAGTCTTTCATCTTTTGGCCAAATAATTTCGCCGAAGAAATGCAAAGAGCTCACTAAAAATGAAATGAACAGAAACATAAGCAAAAGCTTCTCTTGTGGAAGGGAGCGGGGTTTCAGTTCATTTTAATTACACACCTGTGATTGACAAGTACTTAATATAATTGTGGCCTTTTCCTGGGGGGAGGGGGGGGGGGGTACTTACATGAAAAATGGGTATGTATGTGAGGCCAAGAGGCTCAAACCCTGACCCTGTTTGACCCAATCCGAGCTCCAAAACCCTGATTGTTCCCTTTTTGGGGGAAAAAACCCTGATTGCCCCTTATTTAAATTGTTTTCAAACATACACGGTCGAATATATATCCCGATCAGTATACCGCGTCCCGGGATTGCATGCAAAATACGGAACATTTCAAGTGTGGATGTGACATTGGGTAAACAAATCAGCAGATGAAGTACATAGATAAGTACTGAAGTACGAATTAGCGGCGTCGGCAGGCGATCAAAATGCGGCAACAGAATGGCTTTTTTGACATAGTAGCTAAAAAAAATGAACCCTAAACTGCTTAAAAAATACTGAACCCCGACCCTGGCTGCACCCAAATTATACTCAAATCCTGACCCTGATCTGCCCAAATCAGGTCAAAACCCCGACCCTACCTGCCCCAACTGAGCTCAAAACCCTGACTCACCACGGCGGCACATACATAATACGTCACAAACAGGAGTTACCTGGGGGGCCTTTTTAACTCGTGGATGCACGCATGTACAGGAACGAGTTATTGGAATTAGTCGTTTTTCATTTCCGAATGCCGTATCTTTTTCCGAAGATGTTCAAAATTCGTACCATGTTCGGAAGGCTAACTCGCTTAATATTACTGGCAGGTGGCTCAAACCTGGTAGTGGGTCCATATCAATCACTTAGTGGTGATGACGTAACGATGACGTCTTCGGTCACATGATTTTAAGTACATGCCCATATCTCCCTCATTTCTAATGCCAGACAGTTCAAACTTGGAAAGACATGGTATTGGGTTCCCTTAAATCACATAGTGGAGATGTTGTAACGATGACGTCACCGGACACGTGATTTTAAGTCCATGCCCATATCTCCGGCCCTCATTTCTAATGCCAGCCGGCTCAAATTTTGACAGACATGGTACGGGGTGCCCACGGATGAAGTAACGATGACGTCATCGGTCAAGTGATTTTAGTATATGCCATAATAACTCCCTGACCATCCGCGAGTTTTTTTAATGGCTCTCGGACACGACCGTTTCGCTACTGACGACTGTAAAAGAAACTAAAAATCATGCGTACTTCTGAAATCGATTGGACCGCGAAAAAAAATTCGAACACCGATCGTTCCTTCGAAAGTACGTACTACACTCGTGATATTTGAAGCCGTTCGATGGAGAAGTTATGAGGTAGACCTGAATAAGGGAGCAGATCAAAACACATGCCCTCTCGGCAGACCCATTTTGCGATAGGGGGTGGGGGCTGCTGCCAGCGATATTAAAACTAATTTGTTCTTTGTTCTTCAAAACCAAAAGGCATAATCTAGAAACAAATGCACTGCATAAATTGTCTTACGTTATCGTTTCATTTTCTGTGTTATAATTACCACTAGGCCCCCCAGAATGGAAAATTCTCTTGGAAAATACTTTATTTCCTACTCGTAGGGAAAGATTTAAGAAATCATTTTTCCATCTGCAACGAAATTATGGAATACCATTGATATCGTGACACGAAATCTAGATTCAATTGGTTCATTTAAGAGTGCTTTAAAAAGTCATTTTGATATTCTGCAGTACAATAACATTTACGATTATTCTCTTGATAGGAACTCCTGTATACTACATACTCGTCTTCGTCTGAATACTTGCTCACTTAACTATCATCTTTTTAGAATCAACTGTAAACCAACTCCAACATGTGATTGTGGTTTTAAAATCGAAAGTATAAATCATTTCTTGTTTCATTGTCCTCGTTTTGTTGCCCAAAGAGTAAAGCTGCTTTCCTTTGCTGCACATATTCTTGCTGACAGATGGTCTCGTTTATCTGAAATTCAAAAGAATGGCATATTTTTTCATGGTTCATCTTATTTAACACCGAATCAAAATTCTGATTTTTTACCATGTTCAATACTTTATTAAAGACTCTAAACGTTTCCAGTGATTTAAATTATATAAAATACCAACTGTAGTGCCTTCTGTCCTATATAATTTCTCATTGATCTACAGTGTACATCAAATTATTTTCATTTATTTTTGTATATGAGTCCTATTTGTATGTCCCTTTGTCACACCTGTAAATAAAATCAGCGTAAGCCCCATATATGAGCTCCCATGCTCTTGGGGCAAACGCCGAGAATATATATGTTTAAATAAAAAAAACGAATGGAAAATAGATGGTCAAAAATGGGGGTGGTACTCTGCGCTGATAGCTGTGTCTGTTGAAATAAATGGGTCCCTATCTGGGGCATGTATTTTGACCTGCACTCTAAACACCTTTGATTCGACGTATTGGGAACATTTTTGTGCATTGTTCTAGTAGAACAGCAGATGTTTAATCCCTGAGAGGTACACGGTTGAAACTGGATTCTACAGAAACGGCAGCGTTTTCTCATTACATGGTGCGCTTACAAAAATTGGCATGGTGTGCTTACGAAAATTGGCTCGTAGAACCAACATGTGCTTTGGTGGAGAAATAACAGTTGAGTCATTAGGTGTTTTCATCAAGCCAGTGGTCATCAATTACCTTGTACAGGAACAAATGCTATCCATAATATCCTTGAAGACAAGTAATAAGTTTCCTACAAAATGTGGTAAATATTTTTGTGAGTACAAGTATATCAGCCAGAGCATGGAGATTTATTTGTATATTGTTTAGCTGTGAAAATATGTACTTGACAATACCATATCAAGAAATTCTGATTGTATTTTAGTCTTTAAATTCAAATCCTTATTCTACTTAAAACCCCAAAATTCAAATTAAAGGGTAAAGTTTTGGGTATAAAGTCAAAACTGCCTTTGAGAAGGTGGTTTATCATATATTCTGTAAGAAGCATATAGAAGGGCACTTCGGTAGTTCGCAGTTCGCATATATATCGAGGTGGTAGTTGTACCGATGCTCTGCTGTGTATACATGTTTATGGTGCTCTGGATAAATCTGACATATGTGCAGTACGACTGTTTGCTTCTCCAAAGCCTTTGACTGTGTTAGCCATTACCTACTATGCGAAAAACTAAAGGCGTGGCCATTTCATCCGGTGCTAATCAACCGGTATATCAGCTTTTTAAAGGACAGGAAGCAGAGAGTTGTCTCTAATGGGGTGGTATGTAGCTGGAAGTGTGTGAACAGAGGTACCACACAGGAGAGCGTAAGCGGCTCGTATCTGTTCAACATATTCTTGAACGGCGATCTTAATCTTGGTGATGAGAAGGTCGGGTGAAACTTCTCGAAACGAGCGACAGTATTGGCCTACCCAACAATAGAAAACACCCTAACCTTTAAGGCCTGTTCAAACGGATGCAACATCGTCCAACATTGTTGCACGATGTTGCGCGATGTTGTACGGGGGTGTTCAAACGGAGCCAACATCAATCCAACATGTTGGATAGTACTGTGATATCGCAAAGGATTCCGGTGCTGTTTACGTTCGCCTTCGTCTTCGCCATTTCTCGGCCGAGTTGAGCTCGTAAGCATGTTACTTTGGCTTTTATGTCTGAGATAGTTATATCTAGTCTTTCTTCCATCTCTTCGTAGGACCTTTCTCTCTTGTTCCTGATGTGCTTAAAACGTCTCAAAGGCAAATTCTCTCTTCCAACAGATCTAGCAGTTCGTCGACTTCGGCGTCTGACCACTTTCTCGTCTTGCACTTTCTTTCCCTGTGTTTACAGCCTTCCTTTTTCAATTTTTAGGAGTTTTGCTCCTGTTTTCATGCTCAAAATCTTCTGAAAGTACTTCACTCTCCGCCATCATGGTGCAAATTGAAATGATCGCCTAATCGTCTGTTAGTAAACAAAAACAAATATCCATGGATATAGCGCGAATGACGAATGAAGTGCGCGTGCGCGAGTCCAACATTGTTGGGAAAGCCGTTCAAACGGATCCAACATGTTGGGACATGCTTCATCGATCACGATAACAAAAGATGTTGGATGAAAAGTTTGACTAGTTTCAAACTACACGCAACATTGTCCAACATCATCCAACATCGTCCAACAGGGTGTTCAAACGGATCCAACATGTTGCATCCAACAATGTTGCATGATGTTGTGCCAACATGTTGCATCCGTTTGAACGGGCCTTTAGAAAGTGCAGTACAAAAACAATAGAAGTATAGTATTATGGGTGCAATCAGAATACAGGTCTCGAGAGGTTCCGTGCTTCTCTGATGAGAACAATAGTTACTCTCTTGTTAAAGTGCCCCTACGATCAAATCGTAGATAATATTTTTACGTATTTGTAAAGTAACGTTGCTATATTTTTTGCCTGTCTAAACCGTTTTTCGATATGACGATGGGAAGTCTTAGTTTTTGGGGTCCGAATCTTGAGTTTTTATGTCCGCACTGAGACAAGTCCGTTCCTTGACAGAGCCTGTACAGAGCTAATTTCCAGCGGAAGTGACGTCATTTTCTCAACTCAACAATATGTGAGGCTACTTTTCACACAAACCTTCGCGTGGATTTATAAGTAAAGTTCAATTTTTTACTATTTTTGCCACAAAGGAAAGAAAAGAACGAAGTTTAGTATAGAAATATGCCTTTAACAGAGCGACGTGTTGAGAAAATAACGTCACGACACTGAACAAACCGCTCGACGAAAATCGCGAACTATTTGGAACACACTTCAGTAATGGCGGACATGATTTTGACGGTGAACTCTCCGCAAAATTCATAGTTTAATTTGGTCCTTATGCAATATTTGTCACTGATTTGAATATTTCCGCCACTATGTATCTTTTTCGAAGACAAAAAAGTGGCAAAAGAAATGGTCGTATTTCGTCGTAGTGGCACTTTAAAGTGCATATAAGCCCTAGCCAGTTATCTTTGATATCGATTGTACATGAAGTGGATAGTCCAACGGTAGAATATTTCTTTATTTGGGTATTGCGTCTATGAGATATAAAGGTTTATATTTCCAATATGCTAATGATGTGATGTCATCACCGACATTTGCTGAATTTCTTTGTGCTTGTAAATTAAGCTATTTTCTGATTTAGAATATTTTTTGGGTAGAATCACTTTGATAAGCTTCAAATATAACTTATAATTTAAAAATAGGTAATTTGTCTCCACCAGCATGCTTTTGTATAATAAGTGATGTCGGTGATGACATCACTTCATTAGCATATTGGAAATATAAACCCTTTATATCTCGTAGACGCAACACCCAAATCAAGAAATATTATACATTTGGACTATCCACTTCATGTACAATCGATATCAAAGATAACTGGCTAGGGCTTATATGCACTTTAAGTACGCGGACGACTCTACTACTCTTGTCCGTGTGTATAAAGGACCAGGCTGATAACTGATTATATTGTACAACAATTTATTATCAAATAATAATAATAATAACTTTATTTACCCACGCTAAATTCATCAGGATTTACATATGAAAATAACGTAAGATAAAAAACTACAATAAAAATACTAATAATAACTAGACTATAAGCTTATATACTGACTATAAGCCATTAAAATATTGTAAGAACTATTAAACTACTAATATTGAACTTTAATTCTAATTTATACTTAACTCTATATGACTACAAACATCAACAAAAGGACCTGCTTTACATGAGTGCCGTGCTTCTACTTAATAATCTAATTGATGTCAGAAAAGTAACTGCTGCAGGCAGAGCGAAAATTGTTTAGAGTTCTATCTTGCCGCAATTCTACAGGGAGGCTATTCCATATCACTGCACCACTATAGCTAAAACTGTTTTTCAAAAAATTAGTGCGCGAGATTGGAATGCACAGCTAGTTTTGCCTCGGTGTCCCTTAAAGAATAATTTGAAACGCTGCTTCGGTCGATAAATTTCGCGAATTTTGTGCTCCAGACTACTTGACCGTTTGCTTATCCCGCGAAATTTCGTACTCGATAGAAGAGAATGCTATGTGCTGCAACCCTGAAAAGACACCTTTTTAAAGAAGCATTGATGTAACTTAACTTAATTTTTAAATTTTCTATGAATTATGTGTTAATTATAACAATTAGTATATACATTATTACTTAGTTATTTATATGTAATATTCACATGAATTGTATATGGTTTTATCATTGTAAACGCATTGAGGCGTATGCTAAATGCGTTCTAAAAACTGTAATAATAATTATTATTATAAAGGAACTCATATTCCGTAAAAAAGGAAAGTTAGAATCCTATAATTGTATAAATAACATAACACAATGTGAGGAGCTCCCGATTTTAGGCGTTCGTTTTCAAACTGATTATATATTCCATTCTCATGTACGCACCAAACTCATCAAGGCAAACAAGGCTTTATTCGTTCTCAGGTCTCTTAGAAAAGATGGCTACAGGCAAGTGGAAATTGATCATTTATTCAAGGCTATTGTGCTGCCTAACATAACTTACGGTCTGTCGGCTGTCTGCGGTGCATCGGACGCAGTACTTACTACTGTATAATAATTTCTGGATCGTTGCTACAAATGAAAGTATGTATCCAAGCCAATTCATGCACATTCCCTGTTAGAAAGACAGGACAGGACGATTTTTGCTAAAGTAAAGAAGTTAGACGGCCATCCGCTGTATAGTTATCTCCCGAAGGCACTAGATACTGGGTATAATCTGTACACATTTCTAAACCGAAAGTGAATACCGTTAGGTATATAAACTGTTTTAAAGTGCCCCTACGATCAAATTTTGACATATCAATTTTTTCTCATGATTCGTAAAGTATAGTGGCTATATTATTACCAGTTCAAACCGTTTTTCGATACGACGACGGGAAGTCTTATTTTCTGGACTCCGAATCTTGAATTTTACGTCCGCCATTACGCGAACCCGTGCCTGTGGGCGAGGAACGCCTGGTCACTTTTTTAGCGTACGTGACGTCATACACTTAAGGTCAGGGTACCGTTCCGGATAAAATTAAGTAGCGTCTCGAATATTCGTCGTATTTAGATAAATTATACCTCATTTTAAAGCTTATAAAATTGGCTACAACAATATACCTAAGGTTTGTAATTTTGATAAAAGAGCGATTTTAAATAAACCTCTTTTCCGAACAAGCGAGTTGGTTTCTAAGAGCTCCAACTCCACGGCAATTTAATGAATTTAAGATCTGTTTGCTTTTCTGGACTTCCACAGACCTTGTTTACGAACCTGTGTCGGCGATTGTGGAAATTCGAAGCCGTTATGAAGATATTTCGGTCTTCGTGAAACTGCTAACGCGCAATCCAAGTATAGATGCGGGAATCGCTCTCAGCGCCTCTCTTTTAAAAATTAAAAAAATCGCCGACACCTTTTTTAGCTGATATAATTGCGAACAATTCGCGTCGAGTTGGAGCTTTTTTCAAACTATGTTTAGAACGAAAATAGAAAGTCAAGAAAACGCTCTGAAAAGTTTTAGACGTTCTGGCGCCCGCCTCTTTCACAGCAATCAAACACCAGTGACTGGGAAATCTTCCCACAACAACACGCGAACTAACATGTGTAGCAAGAAAGTGTACCATTTTCCCGCTTTGAAAAGCAAACAAAACGTTTTGAATAGAAATAATCCTTCAAGTTTGTGCATTGTACAAGACTGTAGCAATTTAGCGAACCACAAAGCTGGCATTTCGCTACATTCAAGCCTTCTAGTTGAATACCAAGAATACGGTTTGTAATTATATTCAAGCCTCCTGCAAGGATGGTTTACAGTGTACGTTTTGAGGACAGAAGCTTCTCCATAATAGTTTGTATCACATGGAATAGCCGGTAATACCGTACCAGAGTCCAGTATAACAGTTCAGAAGAAGGCCAAAACAGCCGAACCAACTGACAGAATGTACTACTCAGACTACTACTAGTATAGATTGACCGAAAAATAAGCGGCTACGTTTGCTGAGAACATAGTTTGTCACAAATTACTCATATTGCTGTTTCCTATAAACAGATAAACCTATCGATGTAGTATGCCTTTTAATTTACTGCTAATTTTATTTTGAAGACAATAAACCACAGAAGAAACCACCAATAATATTTCACGAAGTACCTTGTTTCAGTTGTTTGTGTGTCAAACAGAAACGGGCGCATGCGAAGTTTGGTTCTGTGATAGCCACGATCAGTCAGTTTCAATATATTTTTTTAGTCTCTAGTAAATTCATATCATTCACGATTTCATGTTAGACAAGAGAGCGATTTAATTTTATAGCAATTACATTGTAATTCGCCGGAAAATCTATTGCCGGGACACAGATAATTCTCGATCTCTCATTTACGAACTAGCAATCCGGGTTTCACTATAAACAATGAACAAACTTAGGACTTATAAACTGATCATTACCTTAGTGATTTCTCCGCTGAATTCTCCCTGTAGCCCGGATCCAGTAACAGCACAAACCTGAAAGCCGAATCAGGGAAAATACCCTGGGGAAAAATTACCCGAAAAGATAAGAAACCTCTGCTAGCTAGCACTACTTACTAGCAGGCCACTTTCCAAGCGATTTTAGCGACTATTCATTCGTCCAAGCCAGCGGCTCTATTTCCCCCTAAATCATCTACATCCGGCAATACATTTAAACAGAAAGACACATTACTATGTTCTGAAGAATCTGATGCAGATTTTAGGTCGTTATTTACTAAACCACAGCAAAATTCGCAGTGTGAGTTTGTAGCCATGCAATATAAGAAGAAATGTATGGGTTCGAAGCAACTTGAGAACGATGCGTTAAGTGTATGACGTCACATACGCACAAAAATGACTAGGCATTCCTCGCCCACGGGAACGGATTCGCGTAATGGCGGACGTGATTTTGACGGTAAACTCTCTCTAAAATGTGTGGTCTAATTGGCCCCTTTGCAAACTTTTTTCACTGATTTGGATATTTCTGCCACTGTTTGTTCTTATGGAATACAAAAAAGTGGCAAAAGAAATGGTCAAATTTCGTCGTAGTGGCACTTTAACAATCGCCTGATTTTTAATTATAATTTGGTGGCCTAATCTTGCAATCAAGTAGTAGTTGTACATAATTTGTACATACAGATTTACTTCACAATTTTTAATATCTTATCTGTAACATACGATATCTATTTTATTGTTGTAATTATTACGCCGGGAAACCCCGTTAATACGGACACTGTTTGAGGTCCCTACGGTGTCTCGACTCTGTCTGCTGCAGTCGCACTGGACTTTGTTGCAGCGACGTTTAAGAAACATCATCCTCATTTTCTGTGCTTTTATTCTTCGGATTGTTGTGGAGAAATATTATACAATATTTCGGTTTTAATTGCACCGTATTCTATTCCACATAGCTGCCACCAGTTATAATGACAATCCTTTGTCGCTCGTCCGTGACAACCTTTTCTGAAATAGGTGTATGCCAACCAGAAATCCATTGGCCAGTGAAACAAAAGGAGAGCAAAGCGGCAATCTGAATAAATTTGAGGGGCTTAATCAAAGGTACACTTTGCATGGGTCACTCGCGGATGAGGCAAGTAACCTGTTTTGTTAGTTGTGGAATTCATGTTGCAAACTTCTCTTAAAGTGCCTATAAGCCCAAATTTTTAATCATTAAAATCCCTTCTACATCAAGTAAATAGGTGAATTGTAAAATATTTCTTGATTTCATTGTTGCGTCTATGCGTTACAGAGGTTTCTACTTCCAATATGCTAATGATGTGATGTTAAGGAGGCCTCATTTATTATACAAAAACGTGGTGGCAGAGAAATATATTTATCTACATCCATGTTATATTTGGGCCTTATCAGTGATTTTACCAAATATTTTGAATAAATCAGAAATACTTTCGTTCACAAGGAAAAAGAAATGAGCAAATGACCGTGTCCTGTGACATCACATCATTAGCATATTGGGAAATAGAAACATCTAACTCATAGACGCAACAGACAAATCAAAAACTATTGCACTATTCATCTATTTACGTGATAAAATTGGGATAAAATTGGGATTATAGGCGCCTTAATACCATTCCTCCATATCTTCTAGCTATGATTGTATTTAATGAGCTGAAAATTTAATAAAATTTGGCGGGACCCTTTTGAGATTTTTATGATGATGAGATTTCCACTGCCTTATCCTTTTGTTGTCTGTCTTCAGTAGACTGTTGAATACGTCTTCACACAAGATCAACCTCAACGTGGACAATGCCAGTGAGATGGTACATCAATCTAAATAGAACGAAAGAAATAATGAATTAAAGCAGCACGATATTACGACCTGGCATGAGACATACATTCTACACTCAATCCTATCACCACACTTGCACACGTGACGCATTCAACCAATCACGCGCGAGAGAAATATTTGATGGCTATTCTGAATTAGAGTAGCCAATCAGAGCGCGCGAAAAGCACTATTCACTTGTGTGGTATATAATAAACTGATATAGTCTAAGGAGGTTGTGTTCGAAACACTAATTACACATGCAAACCCTCGTTTGATCATTTACCTTGCGTAGTAATTCTGATGTCGTCACCAACGATAAAGAATGGAGCCCAGTAATACGGGTGACTCCATTCACGAGTCTTCCTCATCTCTTTCATTGCATGCTGCAGACTTGCACATGCACTCTCTCCACTCTTCAGGTGTTGATAGAAATGCTTCATGAAGTAAGCCGTTGCTGCATCGTTAACGGCCCACAATGACGCCAGCACTGAACGGGCTCCTGCAGCAAGGAAAGCTCGTGTCAAGCCTACAACTCCCTCTGCTCTGATTTGACCGAGCCCACTGTGACAGCAGCTAAGGACCACTAACTGTGCGTTGATTCCACTCGCATAGATATCCTTGATCGTCAACATGTAGTCCTCCTCCTCAGGGATCTCTTTACCGACACAGGGCCCTGGAGCGAGAAGTAGTTCACCAGTGTCTGCCTTACCATGGGTGGCCATATGGATTATAGCCACACCCACTTGAAGTCTTTTCTTCACTTCGTCCTTTGTTGCTAATGACCCTGTCAATGGTCTTTCACCCAATATGTCTCCAATCATGACGGCTTCCTGCCTCGCATATGGCAGGTCACTGAACTCTTTCTTCTCTCCTCTAAACATGACTTCTCCAGTAATTGGGCCACCAACTATCAGGGCACCTCTCTTGCAATGCTTCTCAACCGGACATTCCTTAAGTAGCCTTAAGGTGGTGAGTGACGGACCAAGACGAATACGCTTGGTTTCTGACAGAAATGGCTGCCCTTTCTCCTTCAGAGCAGCATATGGCACAAAGAATAATGGACCATCTGGAATGATTACAATATCGTGTTTAGTGAGTGCTTCCTGAACTGGAGCAATCAAAACTTGATACAGATCGTTAAAGATATTATCGCCATTTTGATCATCATCTTGCTGTTTGAATGCAGTCAGGTTTCCATTGGATGCACCATCGTGTTCTACAGGGAATGTCTCACCAATGGGCAGTTTATTGTGTCCTTCATGTTTGCTCTCAGCTGGTGTTGTGCCACAGTCTAGCTCGCTATGCTTTACCTGTGTTTGCTCACTGCTGGGTTCACTTACTGAATTGGCGCTATCACTATGCTCTGTCGGCTCTCCTCTGTAACGTGGTATTCTTGTGGTGGTATTCTCTTCAGCAGCTTCTTCGCTAGTTGCGATAGCATCTGCTACGTCATCCGCCGAAAGAAGATCGCCCAAAGCTAACTGCTGATCGTGATACATATTTTGATCTTGATTCATCGACCTGTCCTCACATACGTTCTTCTGATTGGAGTTGATGTACTTATTCGCATCTTCGATAATTTTGTCAACATACCACTTTATTGTATCGGGCAATGTTATACTTGAGCAATCGCTGTTGCCACAAAATGCGAAACAGATATCATGTCGATCTCTTTCTTTGAAATACAATTCCTTTCCCTGTTCTATCAGAAAGATAGATACCTTCTTCCTCGATAAGGAAAGAAAAATGAAGGAGGCATTGCTGCAACTAACCAAAGAGCTGATGTCCTCGATTGGTAGTTCAACGCTTTTTTCTTCGTTCTGTAATCCATATTTCTTCGTGAGCTTGTCTTTCAGTGCTTGTGAGCGTCCTCGGTCAGATACCAGAAGAGCTTCTTCTTTCTTTCCAGACGCAATGAATACATTTGTTAGAAAACGATATGCCTCAATATAAGTGTCAACAATAGAAACTTTGTAGTCATCCTGCTTGTAGAGTAATTTGAATACTACTTCGAAACAACGAAGGCTTTCTTTCAAATTGCTCTCAGCCCGCTGTATGTCACCATCCTCAAAACACAAGTTACCAATTCTCCAATACGATCTTCCAACTTCTGTGACGTCACCTGTTACCTGGCATATACTCAAGCATTTCTTGAAATATTTCATTGCCTCCTTATATTGACCTAGTGATTTATACGCAATACCAATGTTGCCATACGAACCTCCCTCCCCTGCTACGTCACCTGTTTCTTGGCATATACGTAAGTCTTTCTTGTGATATTCCATTGCCTCCTTATATTGTCCTAATGATTGATACACAATACCAATGTTGCAATACAACTTTCCCTCTCCTGCTACGTCACCTGTTTCTTGGCATATACGCAAGTATTTCTTGTGATATTCCATTGCCTCCTTATATTGACCTAGTAATTGATACACAATACCAATGTTGCCATACGACTTTCCCTCTCCTGCTACGTCACCTGTTTCTTGGCATATACGTAAGTGTTTCTTGTGATATTCCATTGCCTCCTTATATTGACCTAGTAATTGATACGCAATACCAATGTTGCAATACGAACCTCCCTCCCCTGCTACGTCACCTGTTTCTTGGCATATACGTAAGTCTTTCTTGTGATATTCCATTGCCTCCTTATATTGACCTAGTGATTTATACGCAATACCAATGTTGCCATACGAACCTCCCTCCCCTGCTACGTCACCTGTTTCTTGGCATATACGTAAGTCTTTCTTGTGATATGCCATTGCCTCCTTATATTGACCTAGTAATTGATACACAATACCAATGTTGCAATACGACTTTCCCTCTCCTCCTACGTCACCTGTTTCTTGGCATATACGTAAGTGTTTCTTGTGATATTCCATTGCCTCCTTATATTGACCTAGTGATTTATACGCAATACCAATTTTGCCATACGGACCTCCCTCCCCTGCTACGTCACCTGTTTCTTGGCATATACGTAAGTATTTCTTGTGATATTCCATTGCCTCCTTATATTGACCTAGTGATTGATACACGTTACCAATGTTGTAATACGACGTTCCCTCTCCTGCTACGTCACCTGTTTCTTGGCATATACGCAAGGATTCCATTAAATAATTAAGTGCATCATGAAATCGTGCGATTGAATAGTAATATCCAGCAAGTTTTACACAGACTATTATCTCAATCTGTTTCATATTCAAGAAGGAAACCATCTCGTGACATACTTTCCATAGTTCTATTAGTTGATGAGGAGTGTGTTTTGTGTTGCTGCTTTCCGCGTATTTCCATGAGACACTGAGTATGATTGATAGGTCGCTTGATGATTCGCATTTTGCAAACCACTCACTAGTTGTTTTCAGTTTGTCGCAGTCCATCTCTTGTTTATTCGTTGAGGCTGTTGAGAAATAAAGAAAGACATTATTAAAATGGCCTTTGCCTAGCAACTACTGAAACTTCAAAATGTTAAAACGTGAAACTAAGAACTCTGACAAAAAGAACATGTTTGAGCTGTATTTAGAGCATTAGAAACTAAAGTTTAATAACCGTCAGTTTCGTTTCAGTGAATAGAATGCCCCTCCATGCATGTAGTAGATAAGCAGCATAGTTCTGGGTGATTCTGGGTGGTCCTTTTTCTGATTAGGTTAAATGGGATACCTGTGCTTTGTACTGGTTTGAGACTGCAGGGATTCATTAACATAATCAGAAAAATACCAACCAGAACAACCAATCTCTCTATTGTTGACTTATATACAACACATCGTTCGACCAAAAAAAAAGAAATACAAAATTCAAAAGTCTCGAAAATGATGCACAACCGACAAAATAGTTACCTCATATGTCCGGCTCTTGCCCAAGTTGTGGAAAAATAACGGAAAACGACAAAAACGTAAATAAGCAGTTCAGAGCGGTGTGAAAAACCATTAAAGAAATACCGATGATGGCTTTTCGGCGCCCGAAGAATTTACAAGACTATCTTGTCCATGCCAAATTAAAAACTACGAAGGAGAATTCGGAACAGAGGGGAACAGTCAAGTGTGAGAACAAGAGATGCGATGTGTGGAACTGCATTTTAAGACTCTGGCGGTTGCCTAGCAGCGCCGGAGTAAAAAAGACACAGACTGCATTTTAAGACTCCGCCCGGCTGCCTAGAAGCGCCGGAGTAATTAGCATCAAATGAGGGCATATTATTATTCTTGTGACTGTAAGGCAGACAATATTTGAGAAACCCTGTAATAACCCAAGATCATAGTTCAAAAGAAAGAGTTGTTGATTAATTCAAATTGATTTATTTTGAGGGGGTATATGTATGTGATTTATTCACCGAGGGTTCCGCCCGAGTGCGTAGGGCGGAACCCGAGGTGAATAAATCACATACCCCCGAGGTACCTCAAAATAACTGGCTTATTTTCCAGTTTGGCGAGTTTTGCGAAGAATAGAAGAAGAATAGTATAATAGAATAGAAAAAAACACAATATACAGAATGTCTTCATGGAATTTACACTTGAGTTTGTTTGATGAGAGTTTTGGCTAGTGTGGCGTTATTTGCATTTTGATCTCGTTTCGAGCAGTTCACCGATTTCGTTATGCCTGATAGTGACGAGGATAGTTTTCTCACTGAATACTAGGTTTCAGGGCTCAATTACCCGTCCTGTAACCTGGAAGCCTTGTTTCAAATTGACGGAACGAAAGCCAATGAAAATGTGGATCTTACGGCAGAAGAAATGGTCGACAATTTATTTATTTTCGAAGAGTGTCGTGCAGAATTGGCACAAACGGATCCTTATCCTTATACAAACTCAAGTGCTTGTTGTGCAAAGGGAAATGGCCCAAGAAATATTGAATTAGATGGAAGGAGCGGACACGGCTGCAGTACAAATCGTATGGCGAGAAAAAACAACCCAGGAGGACTGAAGAATCGTAAAGGAAAACTCAAAGTTGTAAAGGAACATGCAAATCTAGACCAACCAGAAAGGTGTGGTGAATCTATAACAGAAATATATTTCAAAATGTCCTAAATATATGCTAAAGAATGATGTTTTCTATCTAACACCTAAACCAAATTGTAATTTGGATCGTGATATTTGGTATAAGAAAATGGCTTTAGGTAAAAATACTCTTCGTAATGTAGTTGTTAGTTTCATAGGTTGAGTAATTTCACTCTACATATTTTGTTTTCATCTCTGTCAATTATTCCCAGGGATATTATTTCGGCCGGGGGATTATTAAGGGCACTGATGGAGCGATTGCAGAATACCCCACCACTTGGTTCATTAATAATGTATTTTCTCAATTTCTCAAACAAACCTTCTAAAAACCTAACCCTGAAATAAGAAGAATCCTACCCATTTTCAACCCCAAATCATTAATAGAACGAGCCTAAATACACCTGAGCTAAATGGATAATTTTGCACAATTTGTAAGGGCTTTTCAAGCTAGTTAACTTTCGAGGTGGTGGGGTATAGCGATACTTCGTGTTGATAGAGCGGATTTCAATTGAGTGTCGGAAGTGTTTTGGTTTTGCTTCGGTTTATCATTGGCTCACAGGGAAGCCATTTATGAGTTACTTGTGATTACTCGCTCCTATGATTGGCTGCCTGTGGGTAATTTGCGTTGGGTTTTACTACAGTCAATTGAAAACCGCTCTAAACATTACAATTGTTATCTCAAACATGTAAGCTCGATCACAAGCTAGAACTACCTTAACCACAGGGGACTCAGAAGCTACACCGAACTACCTTAATTGATGATAATCGTTAGGACTTTGAATGATAACAAAATACTTTTTCACAAGACTGTTTCTAAGTAAGGTATTTACTTTTATTGAAGAAGGCCATGACAAATAACAAATAACAAATAAACTAGTCATTTTACTAACACTGAGATAAAAGGGTATATCATGAAAAACTAACAATAGAGAGCTACCAGTATAGTCCCTGTAAAAGCTCTGGCGACTGGCAGGAAAATTGAGTGAGACTGAGTGACTGACCCACTGTCCGTACACAGGCAGCCCAAGCTCTGCTGGAAGGGGAGTAGAGGAAATGAAAACTCGCTAAAATCGCTTCATATCAACCCTGTTACCACACAGACAGCAAGTAATACACTATGGAAGCAAGGTAAGGCATTTTATTCATTAATTCTTTCGTATTTCTAGCTCGTTGAAATTCCCATACAAACGTAAGTATGAGCTAGATATTTAGAGCTTGAGCTGCCTGTGGTCCGTAGAAAGTAATTAGGAGGCGGAAAAGAATTGATCCTTTTGACAGCAAGTCCCAGCCAACTACGTGTACCATGTCTAGCCATCGCTAGCCATCTGGAACCATGTTTAGCCATTGTAAAAAAATGCGGAATAGAATGGACTTGCTAGCAGTCTAGAAATATGTCCCCATGCAGTATGTAAAATATATAAACAGAAATTAGTGTAACTGAACTCTAATTAATAAGAAGGCAAAATATCGTGATCAGTTTTCATCGATACTATGAATACTTTCCAGTTCTATAGCCCACTTCCGCGATATGCATTACTTGTCATGCACAATGGTGGCCGGTAACAAAACGAGTAGGGGACTGGGACCGAGTTTATCATAATTACTCTAATTCTAAAATGAAGTTCATCACATGATAGAGCATGTTGAAATTAGCATGTGTGCCACGTTTGACGTGATTCAAGTGAATCTTGTCTGAATTATAAGCAATTGAAATTTCTTTGTCCCTCAAAAATTTTACAATCACTGGAAATGTATGGTTAAAAAGAGTTTGTATGGGAAAATTGACATATTTGATGCCTTCTAGCAACGTCAATATTGAGCCAAAGTTCACCAAACTTTCCAGACTAGCTAAGTTTGATCTGTTCTTTTGGAAAATAATGCTCACTTTGACTAGTTATTAATTGACTTAGTTTTACGGACTCGGTTCCAGTCCCCCGCTCGTTTTGTTACGCGCCGTGCTAAATTAAATTTCTTCTTTTCACAGAGAAAATAATTAATTTAATTTAGCAAGGAGCCTCGTATTAAAAACTTAGTGCGTGACAAGTTAAGCATATCGCGTAATTGGGCTATTCAAACAATCAGAGACATAATAGGATGAGACCTTAGCGTTCATTTGAAAAAAAATCACACTAAAAACCTGAAAATCATAGCGCGCAAGGCATTATACATCCGGGGGGGGGGGGTCTCCCTAAAAATTAGGATGGGTGTGCCGCTGAGCCCTTGAAACCCTTACCCTGTTCCAGGCCAATAAATTGTATTTTTGCGACCCTGTCCCAGGCAAAATAGCAAAAAAGGTACCCTGTTCCAGACTAGAAACAACGAAAACATACCCTCTTCCAGGCAAAACCTGTTCCAGACCAGCCTAGCGTCTGATTTGATACGCGCGAGACGTTGCGCTCCACTCAAATGGTAAACAGATAACGGACTCTGCGTTTGAAACAGCAAGGGATCGTGAATAACTCAAACCGTCCTGAGGCTTCCAAAAAAAATACGACCCTGTTCCAGACCAAAATAGTGATGTACACGTTGACAAATGTCTGGACTATATCAGCTACAAAATCGTGTCTCAGTTTTCTCCTGCGTGTTTTCATATTCGAGATAAATTGATGCTCCTATCTTCAACCCCTAAAAAGTACTCCCAATTTTCGAGTATCTTAGCGACAGAATAAGATTTTAAAAATCTGTAACACGTTTGTTTAGGCAAACATGTGTACTTTATGAAGGTGGAATCATCACGAATTTGCGTGAACTTCCTGAGGGTTGTAGCTCTGGCCGCTACTGAGGTATGGTCAACTCAATTAAAAAAACAAAACGAAACTAAGAGCGTATTTTCTAAAAATAATATCAAAGTTGCTCCTCGGCTGATAGAACATGACCAACACGGTTTTTAGTTACCCTCGACTTTTCCCCTTTTTCCCTCGACCCTCGACATGTTTCCCTCGACCAAAACCCAGACTCGACTAAAAGCCCTAACTATTTCACTTGCTCTCTCCACTAAACTGTAAACATAAACAACCAAAGCCGAAATTTGAAAGGGAAAGACAGGTAATTGCTATGAAAAAGACTTTGTAAATTCAGTGTTTTCGTGGTGAACATTTCTCAGTTTATCTCTGCACGTGGCTTAACTTTTCTCTTACTACACTTTGGTTTGATCATTATAAACATCATTTTCTGTTAGGACCTAAATCTCAGAGGTGCTCTGAGACGGTCGCGTGTTTCTGCCTCGGGCCCAGGCCTAACCCAACACGCAAATACACACGGCTAATTCTATGTGTCGGCCATTTTGTTTATAAACTTAACTAGTGTAAGTTAGGTCGCCGAATACATTTTGGATCTCAAACCTATGAACTCAACTATTGGTACCCCTTCCGCTTCGTCTTTCATTTTACCTTTTTATTGGTGGGGTTGTAGTAGGGGGATTCTTTATTGTATCCGCTAAAGTCGAACTTATCTTTGTCGTCGTGGAAGTCTTTGTATGCATCATCGACTTCTATTTCATAGGTTAAATTGTCTGTATCTGTAAATAATAATCTTGCTTTATCATTATACTTTTCTTTAATATAATTATAGTGGAAATCATACATTAATACTTTGCTAAGGTCAAGAATACACATCCTCACATATGCTGGCCTATTGAGGATTAGACATTCTTTAATGTTATGTACTTTTACTAGATTTTCGTTAAATATCTTACTGTTTTACGTATGTTGGTTTACTAGCTAATTTTGTTGGTTTATTTTCATCAGTCACTAGTTGAAAATTAACATGTTTTCGTAGTCTCCATCGTCTTTCCAAAAACACTATTATTCATTAATTGAAAGAAATATTTTCCAGTCATTTTTAGCGTGGGTTCTTTTCTGTTAAAATCTATATACTGCTTCAACCATAGGGATTGATCGACCTCTAATACTCTATGTACGTTTTTTACAATCAAACCAAGGTCTTTATATAATTTAAGGTTCCTATGATGTAGAACATATTTCTCTTTATCATTAAGGTTTGGTATTAATTTACACACCGGGGAGTGTCCAATAGATATATTATATTTTTTTGTATATTTTTACAATAATTTGATAGCATATTAACATTTGCTTTTATTTTTTCAGGAGCTAGTGGGTAGTCATTATGTAAATCATGCAATTCTTTTGGATATTCTAAGTCGACTTCTAGTATTAAACCCTTCTTTGAATTTTCATTGTATTTTGCGAGATTAAGGTTATTTTTTTTATCACTTAACCATCTAAAGCCTCAAGTAGGTAGTGCTTGACTCATTGCCCAACCATAAGGTTATTAGCATCTAAGTATACAATATACTTCGAAGGTTCTTTCGTTTAGTAGTTTTTCATTATTTGTTATTTGCTTTTCCGTATCGGTTGGCTATATATGAAACCCCGCACCTCATACCTTGTTCAATGGATTGAAACATATCAATATCAACTAACAACTCTAATTTTATTTTAGTCATTTTTAGCATAGCATCTCAAGATAACCCAGGACTAGTAAAATAATGACAGGGATCTAATTTATAATACTGTGCGCAAGTCTTCCAAGTTCTCAAATACATCACATAACAATAAAACATCTGACTTTAAATATAAATCATGGTATTCTCCCATGTTTTTTATATTAAATGTATTCCACACATCTTAGCATGTTTATAATCTTTTTCTGTTATATGCTCATCATTCATAATACTATAGAAGCTTTCTTTAGCTGGTAGTTTTATATCATCAAATCTATTAAAACTATCCATATAATCATACGGATATACTCCTTTCGATATCATTAATTTTAATTCTTTATCATCTTTAAACTCTTCTCTAGTGTATTTAAAGGATTCTAAAGGTAGATTATTAACTAAACTCTCTAAGCTTGATATCATAAACTGGAAACTGTCTAAAAATACTAGATGCTTACCCAATATAAAAGCCATATTATTTCTCCATGTTATTAGGTATTACATTAATAAAAAATCTCTGACCCAAGTGGGACTCGAACGCAACGACCTCCAGGTTGCATGTCTGCCACTCTACCAACTGAGCTATCAAGTCAGATGAGAGCAATCGTGGGTATTGGTGCGTTTTATGGGGTCACGGCGATAGCACTACAGCTTACCACTTTACATCATATTCTTTACACTTACTATAGTGCTACGCGGCAAACATGATTTCATATCATAACTACATATACATAGCTACTAGTTCTACGATTTGGATCAACACCGGTCCTGATCCTAGACAGTCCTATATTATTGCAGGGGAATACGATGGATTGAACTACACACTTGACAGTAATGGTATATGCTTCACTTCCGTAAAATTGTATAACCAAATAATATACAATGCAAACTACATGTACGTTATTCTTTGATAGTAAGAAAGGATCTGGTTCATCCGAAAACTTCACACCATACTTAATCCGCCATTAGTGCTTGATAGTACAAGAAATTACCAAGTTTCTTTGATAAATGCATCTATGTGGTACTTTTGGTATAATATAACACGTGTAAATAACCAGTTTGGGTATAATAATGGTACATCTTGGAAGACATTAACATTATCACCTGGTGCATACAATATAACTGACATAAACAGTACTTTGAAACATCATATGAAGCAAAACGGAGATTGGGACAGTGTTAACAATAAATACTATATTAATATCACACCTAATTTCAATACACTAAAGTCTATGATTGAGTTACGAAATGGTTATCAAGTGGATTTTACTATTAATAATAGTTTTAGGAAAATTATTGGATTCACCTCTAAGATAATACAAGCTAACGGATTTCATAATAGTGATAATATTGTGCAAATAACAGATGTTGATACTATTCAAATGCATTGTGATTTGGTAACAGATAGTTATATAAATGGTAGCACATGTACAAGTTCGGTTATACGCTCCTTCGTCCCATCAGTTCCACCTGGGTATCTCATCAACATCCATCCTAACCAACGATTTAATATGAATATATCAAAAAGAGGATTAATTAACAGTATATCATTCTCACTTAGAGATCAAGCAGGAAATTTGATAAATATGAATGAGAGAGTTACCTATTACATTCATCTAAGTGAAATTGTATAACTATAATAAAAACATATACTATTAACAATTAAGAGAGAGATATATCAAACGTAAAGTTATTAGTGGTATCCTTATTGGTAATGTGTCCAATAGAGCAAAAGGCACGCTTTCAACAGCTAGCAAAATAATAACGAGACCCATTACTGCTTTAAAAAAATAAACTTCTTAAACCAGCCATTACAAAGGCTCTCCCATACGTTAAACAGAAGGCAGTTGACGTTGGCACTAAAGCCATATTACGAAAAGTAAAACAAGGTGTTAGAGATGTTTCATCGAACCTGAAAGTCAAAAAAGTCTTGAATGTCCGTTCAAGAGCTATTTTATCCAATATTATTGCTGGAAGTGGTATGAAACGATTGTAGTAACTTTTATCTAATCATATAATATATATGACTGAAGGAATTAGCCCTTATTTTCAATTCGACGACACAAATGTAATTGATAATTCAACTAGACTAAATTTGAGTACATTGGATACCTTCCAAGAGGTTCTAATGACATGAATAAAGATGGTCAGAGGATCATTGAAACAAGATGTTTAATGAATTACTTATACAACACTTCGCTCATAATATTATATAACGATATTATATATAAAATGGTTAAATCATATTGCGTCAAAGAAAAGAAAGTAACTGACTGTGTTCCAGGTAGTGAGAGGCTAAAAAGGCTAAAAATGGAAGACTAATGTTGAAATATACCTGTGCTTCATGTGGAATAACAAAGAGTAAGTTTGTCAAAGCAACAGATAAGCAAGGTGGTAGTTTATTACCAGGAGCATTAATTATTTCTGCTGGGTTACCGTTAATGGCTGGAGCTGTTGCCTTGTCAATGCTTCCAAGAAGTGGTCAAATTGCTTCAACACTTGCTAAAGGTGCTATGAATTCATTAGCTAAAAAGGCTTGTAGTAACGCAGCTGATTTCATACAACAAGAAGGCCAAACCCTATTGAAACAAGCATCTAAGAAGGTTAGAGGAGGTCGAGTAAACCATCCAATGAGCTTGTACACAGATGTAACAGATCCAGCTTCAGCCTTTTATAGTGATTATTATAAAAAAGGTGGTAAATTAGATATTCATAAATATACATGTACATGTATATTCAGATATTTATAAATCTTAAAAGCAGCACCGGAAAAAGGCTTCACTTTACCTGGACATAAATTCACAGGTCCTGGAAATCTATTAGTCAGAAAAACAAGTAAAATGGGATAATAATGGTAATATCTTGAAAAATATCAAAAACCTACTGGTAAAACTGATGCTGTGAATATGGAACATGATGTAGATTATACCATTTGTAAACATGATGTCAAATGTAAAAACAAGGCTGATAAAAAGATGGTTAAGACATTGGATGCTATTCCATGGAGTGAACGACAATGGGGTCATGCTTTAGCAAGGAATGCTATTGCTACTAAAGCGAAGCTTGGAATGGTAATAAGAAAAAGTAAAAAAACGGAAGAAGCCGACGAGTGCGGAAATAAATTGGCAACAACAATTAGCTGAAGGTTACATAAACCCATAAAGCGTAATTGTACTCGACGGCGTGTTATTGCAAATCATATTGCTGATCTAGTTGAAATGCAACCGATTCAGTAAATGGAATAAAGGATATAAGTATCTTCTTGTGGTAATTGATGTATTTAGTAAATATGGATGGATAGCACCATTGAAAGATAAAAAAGGTGAAACAGTTGCTGAAGCATTCAAATCAATATTCAAAAAAGATAGAAAACCTGAGTATCTATGGACTGATAATGGTTCTCAGTTTTACAACAAACGCTTGAAAGAGCTGTTAGATAAGCATAACATAACATTATACTCCATGGAAAATGAAGAGAAGTCATTATAAACTAGTCTGCGCGCCGACGTTCGAACATTTGCACGCAGGCTATGGGATAACAATGAAAAATAAAATGTGGAAACAGTTTACAGCTAAAAATACAACACGATATTTGGATATGTTACCTAAATTGGTAAAAGAATACAATAGTACAAAACATTCAAGCATCAAAATGAAACCTGTTGAAGCATCTACGGAAAGGAATGAAGGAATTGTTTATTTCAATTTATATGGTGATATGGAGTCATTATCATCTCAACCAAAATTTAAAGTTGGTGATAAGGTAAGAAGAAGAAAATATAAAAGAAAAACATTTGATAAAGGGTATACCCCTAATAGGCAATATTCGTATTCTCACGGACGAGCTGGAACGAGCACTCGATGGAGGCTCATGCGGGGAATTCACAGAAAGCTATTTAGCATTAGAAAAGAATCCCCCGCATGAGCCTCCATCGAGTGCTCGTTCCAGCTCGTCCGTGAGAATACGAATATTGTCTATTGGGCAGAAGAGGTATTTACAGTTGATAAAATTCAATTTACAAATCCAATTACATATAAGCTAAAAGACTTGAACGGTGAGGAAATTAAAGGGAGTTTTTACACTGAAGAATTATTGAAAACCAAACAAGATGTTTTCCGTATTGAAAAGGTAATTAACAGAGACTACAAAAAGAAACAGGCCTTAGTCAAATGGAAAGGCTATAATGATTGTTTTCACAGTTGGGTGCCAATGAAGGATTTAAAAAATATCTGATATCTTGCATGTTTCTCACAGATCTCAATCTGACTGTGGATTTCGGCATCTTGAATCTAAAATATCGATGACAAACTTTACTCACAAGCTTTACTAACAAACTTTACTTCAAAAACGAGCATTGACATCATATGATAATCGTATGACCTGAAAACAATAGAGATTCGATAACTCATTTCATAGGGGAAGTCCCGTTATATTACATCATCGACTTCCTGTTTTTCCGATAATGTCACGCAATACATGGATTCAATATAAGGATTCTATTATGTGGGAACCATAAAATAGAACCAAAACCCGATCCTTCGCAATGACACAAACGCCTCACATAAAAATCTATTTTTTTTATTCACCATTATTCAGAAATTATTACATGGATTGTGATTTTTAGGTTGATTTAAAATAATATGGATTATGATTTTAGTTTTCCACTATTCAGAAATTATAAAATAGATTGCGATTTTGATTCACCCTTTTTTGGTATCCTACGGATACTTCTATATGGAGCTCTGCACCGGCAACCCCACAATATATACTACTATTGTTTGCACAGGTAGTTTGCATGGCTATATTTCTGATTCTCTCCCCCTCCAAAAAATAATGGTTTGTCCCTTATTAGTGAAAACATTCAAAACTTTACACCCACAATAGAGTCAGTCTGTTAATATCAGCAGGCTGTAGTCCAGTGTTTCAGTCTCCAAAGGGTTATGTTTATTTTACAACAAGTAGCCAAAAACATTATGTCGAACGCACTTTAATAATCTATGATTACTTCTAGTATATAGGTCGATAGAAGTTATCTGAGTTTTAGAAGTCTGCGTTTTCGAGAGAGAAAAAAATCGTAATTTTGCCGCAAAATGTCACAGGGTGTCTACTTGACAAGCTGTCACGCAACCCACTTCACGTCTCAAGTTTAATGTCCTTCTTGGCTTGACCATGATTTGACTGACTTATAATCGTCCAAAGGCGATCAAAAATCCTTTATTATACGTGATTTAAGTTCTCTTTTTATTTGTGTTTTGTAATTTGCTTTATTGCTTTTACTTTCGGAGACACGATCCCAAGCCGACGTACAATGTACATGTATAATGACTTGCGCGCTATGATTCTATGCAGTACATTTCAGGTGTTTTTGTTACAGCTTATGGTTTTCTCAAGTTTTCTAGGTCTGAATTTTCTAGACACTCCAGTACATGTATCGAGTACTGGGTCCTCTGCTTTAAACGGCGAGCCAAGAACACAAACTGAACTGATGAAACTGATATAAAGATTTCAGGTAGTTGTAGTTTGCGGAGTTTTCATACCTACCGATTATAACCGTTCAGACTTTGAAGACTAAGTGAGAAGTAGACCCTTCTTCGATAATACTTTTCTTAGAAACATCATGACAAAATAGCAAAGTATAGCAGATAAACAGGTATTAAATTTAAAATGAAAAGATAAGCTCACCTTCTTCTAATGAATAAAGGAGTTATCCGTTTGGCCTTTCGCATCACAGCTCAGTTACTGGAACCCGTTGAACAGGAAGCGTTTCCTTTAGAGACAGGAACTGCGAAAATCTACATCTTTCATGTTGTGCCCAGGGTCTTCTCGGTCAGATCCAAGATGGCGGCTACTGGTAACGACTGAACTATTACGTATTCTGATTGGCTCTTCAGTTGTGACACAATTTTTATTGGCCCAACGTAACGGACTGAGTCCAGAGAATAAATATATAGATTCGATTGCTCAAATTTTATCAGTAAAACGATTTTGAATAATCTTAAATCCATTGTATATTAAGTGCAGTATAAATAGATGAAGTGCATTGCTGTGTAGTTTTCAGCATGCTATCGATCGCTTCGCTTCAGCGCTTACGGAAAATGAACGGCTTTTTAAGTTTCTATTCTAGCTCAGACACATCCTGGCAGCATTGTTATACCCTTCCACAGTGTTTCTTTATCCAAGTAAACTCCATTTCGAGCCGTTTAGTAGACCTGTTTTCACCGTATGGAGTAATACGCAGGGCGCGCAGGGCATGCAGGGCGCGCAGGGTACGCAGGGTGTTCAAATAAATAAAACAAAAAGTTACATAATTTAGTGCCTTTGGAATATCAGATTGCAAAGATCAATTATTCACATGGCAAATATTACGCTAATTTTAGAGTGAAGGTAAACTGAAGTGTATCTATTTATCAATGTTTTTAGTTGCTTTCCTGTAAGCTTTTCTCAAATACGTGTCTAGCCTACGTGAAGCCGTTCTCGCCATGTTTGATTTTTGTAGACATTCGCTCTTAAACATTTTAATCCTTGAATTCGTAACTAATTGCAATGCTGTCACGCATATGGCATTTTAAGACATAACATGCAGAACGCACACAGCGGGACCCACTTTTACGGAAATTAAGAAAAGCAAATAGAACATTGTTGGCAGACAAAATTTATTTAGTTGATACCAACTTAGAAAAGCTCCCGCCTAAAATTTACGGAACAAAACAAGACGCCACATATTCAAAATATACAGGAAGTGGCGCGGTTTACTGTCACAACTCCACGTGGACGCGACGGTGATCTGCCGGCTACCCTGCGCGCCCTGCGTGTATCCTGCATGCCCTGCGCGCCCTGCGTGTACCCTGCATGCCCTGCGCACCCTGCGCGCCCTAAACCCTGCGTATTACTTCGTCCGTCTTTTCACCACAGGTACTCCAGGCTCATTATGCGTAACAGTTATTTCCGGCGATATTTGAAATTATAGTAAATGTATGGAGTTTTAGTTCGAATGCCCGTTTGCTCTAAAAAAAAATTCAATAAATCGTCAAAATTTTCTTACCTGTCTCTTGTGTATTTATTTCAGTTTCTGTGAAGTTTCAAGCCATTCCGTTCAATATTGAGGGAGTTACAGTAATTTTCCTTCCCTTAGTAAAATAATCTCTCGTTATTGAATTTTATTTTAGAGCAAACGGGCATTCGAACTAAAACCAGGAGCCCATTACCAGGAGCGTTCCTCTGTTATGGGTTGGGTCCCCAGCACAGAGGTAGATGATGCTATTTTTAGATTCGAAATTCCCGCGAAAAGAGGTTGCCGCCATGTTGGTGCCCTTAAACAATAGATTCCTCGTTAGCTTCTTTTGTTGGGGCACCAACATTTGAATCTCTGGGGATTGAGTGAAAACCAGCAATTCGAATTCCGCGTTGAAAGTGAGAAGAATGATAATGAGAAGTGACGTTAGCTATCTGATTGGCTAAGAATAGCCTACCTTTGTTCTTTTTCGCGCGAAAGTCAATGCTAAAAATAGCCTCATCTACCTCTGTGCTGGGGTACAGACACAGTGGGGAAGATGGACGCTCCTGGTAATGGGCTCCTGACTAAAACTCAATTCCTTTTCGGTAATTTCAAATATCGCGGGAAATAACCGTTACGCATGATGAGCCTGGGGTACCTGTATTTTCACTGCATCTCGCTCACTCCGGATTGGGATACCTATGGTTTGTAGGCACGTGTTAAATATATCCATATTTAGCTTGGCCACCATCTTGAATAAAGGATTTCTGGAGATTTTTGATCACGTGATTCAGCTTCTCTCGAGTAGCAAGAGAGAAGTAGACGAGAAGACGAGAAAACACTGGGGACGAGGTTGGCGTTCCCAGAGCTTGAGCGTTTTTGGCCAGCGGTGACCAACTTGGCGCTGGCCAAAGGAGGATATACATGTATTCCCATCATGCATTGTAAGCAAAACATATTATCAACCGTTTTGCCCCCCGCGAAGCTTTTTTTGACGAGAACACTTAGAGTGAGAAATCATGCAGCACTAGTGTCACGGCATAGAGCAGATTTCGTATGAGTGGGACAAACTGACAGCACCTGACTATAGCACGGTTACCGTACGGCATGCCGTGACATTGGAATGGTTTCCCATTGTTGATGTCCTGCTGATCCAATCAAATTACAGAAATACCTTAAAGCACGGTTCAGCACGGTTCAGCACGGTTATAGCACGGTTATAGCACGGTTACGGACATGCCGTAGTTCGGTCCCACTCGTTTGAAATCACCCACAAGCAGCCCAATCTATGGGTTTGTGAATGAAAATAGAAGATATGTATGGGTTTTATAAATCCTTTCAAATTGCCGTACAATGGAGGGCAATGTACAAATAAACATACTTTTTCGCTTCCATGTTGTTTCCTTTGTGGTTTTTCTTGTCTTGAAACCATTTTAGGCTGTTTTGGGGAGTTCATTAGAGGTGGTGACCCGAGGTGGATGAAAAACTCCCCAAAACAGCCTAAAATGTTTATTTGTACATTGTCCTCCATTGTACGGTAATTTGAAAGGATTTATAAAACGCCATACATATCTTCTATTTTCATGCACAAACCCACAGATTGGGCTGCCTGTGGTGAACCCACACTTTACGTATGGTTGCTTTGTTACTGTTGTGATCTACAGATATTTTTCAAACATTTAACCCTTGTTTTCTTGTGTTTTATCTCCGGTGATGGCCGTTTCGATTGCTTTCCAGAAACGACAACACAGTCACAGTCGATTACTAAAGCTTATAATTTATTAGCTATAAAGGTCTTTGAACGAAGCGTCAATACCTTTCTCTTCAAGACCCAGCCGTACCTTGTGTAGCGTAGAGGACAGTAGGTAGAGTTGACGTAAACCGCAGGCTGCTAAAAGAGCTGAGCCTCCATGTCCTTCGCGAAGCGCATGATTACAGCAGCGATACTAAATTACTAGTTACCGCCTCCCGGTTAGCTCAGTGGTTAAGCTCCGGTCTGTCGAGCCGGAGGTCGCGGGTTCAAACCCCGGCCGGATCAACACTCAGGGTCTTAAAATAACCGAGTAGAAGGTGCTGCTTTACATAATACAGTTAAACGGTTAGACCTTCACGTCTTCTCGGATAAGGACGTAAAATCGTAGGACTAGTGTCCCCAATTAGCTGCAGAGCTAACTACATTAACACTTAAATAAAGTCACTTACTTACTTACTTAGCAGCTTCCTAGAAAAATATTTTTAGTACAAGAACAAGAAGTTTATTTTACTCTAAATGATGGAATATTACATATTATCACATACATAATTATTCACGTAAAAAGGATAGAACAGAAAAAACCACAAGGCTATCGAGTCGAAACGACCTGGTTGGTCAGGAAGAAATATTTATATATGTATATATATATATACAGAAACAAAAGGTAAAGGTTGTGTAATTTAATCAGTTACAGATCAGGAAAAAAATAATTTGGTGAGTTGTAGAGGCAATATTGGGATATAAATAATAAATAATAGAGTCCACTGACATGTACGTGTATTATTAAAACTCTTGGAACTAATGTTCATATCACTAAATATGTCTAACAATCTTTATCTATATATTTATCAGCATATAGGGATAAAATTGTGTTCTTAAATATATACTTTTTAACAACAGATTTGATTTTTTGCGGTATCTCTTCCCATATCGTGATTCCATTTGTGGTAATAAATTTTAATCTATAACTAGTGTTACAGGATTTTATAAAGTATGTCTGTCTCTTCAGTTGCCTAGTATTCTAATGATGAACATCTGATAGAGGAATAAACATATTTTTAAAGGTGTTCTGTAATTTATTATTATATATATCATGCATAAATAATGCTGAGTTTAATTTGTAGATGTCGTCAATTTTAAGTAAATTTAATTTATGAAAAAGAGGTGAAGTATGGTTATTCCATTTGGCATTTGATAGTACTCTAATTGCTTTCCTTGGGATTATTCTTATTGGTTCAAGATAAGAGTCAAAGGTAAATCCCCAGAGGAGAATACCGTAGTTCAAGTGTGAAAGTAATAGAGATTCATACATTTGTTTGAGAATTTTAGGTGAGGCAGTGTTTAGCTTTATGTAGTATCCCAAGAGATTTAGCAATTTTAATTTTGATGTGAGAAATATGCTCTTTCCATGTAAGGTGTTTATCTAAATAATTAAACCTAAATATTTTGTTGAAATTTTCTCTTCAATCTTTTCATCACAGATTTTTATTATGGGGTGTCTTTCAATTTTTTGTTTGCTACGGGAGAAAATGACAAAATTTGATTTGGTTGTGTTTAATGTTAATTTATTGCATAATAGCCATTCATGGATTTCACTCAGTTCACTATTTATTGTGGACTCTAGTTCATTTATGTTATTACTGGAATAAAATAAGCTAGTGTCATCTGCGAATAAAAGAAACTTTAGACGTTTAGATGAATTTGGGAGATCATTAATGTATAACAGAAAAAGGTAGGTCCTAAAACAGACCCTTGTGGAATGCCAGAATTTACTGTGCTTTTAGTGGAGTATATGCCATTAATGGACACCAATACAATACAATACAATACTTTATTTAACCACGTGTCACCTAGGAGCTTATACAACTCGTTTAAACGTGAACGTGAACAAAATTTAGGCAAATAAAAATACATACAAACTTATAATTTTAAAAAGTTTAGATACACTTGATGTTTAAAATGTCTTAAAATATTACGAAGTCTTGAAATATTACAATATTAAAAATGTATATTAAACTATGCATTTATACTCATTATAATAAAATTATATTAGAAATTTCCAGGTAATTATTTATGACGATAACATATGTGATTGTAAAACGCTTTTAAAAGATATAATTTCTTTGCATTCCCTTATTTTAGTAGGTAGTTTGTTCCACAGAACACTTGCTATATATGAAAACGATTTATGAAGCCATTCCAAATTAAAACGAGGCTGTTCTGGTCTGGTACCATTACCGCGCAAGTTGTAGCTTACCATCTTAAGCTTGAAAAAGTCATTTATATAAGCTGGACCCCGATCGTTCATGCAATTAAAAATTAGAATTAGAGATTGACGGTTCCTACGTTCAGCCAAGGTTCCTGTGTTGGCGTATTTGAGAAGATAATCGTATGACAATGACTTAGACAAACCCAAAATAGTCCTTAGTATATGTAGTAGTTAGTGTCCTCCGTCTTCCTAGTTTCAACCTTTCCAATCCCTAACAGGAGTGGACCACAGTATTCCAGATGGGGGAGAATATAAGCTTTGTAGAGGCGAATCATAACGTCTTGGGGAATGAATCTGCGCAGCCTTCGCAGTGCTGATGCCTTAGCGCAAGCCTTCCTCAATTGCTCTGCAATGTGCGCCTTGAATGAAAGTTTGCGGTCCAGAGTGACCCCAGGGATCTTTAGAGTGTCAGTGGCTTTGATGTCCGAGTCATCGAGTTTGAAGTCGTATGCATATGACGATGGTCCAATGGCCATAGCTTGTGTTTTCGCCGCATTAATCTGTAAATAATTACTCTCAAACCATGTAGACTGAGATCAGAGTTAATGAGGAACTGCAGTACCATCGGAGACGCATCAGAAGCATACTCAGTTGTATCATCCGCATAAAGCCTCAAAGAGGTATTAGATACACAGTAGTTCAGGTCATTGATATAGATATTGAATAACAATGGACCTAGCAAGGATCCTGTGGTACTCCGGTCTTTACAGTTCTCCACTCAGAGTAAACACCATCCAGCCTAACGCGCTGTCGTCTCCCTCGAAGGTAGGCAGCCATGAGGGGGCTGCATAGCATCATCTGAGAAGCCATATGCTTTAAGCTTGGCAAGCAACAGACTGTGGCAGACAGAGTCAAATGCCTTACTAAGATCAACGGCTACTACTGCAACAGCTTCGTGTTTATCCAGGCTCGCACGCCAGTCTTCTGTCATCTTCAACAGGGCCGTACAGCAAGAGTGTCCCTTTAGATAGCCGGAAATATTTGACGATAGCCTCCAATGGAATGCTCCATAGAGCTGATCAAACATAACTTTCTCGTAGATCTTAGACAGGGCTGTCAACACAGACACCGGACGATAGCAAGTCTTGTTCGTCTCCTCCAGTTTCTTGAACACAGGGGAGATGTTACTGCTCTTCCATACCGTCGGCCATGCACGGTTAATAATGAAGTGGTTAATCAGCCTGGTCAGCGTGTGTGCAATGGCCGGAGCAGATAAACGCAACATTCTCTGAGAAATATTGTCACAACCAACCGCCTTTCTTGGATTAAGCTTGAATTCTATTCATGAGGAAGGACTTAAACAAATTTAAAGCAGTACCTCTTATACCATATGATTCAAGTTTGTTTAGAAGTATATTTAAATCAATGGTGTCAAAGGCTTTAGCGAAATCTAAAAAAATCACAGTAGAAATATGTTTGGATTCAAAAGATTCAATTATATATCATTTAATAAGTCCAACACTGCTAAAGTTGTTGATTTATGTTTTTGAAAGGCATACTGATGTTGAAATAATATATGGTTCTTTTCTAAGAAATTTTGTAGTCTGGTAAGTATAACTTGTTCAAATATTTTAGAAAAAATAGGTAAAAGTGAAATTGGTCTATAATTAGTAACATTTCATTTTGATCCACTTTTATGGATAGGAATAATTTTTGAATTTTTAGTTTTTCAGGAAAATAACCATTGGTGATGGAATCATTTAGTATCTGTTCTAGAGGTGTGGCAATAAGATGACTAACTAGTTTAATAAGTTTAACTGGAATATCATAAATACCAGAACTTTTATTGGGGTTGAAATTATCAATAAGACATTTTATCTGGGTAGAGGATGTAGGATTGACAAAGAATGAATCAGTAACACAGGATTCGAGGAAGTCTTTATGGGATTTCTTTGATGGTTTCATTTTTGCAGTTAAGTTTATTGCTATTTTATTAAAATATGAATTAAATTTATTTGCAATTTGAAGAGGATCAGTAATAAGTTCATCATTTTCTTGAAGACAAAAAATATTTTTCACTTATTGTGGTGATATGAACTAGATTTTTGATTCCTTGCCAAGTTTTTTCATATTTCCTTTAAATTTATTGAAGTATTCTAAATAATATTTTCGTTTAGATAACCTAATTAAGTGATTTATCTTATTCCTATAATATTGGCAAGTGTGTAAATAAGTCACTATTTTTAATTTTATGAATTTCTTGTAATATTTATTTTTAACCTTAATAGACTTTTGGATGCCTTTTGATATCCAAGGCTTATTTGATTGTTTTAATTCCTTTTTGAAAATTTCTTTAAATGGGGCATGTTTATTTATAATGTTTAGGAGCTCATCCTGGAAAAAGTTATATTTGTCATTTGTTGTTCCTAAAAAAATTAAGTGGTTTGCCAGGTTTAAGTCAGCTACTTCTTGGATAAAGATTTTGAAAAGTCCCTCTTAAGAACATTGCAAGGAATTTTGTTTGAAAGATTTGTGTTGGTTAAAATTAAAAAGTTTGGCAAATGATCAGTAACATGGGGTATCAGATTACCAGAAAGAGCGTTTGAATTTACTTTATTAATAAATATATGGTCTGGATTGTTTTTCTCATTTTCTGTTGTTAATAAATTAGTTTGTTGATACTATATCTAGTTTAGGAAGTAATTTAGTGTTGGTTATACTTAAGTTTATACCTGTAAGACAAGAGCAGTCATAGTTACTTTTAAGTAATGGTCCAGATAAGAACTGTAGTGTCTACGGCAAGGAATGTTAAAAGGTGTTAATTTTCTATTATTCTTTCTCGTAATTTCATTGGTTGATACTTATAAATTCAATAGAAACCCATCGAAATATTGCATTTTCATTCGATATTATTTTGTGGTTTGAATTTATTTTTGATCAAACTATGGTTTAATTTCGAAGAATATCGTGTGTGGGGAAAGTTCTCAAATTTGCGATTGAAAAATCCTTTGTTTTATATCCGATTGGCTGGATGGTGGCTTCTCTGCGTTTTCACAGAAAAAGAGGCAATAGCATAAAAAATACTTTATTTTCGAGACGTAGTTTGGAATGTAGATACCTCCTAAAGCATATTCAAGCAAAATCGTATGTGGGGGAGGCTCATTGCCGCGGAACAATGGATTCTACTACAGTTCTTATCTGGACCATTACTTAAAAGTAAAATCAGACAGGGAAGAGATTGCTTTGAATGGAAAACATTCAGAGATACAGGCATAGCAAGTCCAGGGAAAAGTGGAACTTGACTGTTTAAATTGAATAATTTTGTTTTCGGATATATGGGAACATTTCAGATGAATCTTAGAGTGACAGTTGTCACATGCTATGCTGTTTTGGTGTTGTTTGACAAGTTTCTTGCAGATTCTTTTTATAATTAATTTCATCTCTATAATTTATATTCATTATTATTTTTTCATTACAGGAGGTAGGTTTTCGGTAGTTTACAGTGGAATTATCTAGTGAAATTAATTGCGGGTTTGTGATTGTTGAAAAGGGAAAAATGGATCTCATGCAGTAATACATTTAGAACAATACCATGGGTCAATACATTTTGATAGTTTAGTGAGTTCTCGTTTGGTTATCTTAATACATTTTGAGTGGATCCATGTTAAGCGGTCATCATATACATGATGATTACAAGTGTGGCAAATAACTATTTCACTCATTAGTTAAGGTAAAAGTATATCAAATAATCAAGCATAGTCAAGTATAGTATATAGTCTAGTATAGTCAAGTATACTACATGTATATAGTCAAGTATAGTCAAGTTTCTTGCATACGGCAGAGATATCACTTCCGCAGACCAACACATATTTTGTCTGATTAAACTTCTTAGTTACCTCGATGTGAAACACATGGCTTTGACAATAAACAATATAAAGGCTCTTTCTCAACCAGTATATGCATTGCATGCATTTGTTATTATTTGCAAACTTTCAAATAAATGCCCTCCAAAGCATTGTGCCATACTCGTTTGTTTCAAACGTCACGAAAGTCATAAATAAAGCCTAATGAGTCCCATTCATTTCTAATTAGAAATTAAATACTCACTATATGGTTTTCATGCAAAAAAGAAACACTTTACATATGGCTGCCAGTGGCGTAGCCAGGTTTTTAAAATTTGTAGGCCCAAACAACCGCTCGGTAATGGTCCGCTTCTTGAGGGGACCGGGAGCATGTTTCCCGGGAAATTTTTAGATTTAGACTTTCGCAAATGCCTTCTGCTGCACTTTCGGATCATGTTTTGTGTATTTCGACAGCTCCTCAAGCCCAATATTCACTTGTAATAAGACAAGTAGGCTGTAAAATGTGTAGGCCCAGGCCTACGGGCCTATAGGCTAGATATACGCCCTTGGCTGCTTGGAGATACAGAATTCTCTTCGTGATAAATTACAGTCATTTACTGTGCTCACTCGTGAGTTATGAAGCTCTGTCAAGCCAATCACTCAAGCAATAAATCTGAGTCTACAACAAAAGGGACCAATATGAAATGGTATCTGTAAGATAACAAGCTTATAAATCAGAAATACATCAATGGTATGTTTATTAATTAACTTTGATTTTTAACTAAGGAATGGAGCAACATTTCTCTCGTCTCTTTTTACTCGATCGTAGAACTCTCTAGCCTTCTCCTTTGGTTTTTGCGGGCTATTTTTCTAAACAGAACATACACACACATACCATACATTAGTGACTTTACTCAGTAATATAGGAAATGTTAACAAAACGAACTCTTATTGGCATCGAAAAGACGATCGAAGCACTCGATTAATTCGAATGCAAAACGGACTATCTGTTATTGTCGCCCAGGGATTTGGCAATCTTTATTAACCTTCCATTTGAAATAAACGTTGGATTAGCCAACGATACTGCATGAATAGGTAAGAACGAGCTAGGATAATTTTGCATTCTTTACATGGATTTTTATGCCTTCCAGAAAACATGCTGGGTCATGGTCACAAAATTCAAAATTTATTTACTCCGGAACAATATACCCTATCGACGTGAAATTTTCTGTGTAGACTTTAATTATCGATATCTAGAATATATACAAGGAACAGCTTTGTAGGACTTATAGTTTTAGATTCTTTAATTTTAGATTCTTGAGGACGTGAAACCAGGAATTGTCAGACTTGGAGAGCTAGGGGTAGAAACCGTGTCTACTACTGGGATGAATTTCTCATATGCGGGGCTGCAGATAACTTCTACTATTGGGAAACGGGAGTACTTATCAATTATAACAAGTAAATACTGACCTAATCTCATTGTTAGGCATGGTTTGAAAGCGAAAAACTTAATCGTCAAGTCACTCTTTTCACCTGGTGGCCATCTTGGATTCAAAGCGAGGCAATCCTTTGTTTTTGCCAGGTAAGCATCGTAGTGAGGGATAGTCAAAACGAGGCTAACCTGGCAAAAACAAAGGATTGCCTCGCTTTGAATCCAAGATGACCACCAGGTGAAAAGAGTGAATGCCGGCGTTGGAGCACAGGAATTGGTTTTGGGATTCCTGTGGCTACGTCAGTTTTCAAAAGGAATGTGCTTTGTTCACTTCAAATTTGCAGGATTAATATAGCGTTAATTCTAAAGTTGAAATCTTTAAACTTGTGTCAAAATAAACTTTACTTATTATATTTACCAGTTCTGTGTCTTCCTGTCGTCCGATGCATTTTAAAAATGCTACAGGTACGTCCTTCATGTAGATGACTACATGAAGGCGTACTCGACTTTGACCTGTAGCATCGGACGATAGGAAGACACACATAACTGGTAAATATAATAAGTAAAGTTTATTTTGACACAACTTTATATTCATCCTGCAGATTGGAGGTAAACAAGACAAAATACGTTTAAAATGGTAGCCACAGGAAGCCCAACACCAATTTTGAGGATGGTAAGCCTGTGGTTGGAGCAACCAATACTTGTTGCGATTTCTGGGTCGCTTTGAGCTTTAGAGCCCTCTCATGAAACTGTCATCTTTCAGTCCGCCGGGGGCGAACTCCGTAACAGAAAATTTCATATTTGAAGATTTTACCAAATATGTTCTCAAAATCAGAAAACGGTTTCATTCACAAGGAAAAAGAAATGACAGTAAATTCCCGAATTTACGTTTAATTTACGTTTAATTTACGTTTAATTTACGTTTAATTTACGTTTAATTTACGTTTAATTTACGTTTAATTTACGTTTAATTTACGTTTAATTTACGTGCCATCATTTGCACATTGGAAATAGAGACCTATGACTCATAGTCGCAACACTCAAATCGAGAAATATTCTACTATTCACTTTTTTCAAAATCGATATCTATGATAAAACAAAATGACTATAGTGATACACTTTAAGACCGACGTCGATTGAAAAAAACAGGCCGAATTTAAGACTCATAAAAATGCTACACAAAAATAGATTTGTTCCAATTCAGGTAATTTTGTTTCACCGCTTAAGGAACTGTAGACAGGTTTTTAGATTATTCTGAATCCGAGTTGACTGCGTCTTCAATCAGCTTGGTATCCAGTGTCTGCATGGCAATAAGTAACTGAGCGATATCTCTATCACTAGGAAGGTTCTTTACCAGCTTCTTGATTTCCATATACGCCGATTCCACAGTTCCTGTATGTGGGATATGCCCCTCCGCCTTGCTTGTCGCCGATTGGCTCATACAGTCATGACTCCGAAGCCGCCAAATGGGACAAATGTGGATTTTCCCTTCTGCAGTCTCTCGGTAACTAGATCTTTTCAATGTGTCTTCAAAGTCTGGAAAGTCTTTCATTTCTTTCCAGATGTTTTTCATGTTGTCGTACGTCTTCACCACAAATTCCCCAGGTTCTAAGTACACATTGGGTAAGTTCGCGGTTAGCAGACCGAAAACCTTCTGGGCCGTGCTACGTTTTCCTTTGTGGTCCAAGCGTATGCCGATGCGGTCTTTCCAAAGGTACTGGAATTCGTAGACCCTAACTGGCTCTGAACAGATTGTCCATTCACCGAGAAAGCGTCCTGCTCCTGGCTCCATTTCTATCACCAAACCAGACTGAATTATGTCGACCGTTAAAATGTGCGGCTATCGTGATTTCTTATCAGCGTGCGCTTGGCAGTAAATGTGCGCGCGCACTCGATTAGATTTTCACAGGATTTTAGGCGGCAAACTGATGTAACAAGGCGTCCGATCCGTTTACTGCAAGTCGTCATTATCAGTGGTTTTATTATTTCTATGAATGATACCATTACATGTAAATATTTTGGTTTCAATGCCCATTGACAAGTAGCATAAAAAAAAGCTATTCAACCAATAGCTAGCACATACAGGATATCTAGTAGTTTCACATCAAGCGGAAGATGTTGAAGCCAATAGTATACATGCGACAAACGAGCTTCCCTCGAGGAAACTAACCCAGAAAAATCTTCTTCCAATGCGAGTTTTTTTGGGCAAAACTTGCAACCACTATAAAGCTTAGTTGGGAAGCCGGGGTAGCGCAATGGTTAAGTGCTTCTCATCTCACCTCTGTGGCCCAGGTTCGATTCCCGTTTGCGGTGCCATATGTGTGGTTGAGTTTGTTGGTATCTCGCCCCTTGCAACGAGGGTTTTTATCCGGGCTTCCTCCTTCCACAAAAACCAACACGCTAAATGTGGTTTAGCCGGGTCCCGACTTTGATGGTTGATTGGGAGAGAAAAGAAGGCCTGGTCGAAATCCTGTTAAAATTGAGCATTCTCAAGCGTTGCTTGAATACAATTTCGAGCCCAGGTTGAATCGAGTGGCCTCAAGACCAGTAGACTCTCAATAAGATCAATGCGTGCACTGTAAAAACCGGTTTGACGACGGTAAACCGAACTAGCCCAGCACTTGACTGGACCTCGGCAGAACCTTGTTTTCTCTTTTAGCGGGGTAAGACCGGAGCTACTAAAAACCTTGCATTTTATTGGACCTCTTTTGGGCCGCACGATACAGAAATCTATTGTGTTTGTATCGTTCTATTGTTGTTTTGTTGGGGTAGCGAGTCAATAACGTGGCAGGTTGGCCAGCCTAGTCCGTAGGCCTTCTGGCTTGGTATTTTGTCCGAGTGCGTTAAGGGAATCCCTGTGGCTTGTAATGGCTGGTGACGTCACTGTTACCAGTTGGTTGACAGTTGGTCGGTGACGTCAAAAAGCCATTACAAACCAAAGGGATCCCATTAACCCACTCAGGCAAAATACCAGCCAAAAGGCCTAAATACGTCATCTTGACGTCATATAATTAATTCGGCTTTGCAATCATTTGAAGAAATACTTAACATGTTGACTAAAATGACTTTTTTCTTTACTAACAACTCAAAAACTGTATATTTTCTATGCATCGATGTTGTTGTGATAAAAAGGCGCCATGGGGAATAATGCATTAATGAGATGACATCTACCCAGGTTTCGACCCAGGCTTTTACTTACGCGGTCATGGGTCAGGAAAGGTCACATTTACACGATTTCAAACAAGCGTAGAACATAAAGTATTCACTTTAAACCAAAACTTTCTTCAGAGAAGTACTCAAAACTTTACGGAGGTTCATAAGCTATCAAAATTGCAAAAGGGTGATAGGCACTTTAACAAATCTCTCCACATATTGAGGACATAAGGAGTCTCGATTACGCAGCATTCAACCATAACGTTCAGTTTCTTAAAGTGCACCTAACCCCTTTCGCAATTTTTATACATATGAATCTTTGAAAGGTTTTGAGTACTTCTGTGAATAAATATGTGGCTTACATAGTATACTCTATGTTCTATGCTTGTTTGAAATGGTGAAATTTTGATCTTTCCTGACCCATGACCGCGTAAGAAAAAGACTGGGTCGATTCTTGGTCTTACGTCATCTAATTCATTCCACTTTGCAATAATTTGAATAAATATTTAGCAGCTTGTCTAAAATAATTTCTTTACTAACAACCCAAAATATATTATCTATATATCGATGTTGTTGTGATAGAAAGGCGACATGGAGAATAATGCATAAATGAGGTGACGTAAGATCAAGAATCGACCCAGGCTTTTTCTTACGCGGTCATGGGTCAAGAAAGGTCAACTTTTCACCATTTCAAACACGCATAGAACATAGAGTATTCTATGTAAGCCAAAAATTTCTTCGCAGAAGTACCCAAAACCTTTCAAAGATTCATATGTATAAAAATTGCAAAAGGGGTTAGTTGCACTTTAAAGTGCCCCTACGATCAAATTTTGAGATAGTGATATTTGTACGTATTTGTAAAGCAAAGTTGCTATATTTTTTGCCGTCCATACCGTTTTTCGATATGACGACGGGAAGTCTTACTTTTTGGGGTCCGAATCTTGTATTCGCTCCGTGACGTTCCGTGACAGAGCCTGTTCAGAGCTAATTTCCAGCTGGCGTGACGTCATCTTCCTAAACACAGCAACATGCGGGGCTACGTTCACACAAACTTCCGCAAGTAAAGTATTTTTTTCCAAAAAGGAAAGGAAAGAAAGAAGTACGCATGTACAAGAGCGACGCGTTCAGATGATGACGTCACAACAGCAAACCGCTGGTCGAAATCTCGAAGTATTTGGAACACACTTCAGTAATGGCGGACGTGATTTCGACGGTAAACTCCAATGTAAAATTCGTAGGTTAATTTGGTTCTTTGATAATATTTTTCAATGATTTGGATATTTCGACACTGTGTGTCGTTTTGGAAGGCAAAAAAGTAAATAGTCGAATTTCGTCGGAGTGGCACTTTAACATCTGCGTCTTCGTTACACCGCTGGGTTAGCGGAGTAACTTACGTTCATTAAACTCTTTTTGAGAAACCGTCGCGAATTTGAAACGGCTCGAGTGCACTGGCGGGATACAATAAATAATTTCTATTTTTTATCTAACCACGACAGTACGAATAAGACCAACACGCGCATGACGAGTGTCAATCATACTCTCCTAATCTAATCAAAATTCAGTCCACATCTTCCACATCCTCTCCTTTGCTTCTTCTTTCACGAATTGGACGAGTTGGGCGTGTCTCTGCACTGATCCTCCAACAGCACACATGATCTTGTCTATTACGCCGGCCTTGGGGGCGCGTATAGAATGCTGGGAACAAAAGATAACTCCATCAACAAGACATTACTGGAGTGCAGTCAACTCGCGCTTTACGGAGACCATGCCTTTTTGACAGACGACGCTGAAGTCCCGACGAATGTTACAAAGGGTAAATTGACAGGAACTCCCATTATTACGGACTCTCGCAATTACGAAGGACATTTTACTAGGTCTGTAGCACGTTTTTGTATTCGTATTTCTATCAGTAAAATCAAAGATGTACACTTACCTCATGACTCTGGATTGCATTTTCTTATTTACCGTATGATCTAGTAGAGGGAGGGTTCTACGAGGTGTTCAGAAATCACTTTCAACTTTGCCTAGATTATTTAAAAGTTCACTGTTTTTTTTTACGAGATGTTAACATTAATGTCGGCAGTTCTGTACGATCCAAATACTGAGGATCGGGAAAAGAGCCATCACCTTTGTGCATTACTTCCTAAAGGAAAGATAGATGCAAAAACTTTGTGCAAGGCAAAGATGTTTGATGAACTAGATATTTTCCCTGTCTATGGCGAAGAACTTAGGGGATTGCGGGATGCATCACTTACGATTGAAAAACAAGTAAGCCATATGATTTTGTAAATACCTGTAAGTACCTTGTGAGATGAAATACATTATTGGTGAAAGAACGTGTCTTTGGATTGTCCCTTTTGACCCTCGAAATTCGAATAGTTGAATGAAAAAAGTAATAAATATCTCGCAATATCTAAACCCCTTCGTAGCGTAAATAGTAAGAACAAACTACTCGTCATAGGCTCTAAACTGTCTTTATTATTTTCCTTTACAGTTAATAACTCGTAAGATAATCGTATACAAAATCCAGTATGGTTCATTAGATCAACTCTGCTATTGTTCTTAGGGATTAGCGATAACTGAAGGGCCATCAGTACAGTTTGATAGAAACAATACTCCTATTGTTTTGAGGAAAACTCTTGAGACGTAAATTCTTCTCTAAAACTGAACTATAATTACCATACGAATAAAAACAGTACAAACCAGCAGATCAATTAAACAAAGTTTATTCAATCTCAAAAACACCAATTTACAGTTCGTTTTCCTTATGAGATCGTAGCAGTTCTCGGAACAGGATTTTATTGATTCAAACCATGATAAGCGATACGATTTACAATGAGGCATAAACAAAATTAGAGAGTATTTTAGCATTTAATGTTTGTTTACAATCAGTCCTCATCGTCACTTGTTGGGTGATAAGTTTCTTCCTTTTTACTTTTGGGATGAATATATATGCCGTACTGTTTGACAATGTTGGCATCGTACCAAAATGTTCTTAACCGACTTGGTTGTCAATGGAAACTCATTCTCGCAAATGGTACATGTGGTGATGTCATTCTTAACAATCGGGTCAAGTAAAATATCATGCCATAAACATTTGGGGCAGCCAACGACACCCGTTGCGTGAACATTGGTAGAGTTACAATGATCACAAGAGGCATTGATTTTATTTTCGTTGTTGTCTTCACTGTCCTCTTCATCACTACTCTGTTCTTCCACGTTTGTAATAGTACTATCTTGGTTTTCGGCATGACTGTTATTGTCACTCTCCTGAGACTCGTTCTCATTTTGACTCTCTTCTTGCTCACTGCTGCTAGTTTCAGGCTCCTTTTGCTGGTATGTTTTTTTCTTTTTCGATAAGATCGCTCAAAACCATTTTGTTGTGAATTAGACGTTTGTTGATTCCTAGCTCAGCAAGACCCTCTAGAAATGTATTGTGAGCGCGAGGTCTCAGCATATCCTTGTTATAGGGAAGTAAGACATATTCTACCAGGGCCGCTATATTCGTCACCGGAATTCTACGCTTGCTACGAAGCAATTCTCCTCTTGGCGTCCAAAATAAAATATCCTTAGAAGAGGCCATACTGTGCAATAAATCCGAAGCATCTTTATGGGAGACGACTCTCGGAAGATTATCCAAAACATCTTTAACTCTTGGTTCCTCTTCATCCTCACTCTCATCATTCGAGGTGACACTTTCCTCACTTTCCATGTCAATGTTTCTCTTTATGTTCACCGCAGAGTGACTTCAGTAGCAAATGATCTTGAAAGACCTAAGACTCCCCTATTCAAAGAAGACATTGTAAATCGTATCGCTTATCATGGTTTGAATCAATAAAATCCTGTTCCGTTTGTACTGTTTTTATTCGTATGGTAATTATAGTTCAGTTTTAGAGAAGAATTTACGTCTCAAGAGTTTTCCTCAAAACAATAGGAGTATTGTTTCTATCAAACTGTACTGATGGCCCTTCAGTTATCGCTAAACCCTAAGAACAATAGTAGAGTTGATCTAATGAACCATACTGGATTTTGTATACGATTATCTTACGAGTTATTAACTGTAAAGGAAAATAATAAAGACAGTTTAGAGCCTATGACGAGTAGTTTGTTCTTACTATTTACGCTACGAAGGGGTTTAGATATTGCGAGATATTTATTACTTTTTTCATTCAACTATTCGAATTTCGAGGGTCAAAAGGGACAATCCAAAGTCACGTTCTTTCACCAATAATGTATTTCATCTCACAAGGTACTTACAGGTATTTACAAAATCATATGGCTTACTTGCTTTTCAATCGTAAGTGATGCATCCCCGCAATCCCCTAAGTTCTTCGCCATAGACAGGGAAAATATCTAGTTCATCAAACATCTTTGCCTTGCACAAAGTTTTTGCATCTATCTTTCCTTTAGGAAGTAACGCACAAAGGTGATGGATCTTTTCCCGATCCTCAGTATTTGGATCGTACAGAACTGCCGACATTAATTTTAACATCTCGTTAAAAAACCAGTGAACTTTTAAATAATCTAGGCAAAGTTGAAAGTGATTTCTGAACACCTCGTAGAACCCTCCCTCTACTAGATAATACGGTAAATAAGAAAATGCAATCCAGAGTCATGAGGTAAGAGTACATGACTCTTCTCTTCAAGCTCTATTCTTTCCCCATAGCTAGTGTTCCGCTGGTATCGTTCATATTTCAGGTTTCCATTAGATACACACTCTAAGAAGAGGTCTGCCAGAACTTGATATTCATCAGTCTTCCATCCGCGTATGAACGTAGCTAACTCTGGCTCAGCATCAGGTTTGTAGGATCGATCGCTTCACTTCCCTTTAAGGATAGTTTCTATATTTACATCTACACCGCGAAGTCGCATCATGCGCTCTCCCCATGGGGTTAAGCGTTGAACCCAGTGATCACAGGAAGCTATACCATATAGTTTAGAAAGTTTTCTTTCCCTCTCTACCATTCTGCATTGTCTCAAACTCCTTCTGCAGTTCCTGGAAATGGTGTCAATACTTAGGAAAATCTTGTTCAAGGCTTTGGTTATACTGACTCGGAGACACAGGTTCTGGTTTTAGAGACGTAGTGGTGATGACGCGGTTACGCGGCCTGACTTCAAGAGCTGGCATAAAGCCGAACTTAATAAATCATTCCATCAGAGCGACTACAGTAACAGTTTTGTCTGCTGCAAACGTCAAAAGTCGACATATTAAGGCAATTACCGGTCACCAGAGCGAAGCAAGTATCGAGAGTTACTGTGACACCTCAACGTTTCAGCAGTTCAAAAACATGTCCCACGAGCTTGCCAACTTCTTCGACTCTGGTTCCCATTGGCCACTTTAGAAACGAAAAAAAGGTCGAGCGTCCCTCAAATCCATACAGACGTCTCTTATTTTTTTGCGATTTTTGAAAGCTCACTTGTTAAACTTCCTAATTTCGATGTTTTTTTCTTGTGATGGAGTTCGTTCCTTAAGTAAATTATAATTAAATTAACTTTACAACATCGACCAGTCCTTTTTTCGTTTCTAAAGTGGCTAATACCGATCACCAAAGTGTTGTGGTTCCCCAAACGACTGCTGTAAACATCCTCCATTCAAATACCACCAGCAGCATCGATTACAGCCACAGCTGAAAATTTTTCCTTTGATATTCAAGATGGCTAGTTGAAGTTGATTTATTATAATTACTGGGAGCAGTTGTAGTAAGCCTTTTGCAGTAAACAGTCATGTGCTGGTATAATACTTTGTTAACGAATTAATTGAGTTTGTAATCTCCATGTGAAAGACGTTGCCATGGATGCTGGATGGCAAGCTATCTTTAAAAGGCTATTTTATAAAGATCGACAATCAATTGGAGGTGGAAAATAGAATTTACAAACATATTTTGCTAATAACACTACCGATCTCGTACAATTGCCTTAAAATATATGAAATAGATTTGTTTGCCATCTAGTACAACCACATGATTGCATTCCTGCAAAAGGTCATTCCATTATTTAAAAATTACCATAAGCATCAGTAGAGAATCAATTATATGGCTCCCCTAGCACAAACTATGAATGACACACACATGCTACTAACAACTCCATGAACTACATGTATTCACCTATTCCAAGGTGGCCCGAGTTAAGGCCACTCAGGGCTTCTTGTTCAAATCTTAAATTACACAGAGTGTTAGAGCGGATTTCAATTGAGTGTCGGAAGTGTTTTGGTTTTGCGTTTACTAAGCTCTCCTTTGCTTTGGCCGTTTGCCATTGGCTCACAGGGAAGCCATTTATGAGTTACTTGTGATTACTCACTCATATCATTGGCTGGCTGTGGGTAATTTGCGTTTGGTTTCACTACACTCAACTGAAAACCGCTCTAACATTACCTGTGAACGACATCCATAACGACAGTAAGAAACGACAACTGCTAAGACTGACTAACGAACTACATTGGATAACAAAATGGAACTACCTAACTACGTGAACGACTAACTGAGGGATTAACAAGCTAATTTACAGATAATTATAACAGTCACATGTCGTTGTGAAAAAGCTCAACTTTCCTTAGTCGCGTTCATTTGGGACTGTTCTGGAAAAAGAATAGCCGGAAAAAAACCAGAATATTCATATTCCGGATTATAATACAAATTACGGGAGTCTCCCAAGAACGCGCGGTTTCATTGGATGCTCAGCGTGCTTGATTTAAGGGTAAGAGACTGATGTGCGTTCTTTATCGGCAAATACAGGCACGCGCTGACTATACGATGAATACTGCATGATGCCGAATGCAGTATGAAGAAATTTTGAGTTCATCTACAGTCGGCAAGTGTCTGTATTTGCTGATAAAACACAAACATAACGTCTCTAACTTTTAATATTCATACTGAGTGCACAGCAGTGCGTTTCAACTAAAATCAGTTGACGATAACCTTGCAACGCTTGCAAATCAGTCATTTCCAAGGAGCGATTATTATGCAAATGTTGGTCCCAAAATATATATTCTGTCATACAGGAGAAACAGCATTCAATCCAATCACATGCCTGGATTTGTACTGTGCACGAAGTGTGAACATTAAGTACTGTTTAAAACACGAACAGCAGTGTTTTATCAATTTTTAGACATGATAAAACACGTGCTGTGAGTGTTTTAAACGGCTTCAAAAACGCTTTAAGAATGCAATGAAAGAAAGACGCACATCTCAAGGGAATGGTTACTTAATGAACCATTGAACCTTTGTATTCACAACGCCATGCAAAATATTCGAGTAATCACCGCCTGCAATTACGAACATCTCAAGGGAATGACATGAACAAATTACCATACTATGTTGTTTGAAGCGGCGTTTCGCAATGCAAGAGGAATCTGCACTTGAAGGATTTGGTGTCGTGGTTTACCTCGATAAAGTTCAAGACTTGGAAAGCGATGTGACTGACATGACGGCAGACTCTAAATGTTTGACTCCGGCACAAAATATGTAAGTTTAATGCACGTTTTTATAATATTACGGCTTTGAGTTTGGTTTAATAATTGGAACTAAACAGTGGCTCGGTAAACAAGTAATGGTAGTTGGATAACTTCATTTTAAAAATATTATCTGTGTATCTCGGTAGTCTGCTGATATTAGTAAATTTAGTGCAAAATTTATTATCTAGGTACCTTATGTTCCGTGTACTTTTTGCTATCTTTGGGTCTTTATCAGTGAATTCTTAATTAGGATGAAACTTTATATAATATTTCATGTTCATTAATATTCTTTATATAAAACGTTCATCCTAATTAGCAATTCAGTGAGAAAGCTGAAACATCAATAGAAATTCCATTGTCTCAATCATTAACCCCGTTTCCCTCTGGGACAGAATTCAAATCCGTCCGCGGGCGTTTTAGAATGATGAGATTTTATCAGGTATAAAGGAGCATGCACGTGACTGATTTGCTTCATCTGATAGGACAAAATGCTCATTAATTATTCATGAGTTTTTGAATTCCTTATAATGCACGCTCGAGCATTTCTTCCAAAAAGAAGATGGCTCTCCTATGTTCTATAACAAAATAATGCGCATTCAGTTCTTGAAAAGCTGCTAAATGCACTCGTGTTCGGCTCGTGCATCCGCAGATTTTCAAGACCACGAGCATGTATTATTTATTATAGAACATGGAGAACCATTTTTTATTTGTTAAATAAAAATATTCCGGAATATCCCAAACGAACGCGCCCAATAAGCCACAATACTCCAGTTTCCTATTCGAAAATTACCGCTGAATGCAATGACTACAGACGCATGTACTCAGGCTTAGCCTCATTCTGAAGTTAAACATTCTTAAAGGGGCTGTGTCATGGTAATAGACTTCGCGTTCCGGGCCGGAATCGAAACAGCTATTTCCACCGATTTTGATATGAACTAACGAACCTCACGGCCATGTGGGATGCTTAAAATTAACGCAAATATGCAAAAATGACTAACAAATAGTGTATATAAATAGTCTCCAGGGAAAATATTGAAAGTCCTTACAATCAAGCATCGAAGGAGGTAAGTTTAACTGTTTGTATCCAATTAAAGCTACCAACCGAGCGATTACTCGATACATGTGCAGTACCATGACACAGCTCCTTTAAATACCTGCGAGAAGGTGCAAAATGCGAAACTACAACAATACGCAGAGTTGTGAATAGCCCACCTTCTCGCTGGTATTTATGAATGTTTAACTTCAGAATGAGGCTAAGCCTGAGTGTCATTGCATTCAGCAGTAATTTTCGAATAGGAAACTGGAGTATTAGGACATTAAAACATGCTGTGTTTCCTCCTAGTACCGAAACCCATCAGGAGAGCGCACATGACGTAACCCATTGTGATTTATACAGTCACTTTTTTTCAAAAAAGGTTGTCCCAGACAAATGAGAAGCGACATACCCAGATCGAAATGCATTATGGTTGTTGCTAAAAGTCTGGTGAATTCGTTTGTTTTTGAGTCAAAGGCTTTAAGAAGAATAGTAATGGTTTCCTTCGAATGGATTTTCGAATTGCACTGTATTCCATTCCACACAGCTGCCACCAGTTATAATAACAATCCTTTGTCGCTCGTCTGTGACAACCTTTTCTGAAATAGGTGTATGCCAAACAGAAAACCATTGGCCAGTAAAACAAAAGGAGAGCAAAGCCGGTTATTCTGGTTGGCAATTTGAATAAATTTCAGGGGTTTAATCAAAGGTACACCTTGCATGGATCACTCACGGATGAGGCAAGTAACCTGTTTGGTTAGTTGTGGAATTCATGTTGCAAACTTCTCTTAAAGTGCCTATAAGCCCAAATTGTTAATCATTAAAATCCCTTCTACATCAAGTAACTAAGTGAATTGTAAAATATTTCTTGATTTCATTGTTGGGTCTATGCGTTACAGAGGTTCCTACTTCCAACATGCTAATGATGTGATGTCAAGGAGGCCTCATTTATTATACAAAAACGTGTTGGCAGAGAAATCTATTTTTCTGCACCATGTTATTTTTGGGCCTCGTCGGTGATTTTACCACATATTTTGTATAAATCAGAAATACTTTCATTCACAACGAGCAAGAAATGACCGTTCTTTGCCCTCCTGTGACGTCATACATTAGCATATTGAGAAATAGAAACCTCTAACTCAGACGCAACACTCAAATAAACAACTATTGTACTATTCATCTATTTACGTGATGTAGAATTGATTTTAGTGATAAAATTGGGATTATAGGCGCCTTAATACCATTCCTGTTTATCTTCTAGCTATGATAGCTGAAAAATTTGGCGAGGCCCTTTTGAGATTTTTATGGTGATGAGATTTCCACTGCCTTATCCTTTTGTTGTCTGTCTTCAGTAGACTGTTGAATACTTCTTCACATAAGATCATCCTCAACGCGGACAACGTCAGTGAGATGGTACATCAATCTAAAAAGAACGAAAGAAATATCGAAAGCAGTACGATATTACGACCTGGCATGAGACGAAACTACTTAACAAATAAAGAAGCCTTCGCCATGTTTTATACTATCATAAAACACGTTGGGCATTTGAGAACATGAGAGAAATGTTAAAGCACAAGCCGAACGCGCGTGCTTTCAACATTTCTCGAGTGTTCTCAAATGACCAAAGTGTTTTATGATAGTATAAAACATGGATTTGAGGCTTCTTTATCTGTTTTATAATATAGGTTTATGCGCGCGTGGAAAGGAAACTGCCAGTTGAAAACAATAAAACACGGCATACCATATTATATACCCTGATAAAACATGGCTTTTTTGCCAATCAGAGCACGCGTACTATCGTATCTATATTATGAAAACATATATTCTACACTCAACACTATCACCACACGAGTTCATAACACTTGCACAATGAATTATAAATAAGAAACATTTTAGACCTTTATCATAGCATAAAAATATCCACTGAGAAGGAATTACGCATAGAGTGATTTTACTAAACCTGGATTGGATTTCCCAATATGTTTATTAGGCTGTATTTCTTTGGGAAAATCCATGTGCTCCGGATTTCATGGATTCCAGTTCACAAAAAAATACTCATCCAAAAAGGGATTTGCGTACAAAAGAAGAGCCAGTGACTTTCTACTCTGTTCTCGGTGGCCCAATGGAAAAACAATCCAAAGTTTCTGTTTTAACAAATACAGCTATTTCAATTAATGTTGTCTGGGAGATAGGGAATAGGACATCATTAGGGAATAGGGCATTAGGGTATTATTCTCTAATGACCTGTTCCCTATCTCCCAGCCAAAATTAATTGAAATAGCTGTATATAAGCAAGCACTAACATCACTGAACTGATCTTAGCTTAGTCCGCGTTTTTGGAACGTTTATAATGGCGGGAGCTGGAGGTATTGGCGCGAGGCAAATGCGCGCGCACAGCATGATCAATGAATACTGCTGTTCATTAGAACTTTTCACTGATCCGTTATTGGATTTCCCAAAAAAACGCACAGATTACAAATCCAAGAAATGAGGATTTGGATTAATCCACGAAATCTTTCTCAGAGATTTTTGGATTTCTAAAAAAAACACGCAATCCTTTATCGGATTTCGAAATCCGGTTTAGGATTTCCCCACACAAATACACCCAAATGTTTCACGAGTTTTATCAAATCTAACATTAAATAGAAACATTAATAACGAATTTAGTATAAAACAAAACAGAAACCACAATAGAAATAAATGTGATAATGCTCCGTTCCTAATGATATCGCATCAATTAGACCATGACAACTGATACTCTTTCTCGGACCATTTCTAGGACATAGAGACAACATTCTTCATTCAAAACATGACAATTTAAACTACAATAACTACCATAACATTCATTTAGTGATTATCTTATTTTGATCCCCGAAGTGGGTGTGATTAGTGGCGGGTATTTACCGAGCCGCGAAGCTATTTAAAGTCTCCGACACTGAGGGGAATAATTACCACACAAGTGAGCGCCAGCCTCAAATTATTTCAAAATGTTCAAAAACCATTGACAAGTGAATTATTCGCGCACGAGATTGAAAACAGTGAATATAAATACAATTATAGCCCATCAATTTTTTCTCTCGCGCGTGATTAGTTGAATGCATCACGTGACCCGATATTTTCTCTCCGCGAGCGGGAAATATTAGCGTATTTGCGCGCGTCAAAGAAAATATTTGAAGGATGATAACAACAATAACCTACATTCTGGCGTCGAAATATACCCTGATATTTGTCCTTGGACATTATCTGATCCTCGAAGCTCACATTTTCCCTCGAGCTTCGCTGTCGGGAACTGTCCTATTCTCGGATCAGATAATGTCCGCGGACAAAATATCAGGGCATATTTCGACGCCACAAATAGGTTATGCTGGATAATGCTGGTGTATTCGCTAATATTTCCCGCTCGCAGAGAGAAAATATCGGGTCACGTGACGCATTCAACCAATCACGCGCGAGAGAAATATTTGATGGTCTAATGCTGGATATTCTGAATTCGAGTAGCTAATCAGAGCGCGCGAAAAGTACTGTTCATTTGTGGTGTATATACTAAACTGATATAGTCTAAGGAGGTTCTGTTCGAAGTACTAATTACACATGCAAACCCTTGTTTGATCCTTTACCTTGCGTAGGTATTCTTATGTCGTCACCAACGATAAAGAATGGAGCCCAGTAATACGGGTGACTCCATTCACGAGTCTTCCTCATCTCTTTCATAGCATGCTGCAGACTTGCACATGCACTCTCTCCACTCTTCAGGTGTTGATAGAAATGCCACATGAAGTAAGAAGTTGCTGCATCGTTAACGGCCCACAATGACGCCAACACTGAACGGGCTCCTGCAGCAAGGAAGGCTCGTGTCAAGCCTACAACTCCCTCTGCTCTAATTTGACCGAGTCCACTGTGACAGCAGCTAAGGACCACTAACTGTGCGTTGATTCCACTCGCATAGATATCCTTGATCGTCAGCATGTAGTCCTCCTCCTCAGGGATATCTTTACCGACACAGGGCCCTGGAGCGAGAAGTAGTTCACCAGTGTCTGCCATACCATGGGTGGCCATATGGATTATAGCCACACCCTCTTGAAGTCTTTTCTTCACTTCGTCCTTTGTTGCGAATGACCCTGTCAATGGGCTTTCAACCAATATGCCTCCGATCATGACGGCCTCCTTCCTCGCAAATGGCAGATCACTGAACTCTCCCTTTTCCCCTCTAAACATAACTTCTCCAGCAATCGGGCCGCCAACTATCAAGGCACCTTTCTTGCAATGCTTCTCAACAGGACATTCCTTGAGTAGTTTTAAAGTGGTGAGTGATGGACCAAGACGAATACGCTTCGATTCTGACAGAAATGGCTGCCCTTTCTCCGTCAGAGCTGCATATGGCACAAAGAATAATGGACCATCTGGAATGATTATGATCTCAGGTTTTGTGAGTGCTTCCTGAACTGGAGCAATCAAAACCTGATACAGATCGTTAAAGAAATCACTAAAATCGTGATCATCATTCAGCTGTCTGGCTGCAGTCGAGTTTTCACTGGATGCATCATCTTGTTGTACAGCGAATGTCTCAGCACTGGACAATTTATTGTGCCCTTCATCTTTGCTCATAGGTGTTGTTATGCCAAAGACTAGTTCATTCTTTTTTGCCTGTGTTTGCTCAGTGTGGGGTTCACTTACTGAACTGGCGCTATCACTGTGCTCTGTCGGCTCTCCTCTGTAACGAGACATTCTTGTGGTGGCATTCTCTTCAGCAGCTTCTTCTGCAGTCGCGATAGCATCTGCTACGTCATCCGCAGAAAGGAGATCGCCCAAAGATAATTGCTGATTGTGATGCATATTTTGATCGTGAGTCATCGACCTGTCCTCGCACACGTTCTTCTGATTGACTTTGAGGTACTTATTCGCATCTTCGATAATTTTGTCAACATACCACTTTAATGTATCGGGCAATGTTTTACTTGAGCAATCGCTGTTGCCACAAAATGCAAAACAAATATCCTCTCGATCTCTTTCTTTGAAGTACAATTCCTTTCCCTGTTCTATCAGAAAGATAGATACCTTCTTCCTCGATAAGGAAAGAAAAAGGAAGGAGGCATTGCTGCAACTAACCAAAGAGCTGATGTCCTCGATTGGTTGTTTAACGCTTTTGTCTTCGTTCTGTACTCCATATTTCTTCGTGAGCTTGTCTTTCAGTGCTTGTGAGCGTCCTCGTTCAGATACAAGGAGAGCTTCTTCTTTCTTTCCAGACGCAATTAATACATTTGTTAGCAAACGATATGCCTCAATATAAGTGTCAACAATAGAAACTTTGTAGTCATCCTGCTTGTAGAGTAATTTGAATACTACTTCGAAACAACGAAGGCTTTCTTTCAAATTGCTTTCAGCCCCCTGTATGTCACCATCCTCAAAACACAATCTACCAATTCTCCAATACGATCTTCCAACTTCTACGACGTCACCTATTACCTGGCATATACTCAAGCATTTCTTGTGATATTCCATTGCCTCCTTATATTGACCTAGTGATTGATACACGTTACCAATGTTGCCATACAATTTTGCCTCCCCTGCTACGTCACCTGTTTCTTGGCATATACGTAAGTGTTTCTTGTGATATTCCATTGCCTCCTTATATTGACCTAGTGATTGATACACAATACCAATGTTGCCATACGAACCTCCCTCCCCTGCTACGTCACCTGTTTCTTGGCATATACGCAAGTATTTCTTGTGATATTCCATTGCCTCCTTATATTGACCTAGTAATCGATACACAATACCAATGTTGCAATACGACTTTCCCTCCCCTGCTACGTCACCTGTTTCTTGGCATATACGTAAGTATTTCTTGTGATATTCCATTGCCTCCTTATATTGACCTAGTGATTGATACACGTTACCAATGTTGCCATACGAACCTCCCTCCCCTGCTACGTCACCTGTTTCTTGGCATATACGCAAGTATTTCTTGTGATATTCCATTGCCTCCTTATATTGACCTAGTGATTGATACACAATACCAATGTTGCCATACGAACCTCCCTCCCCTGCTACGTCACCTGTTTCTTGGCATATACGCAAGTATTTCTTGTGATATTCCATTGCCTCCTTATATTGACCTAGTAATTGATACACAATACCAATGTTGCAATACGACTTTCCCTCTCCTGCTACGTCACCTGTTTCTTGGCATATACGCAAGTATTTCTTGTGATATTCCATTGCCTCCTTATATTGACCTAGTAATCGATACACAATACCAATGTTGCAATACGACTTTCCCTCCCCTGCTACGTCACCTGTTTCTTGGCATATACGTAAGTATTTCTTGTGATATTCCATTGCCTCCTTATATTGACCTAGTGATTGATACACGTTACCAATGTTGCCATACGACTTTCCCTCTCCTGCTACGTCACCTGTTTCTTGGCATATACGCAAGTATTTCTTGTGATATTCCATTGCCTCCTTATATTGACCTAGTAATTGATACACGTTACCAATGTTGCCATACGACTTTCCCTCTCCTGCTACGTCACCTGTTTCTTGGCATATACGCAAGTATTTCTTGTGATATTCCATTGCCTCCTTATATTGACCTACTGACTTATACGCAATACCAATGTTGCAATACGACATTCCCTCCCCTGCTACGTCACCTGTTTCTTGGCATATACGCAAGGATTCCATTAAATAATTAAGTGCATCATGAAATCGTGCGATTGAATAGTAATATCTAGCAAGTTTTCCACAGACTATTATCTCAATCTGTTTCATATTCAAGAAGGAAACCATCTCGTGACATACTTTGCATAGTTCTATTAGTTGATGAGGAGTGTGTTTTGTGTTGCTGCTTTCCGCGTATTTCCATGAGACACTGAGTATGATTGATAGGTCGCTTGACGATTCGCATTTTGCAAACCACTCACTAGTTGTTTTCAGTTTGTCGCAGTCCATCTCTTGTTTATTCGTTGAGGCTGTTGAGAAATAAAGAAAGACATTATTAAAATGGCCTTTGCCTAGCAACTACTGAAACTTCAAAATGTTAAAACGTGAAACTAAGAACTCTGACATAAAGAACGTGTTTGAGCTGTATTTAGAGCATTAGAAACTAAAGTTTAATAACCGTCAGTTTCGTTTCAGTGAATAGAATGCCCCTCCATGCATGTAGTAGATAAGCAGCATAGTTCTGGGTGATTCTGGGTGGTCCTTTTTCTGATTAGGTTAAATGGGATACCTGTGCTTTGTACTGGTTTGAGACTGCAGGGATCATTAACATAATCAGAAAAATACCAACCAGAACAACCAATCTCTCTATTGTTGACTTATATACAACACATCGTTCGACCAAAAAAAAAGAAATACAAAATTCAAAAGTCTCGAAAATGATGCACAACCGACAAAATAGTTACCTCATTTGTCCGGCTCTTGCCCAAGTTGTGGGAAAATAACGGAAAACGACAAAAACGTAAATAAGCAGTTCAGAGCGGTGTGAAAAACCATTAAAGAAATACCGATGATGGCTTTTCGGCGCCCGAAGAATTTACAAGACTATCTTGTCCATGCCAAATTAAAAACTACGAAGGAGAATTCGGAACAGAGGGGAACAGTCAAGTGTGAGAACAAGAGATGCGATGTGTGGAACTGCATTTTAAGACTCTGGCGGTTGCCTAGCAGCGCCGGAGTAAAAAAGACACAGACTGCATTTTAAGACTCCGCCCGGCTGCCTAGAAGCGCCGGAGTAATTAGCATCAAATGAGGACATATTATTATTCTTGTGACTGTAAGGCAGACAATATTTGAGAAACCCTGTAATAACCCAAGATCATAGTTCAAAAGAAAGAGTTGTTGATTAATTCAAATTGATTTATTTTGAGGGGGTATATGTATGTGATTTATTCACCGAGGGTTCCGCCCGAGTGCGTAGGGCGGAACCCGAGGTGAATAAATCACATACCCCCGAGGTACCTCAAAATAACTGGCTTATTTTCCAGTTTTGCGAGTTTTGCGAAGAATAGAAGAAGAATAGTATAATAGAATAGAACAAAACACAATATACAGAATGTCTTCATGGAATTTACACTTGAGTTTGTTTGATGAGAGCTTTGGCTAGTGTGGCGTTATTTGCATTTTGATCTCGTTTCGAGCAGTTCACCGATTTCGTTATGCCTGATAGTGACGAGGATAGTTTTCTCACTGAATACTAGGTTTCAGGGCTCAATTACCCGTCCTGTAACCTGGAAGCCTTGTTTCAAATTGACGGAACGAAAGCCAATGAAAACGTGGATCTTACGGCAGAAGAAATGGTCGACAATTTATTTATTTTCGAAGAGTGTCCTGCAGAATTGTCACAAACGTATCCTTATCCTTATACAAACTCAAGTGCTTGTTGTGCAAAGGGAAATGGCCCAAGAAATATTGAATTAGATGGAAGGAGCGGACAGGGCTGCAGTACAAATCGTATGGCGAGAAAAACAACCCAGGAGGACTGAAGAATTGTAAAGGAAAACTCAAAGTTGTAAAGGAACATGCAAATCTAGACCAAGCAGAAAGGTGCGTGGTGAATCTATATCAGAATTATATTTCAAAATGTCCTAAATATATGCTAAATAATGATGTTTTCTATCTAACACCTAAACCAAATTGTAATTTGGATCGTGATATTTGGTATAAGAAAATGGCTTTAGGTAAAAATACTCTTCGTAATGTAGTTGTTAGTTTCATAGGTTGAGTAATATCACTCTACATATTTTGTTTTCATCTCTGTCAATTATTCCCAGGGATATTATTTCGGCCGGGGGATTATTAAGGGCACTGATGGAGCGATTGCAGAATACCCCACCACTTGGTTCATTAATAATGTATTTTCTCAATTTCTCAAACAAACCTTCTAAAAACCTAACCCTGAAATAAGAAAAATCCTACCCATTTTCAACCCCAAATCATTAATAGAACGAGCCTAAATACACCTGAGCTAAATGGATAATTTTGCACAATTTGTAAGGGCTTTTCAAGCTAGTTAACTTTCGAGGTGGTGGGGTATAGCGATACTTCGTGTTGATAGAGCGGATTTCAATTGAGTGTCGGAAGTGTTTTGGTTTTGCTTCGGTTTATCATTGGCTCACAGGGAAGCCATTTATGAGTTACTTGTGATTACTCGCTCCTATGATTGGCTGCCTGTGGGTAATTTGCGTTGGGTTTTACTACAGTCAATTGAAAACCGCTCTAAACATTACAATTGTTATCTCAAACATGTAAGCTCGATCACAAGCTAGAACTACCTTAACCACAGGGGACTCAGAAGCTACACCGAACTACCTTAATTGATGATAATCGTTAGGACTTTGAATGATAACAAAATACTTTTTCACAAGACTGTTTCTAAGTAAGGTATTTACTTTTATTGAAGAAGGCCATGACAAATAACAAATAACAAATAAACTAGTCATTTTACTAACACTGAGATAAAAGGGTATATCATGAAAAACTAACAATAGAGAGCTACCAGTATAGTCCCTGTAAAAGCTCTGGCGACTGGCAGGAAAATTGAGTGAGACTGAGTGACTGACCCATTGTCCGTACACAGGCAGCCCAAGCTCTGCTGGAAGGGGAGTAGAGGAAATGAAAACTCGCTAAAATCGCTTCATATCAACCCTGTTACCACACAGACAGCAAGTAATACACTATGGAAGCAAGGTAAGGCATTTTATTCATTAATTCTTTCGTATTTCTAGCTCGTTGAAATTCCCATACAAACGTAAGTAAGTATGAGCTAGATATTTAGAGCTTGAGCTGCCTGTGGTCCGTAGAAAGTAATTAGGAGGCGGAAAAGAATTGATCCTTTTGACAGCAAGTCCCAGCCAACTACGTGTACCATGTCTAGCCATCGCTAGCCATCTGGAACCATGTTTAGCCATTGTAAAAAAATGCGGAATAGAATGGACTTGCTAGCAGTCTAGAAATATGTCCCCATGCAGTATGTAAAATATATAAATAGAAATTAGTGTAACTGAACTCTAATTAATAAGAATGCAAAATATCGTGATCAGTTTTCATCGATACTATGAATACTTTCCAGTTCTATAGCCCACTTCCGCGATATGCATTACTTGTCACACACAATGGTGGCCGGTACCAAAACGAGTAGGGGACTGGGACCGAGTTTATCATAATTACTCTAATTCTAAAATGAAGTTCATCACATGATAGAGCATGTTGAAATTAGCATGTGTGCCACGTTTGACGTGATTCAAGTGAATCTTGTCTGAATTATAAGCAATTGAAATTTCTTTGTCCCTCAAAAATTTTACAATCACTGGAAATGTATGGTTAAAAAGAGTTTGTATGGGAAAATTGACATATTTGATGCCTTCTAGCAACGTCAATATTGAGCCAAAATTCACCAAACTTTCCAGACTAGCTAAGTTTGATCTGTTCTTTTGGAAAATAATGCTCACTTTGACTAGTTATTAATTGACTTAGTTTTACGGACTCGGTTCCAGTCCCCCGCTCGTTTTGTTACGCGCCGTGCTAAATTAAATTTCTTCTTTTCACAGAGAAAATAATTAATTTAATTTAGCAAGGAGCCTCGTATTAAAAACTTAGTGCGTGACAAGTTAAGCATATCGCGTAATTGGGCTATTCAAACAATCAGAGACATAATAGGATGAGACCTTAGCGTTCATTTGAAAAAAAATCACACTAACAAAATCGCGCATTTTACCAACTTCACCTCTCCCCCACTCGTAAATGTTGTTTCAGCGGGAGTGAGTACAGCATGCACTGTTTCTATGGGAAACATTCAATGTGGGGAAGGGGTTTTTGACTCTGCTGCCTTTTGTTTAATATGGCTGTAGTCAAAATTCAGGAAAACGCTTGTTTTTGGGGTCGGGGGTCTCATTATGTAGTAAGTCTCCAATTGTAGAAACCTTAGACCCAGAAAACTCAGACCCTAAGCTATAAAAAAACCTGAAAATCATAGCGCGCAAGGCATTATACATCCGGGGGGGGGGGGGGGGGTCTCCCTAAAAATTAGGATGGGTGTGCCGCTGAGCCCTCGAAACCCTTACCCTGTTCCAGGCCAATAAATTGTATTTTTGCGACCCTGTCCCAGGCAAAATACCAAAAAGGTACCCTGTTCCAGACTAGAAACAACGAAAACATACCCTCTTCCAGGCAAAACCTGTTCCAGACCAGCCTAGCGTCTGATATGATACGCGCGAGACGTTGCGCTCCACTCAAATGGTAAACAGATAACGGACTCTGCGTTTGAAACAGCAAGGGATCGTGAATAACTCAAACCGTCCTGAGGCTTCCAAAAAAATACGACCCTGTTCCAGACCAAAATAGTGATGTACACGTTGACAAATGTCTGGACTATATCAGCTACAAAATCGTGTCTCAGTTTTCTCCTGCGTGTTTTCATATTCGAGATAAATTGATGCTCCTATCTTCAACCCCTAAAAAGTACTCCCAATTTTCGAGTATCTTAGCGACAGAATAAGATTTTAAAAATCTGTAACACGTTTGTTTAGGCAAACATGTGTACTTTATGAAGGTGGAATCATCACGAATTTGCGTGAACTTCCTGAGGGTTGTAGCTCTGGCCGCTACTGAGGTATGGTCAACTCAATTAAAAAAACAAAACGAAACTAAGAGCGTATTTTCTAAAAATAATATCAAAGTTGCTCCTCGGCTGATAGAACATGACCAACACGGTTTTTAGTTACCCTCGACTTTTCCCCTTTTTCCCTCGACCCTCGACATGTTTCCCTCGACCAAAACCCAGACTCGACTAAAAGCCCTAACTATTTCACTTGCTCTCTCCACTAAACTGTAAACATAAACAACCAAAGCCGAAATTTGAAAGGGAAAGACAGGTAATTGCTATGAAAAAGACTTTGTAAATTCAGTGTTTTCGTGGTGAACATTTCTCAGTTTATCTCTGCACGTGGCTTAACTTTTCTCTTACTACACTTTGGTTTGATCATTATAAACATCATTTTCTGTTAGGACCTAAATCTCAGAGGTGCTCTGAGACGGTCGCGTGTTTCTGTCTCGGGCCCAGGCCTAACCCAACACGCAAATACACACGGCTAATTCTATGTGTCGGCCATTTTGTTTATAAACTTAACTAGTGTAAGTTAGGTCGCCGAATACATTTTGGATCTCAAACCTATGAACTCAACTATTGGTACCCCTTCCGCTTCGTCTTTCATTTTACCTTTTTATTGGTGGGGTTGTAGTAGGGGGATTCTTTATTGTATCCGCTAAAGTCGAACTTATCTTTGTCGTCGTGGAAGTCTTTGTATGCATCATCGACTTCTATTTCATAGGTTAAACTGTCTGTATCTGTAAATAATAATCTTGCTTTATCATTATACTTTTCTTTAATATAATTATAGTGGAAATCATACATTAATACTTTGCTAAGGTCAAGAATACACATCCTCACATATGCTGGCCTATTGAGGATTAGACATTCTTTAATGTTATGTACTTTTACTAGATTTTCGTGAAATATCTTACTGTTTACGTATGTTGGTTTACTAGCTAATTTTGTTGGTTTATTTTCATCAGTCACTAGTTGAATATTAACACGTTTTCGTAGTCTCCATCGTCTTTCCAAAAACACTATTATTCATTAATTTAAAGAAATATTTTCCAGTCATTTTTAGCGTGGGTTCTTTTCTGTTAAAATCTATATACTGCTTCAACCATAGGGATTGATCGACCTCTAATACTCTATGTACGTTTTTTACAATCAAACCAAGGTCTTTATATAATTTAAGGTTCCTATGATGTAGAACATATTTCTCTTTATCATTAAGGTTTGGTATTAATTTACACACTTGTCCAATAGATATTATATTTTTTTGTATATTTTTACAATAATTTGATAGCATATTAACATTTGCTTTTATTTTTTCAGGAGCTAGTGGGTAGTCATTATGTAAATCATGCAATTCTTTTGGATATTCTAAGTCGACTTCTAGTATTAAACCCTTCTTTGAATTTTCATTGTATTTTGCGAGATTAAGGTTATTTTTTTTATCACTTAACCATCTAAAGCCTCAAGTAGGTAGTGCTTGACTCATTGCCCAACCATAAGGTTATTAGCATCTAAGTATACAATATACTTCGAAGGTTCTTTCGTTTAGTAGTTTTTCATTATTTGTTATTTGCTTTTCCGTATCGGTTGGCTATATATGAAACCCCGCACCTCATACCTTGTTCAATGGATTGAAACATATCAATATCAACTAACAACTCTAATTTTATTTTAGTCATTTTTAGCATAGCATCTCAAGATAACCCAGGACTAGTAAAATAATGACAGGGATCTAATTTATAATACTGTGCGCAAGTCTTCCAAGTTCTCAAATACATCACATAACAATAAAACATCTGACTTTAAATATAAATCATGGTATTCTCCCATGTTTTTTATATTAAATGTATTCCACACATCTTAGCATGTTTATAATCTTTTTCTGTTATATGCTCATCATTCATAATACTATAGAAGCTTTCTTTAGCTGGTAGTTTTATATCATCAAATCTATTAAAACTATCCATATAATCATACGGATATACTCCTTTCGATATCAGTAATTTTAATTCTTTATCATCTTTAAACTCTTCTCTAGTGTATTTAAAGGATTCTAAAGGTAGATTATTAACTAAACTCTCTAAGCTTGATATCATAAACTGGAAACTGTCTAAAAATACTAGATGCTTACCCAATATAAAAGCCATATTATTTCTCCATGTTATTAGGTATTACATTAATAAAAAATCTCTGACCCAAGTGGGACTCGAACCCAACGACCTCCAGGTTGCATGTCTGCCACTCTACCAACTGAGCTATCAAGTCAGATGAGAGCAATCGTGGGTATTGGTGCGTTTTATGGGGTCACGGCGATAGCACTACAGCTTACCACTTTACATCATATTATTTACTCTTACTAGTGCTACGCGGCAAACATGATTTCATATCATAACTACATATACATAGCCACTAGTTCTACGATTTGGATCAACACCGGTCCTGATCCTAGACAGTCCTATATTATTGCAGGGAAATACGATGGATTGAACTACACACTTGACAGTAATGGTATATGCTTCACTTCCGTAAAATTGTATAACCAAATAATATACAATGCAAACTACGTTATTCTTTGATAGTAAGAAAGGATCTGGTTTATCCGAAAACTTCACACCATACTTAATCCGCCATTAGTGCTTGATAGTACAAGAAATTACCAAGTTTCTTTGATAAATGCATCTATGTGGTACTTTTGGTATAATATAACACGTGTAAATAACCAGTTTGGGTATAATAATGGTACATCTTGGAAGACATTAACATTATCACCTGGTGCATACAATATAACTGACATAAACAGTACTTTGAAACATCATATGAAGCAAAACGGAGATTGGGACAGTGTTAACAATAAATACTATATTAATATCACACCTAATTTCAATACACTAAAGTCTATGATTGAGTAACGAAATGGTTATCAAGTGGATTTTACTATTAATAATAGTTTTAGGAAAATTATTGGATTCACCTCTAAGATAATACAAGCTAACGGATTTCATAATAGTGATAATATTGTGCAAATAACAGATGTTGATACTATTCAAATGCATTGTGATTTGGTAACAGATAGTTATATATGGTAGTACATGTACAAGTTCGGTTATATGCTCCTTCGTCCCATCAGTTCCACCTGGGTATCTCATCAACATCCATCCTAACCAACGATTTAATATGAATATATCAAAAAGAGGATTAATTAACAGTATATCATTCTCACTTAGAGATCAAGCAGGAAATTTGATAAATATGAATGAGAGAGTTACATATTACATTCATCTAAGTGAAATTGTATAACTATAATAAAAACATATACTATTAACAATTAAGAGAGAGATATATCAAACGTAAAGTTATTGGTGGTATCCTTATTGGTAATGTGTCCAATAGAGCAAAAGGCACGCTTTCAACAGCTAGCAAAATAATAACGAGACCCATTACTGCTTTAAAAAATAAACTTCTTAAACCAGCCATTACAAAGGCTCTCCCATACGTTAAACAGAAGGCAGTTGATGTTGGCACTAAAGCCATATTACGAAAAGTAAAACAAGGTGTTAGAGATGTTTCATCGAACCTGAAAGTCAAAAAAGTCTTGAATGTCCGTTCAAGAGCTATTTTATCCAATATTATTGCTGGAAGTGGTATGAAACGATTGTAGTAACTTTTATCTAATCATATAATATATATGACTGAAGTAATTAGCCCTTATTTTCAATTCGACGACACAAATGTAATTGATAATTCAACTACTAAATTTGAGTACATTGAATACCTTCCAAGAGATTCTAATGACATGAATAAAGATGGTCAGAGGATCATTGAAACAAGATGTTTAATGAATTACTTATACAACACTTCGCTCATAATATTATATAACGATATTATATATAAAATGGTTAAATCATATTGCGTCAAAGAAAAGAAAGTAACTGACTGTATTCCAGGTAGTGAGAGGCTAAAAGGGCTAAAAATGGAAGACTAATATACCTGTGCTTCATGTGGAATAGCAAAGAGTAAGTTTGTCAAAGCAACAGATAAGCAAGGTGGTAGTTTATTACCAGGAGCATTAATTATTTCTGCTGGGTTACCGTTAATGGCTGGAGCTGTTGCCTTGTCAATGCTTCCAGGAAGTGGTCAAATTGCTTCAACACTTGCTAAAGGTGCTATGAATTCATTAGCTAAAAAGGCTTGTAGTAACGCAGCTGATTTCATACAACAACAAGGCCAAACCCTATTGAAACAAGCATCTAATAAGGTTAGAGGAGGTCGAGTAAACCATCCAATGAGCTTGTACACAGATGTAACAGTCCAGCTTCAGCCTTTTGTAGTGATTATTATAAAAAAGTGGTAAATTAGATATTCATAAATCTACATATACATGTACATTCAGATATTCATAAATCTTAAAAGCAGCACCGGAAAAAGGCTTCACTTTACCTGGACATAAATTCACAGGTCCTGGAAATCCATTAGAAAAACAAGTAAAATGGGATAATAATGGTAATATCTTGAAAAATATCAAAAACCTACTGGTAAAACTGATGCTGTGAATATGGAACATGATGTAGATTATACCATTTGTAAACATGATGTCAAATGTAAAAACAAGGCTGATAAAAAGATGGTTAAGGCATTGGATGCTATTCCATGGAGTGAACGACAATGGGGTCATGCTTTAGCAAGGAATGCTATTGCTACTAAAGCGAAGCTTGGAATGGTAATAAGAAAAAGTAAAAAAACGGAAGAAGCCGACGAGTGCGGAAATAAATTGGCAACAACAATTAGCTGAAGGTTACATAAACCCATAAAGCGTAATTGTACTCGACGGCGTGTTATTGCAAATCATATTGCTGATCTAGTTGAAATGCAACCGATTCAGTAAATGGAATAAAGGATATAAGTATCTTCTTGTGGTAATTGATGTATTTAGTAAATATGGATGGATAGCACCATTGAAAGATAAAAAAGGTGAAACAGTTGCTGAAGCATTCAAATCAATATTCAAAAAAGATAGAAAACCTGAGTATCTATGGACTGATAATGGTTCTCAGTTTTACAACAAACGCTTGAAAGAGCTGTTAGATAAGCATAACATAACATTATACTCAATGGAAAATGAAGAGAAGTCATTATAAACTAGTTTGCGCGCCGACGTTCGAACATTTGCACGCAGGCTATGGGATAACAATGAAAAATAAAATGTGGAAACAGTTTACAGCTAAAAATACAACACGATATTTGGATATGTCACCTAAATTGGTAAAAGAATACAATAGTACAAAACATTCAAGCATCAAAATGAAACCTGTTGAAGCATCTACGGAAAGGAATGAAGGAATTGTTTATTTCAATTTATATGGTGATATGGAGTCATTATCATCTCAACCAAAATTTAAAGTTGGTGATAAGGTGAGAAGAAGAAAATATAAAAGAAAAACATTTGATAAAGGGTATACCCCTAATAGGCAATATTCGTATTCTCACGGACGAGCTGGAACGAGCACTCGATGGAGGCTCATGCGGGGAATTCACAGAAAGCTATTTAGCATTAGAAAAGAATCCCCCGCATGAGCCTCCATCGAGTGCTCGTTCCAGCTCGTCCGTGAGAATACGAATATTGTCTATTTACTATAAGCTATTTAGCATTAGAAAAGAATCCCCCGCATGAGCCTCCATCGAGTGCTCGTTCCAGCTCGTCCGTGAGAATACGAATATTGTCTATTGGGCAGAAGAAGTATTTACAGTTGATAAAATTCAATTTACAAATCCAATTACATATAAGCTAAAAGACTTGAACGGTGAGGAAATTAAAGGGAGTTTTTACACTGAAGAATTATTGAAAACCAAACAAGATGTTTTCCGTATTGAAAAGGTAATTAACAGAGACTACAAAAAGAAACAGGCCTTAGTCAAATGGGAAGGCTATAATGATTGTTTTCACAGTTGGGTGCCAATGAAGGATTTAAAAAATATCTGATATCTTGCATGTTTCTCACAGATCTCAATCTGACTGTTAATCGTAGAAATGGATTTCGGCATCTTGAATCTCAAATATCGATGACAAACTTTACTCACAAGCTTTACTAACAAACTTTACTTCAAAAACGAGCATTGAATATATACTTGTAAAGATCACCCGACATCATATGATAATCGTATGACCTGAAAACAATAGAGATTCGATAACTCATTTCATAGGGGAAGTCCCGTTCTATTACATCATCGACTTCCTGTTTTTCCGATAATGTCACGCAATACATGGATTCAATATAAGGATTCTATTATGTGGGAACCATAAAATAGAACCAAAACCCCGATCCCTCGCAATGATACAAACGCCTCACATAAAAATCTATAATATGGAAACCATAATACGGATTTGAATATTAATTTTTTTTTATTCACCATTATTCAGAAATTATTACATGGATTCTGTTTTTTAGGTTGATTTAAAATAATATGGATTATGATTTTAGTTTTCCACTATTCAGAAATTATAAATTAGATTTCGATTTTGATTCACCCTTTTTTGGTATCCTACGGATACTCTATATGGAGCTCTGCACCGGTAACCCCACAATATATACTACTATTGTTCGCACAGGTAGTTTGCATGGCTATATTTCTGATTCCCCCCCTCCAAAAAAACAATGGTTTGTCCCTTATTAGTGAAAACATTCAAAACTTTACACCCATAATAGTCAGTATGTTAATATCAGCAGGCTGTAGTCCAGTGTTTCAGTCTCCAACGGGTTATGTTTATTTTACAACAAGTAGCCAAAAACATTATGTCGAACGCACTTTAATAATCTATGATTACTTCTAGTATATAGGTCGATAGAAGTTATGAGTTTTAGAAGTCAGCGTTTTCAAGAGAAAAATATATATCTTTCACTTTGTTACGTGTTGAATACATGCTTTTGCATTATCCCTTTGGGATCAATTAGGAGTTCTATAAATACCACTCCTTCACACGTTCATACCACTTGACGTCGCATTTCAGCAGCGGCCTTAGTTTTTTCTTGACATATTGTAGCTCTCTTATAGTTTGAGTTAATAGTACGTAACAGTAACTGTAACATAACTGTCTCGGAGTACGTATACAATTGCAATAACTTGTAATAAACGATGCTGTTAGATGTGCGGCTGTCAGCTGTGCGGCAATATTGTTCTTAAAAGTATATTAATAGGAAGTTTTAAACCTTTAGATTCCAGAGGTAGAGGTGAATTTGCACTGGTTTGGAGAATACGTTTTGTGGAAAATAGAAATACTTTCTATTTGGCTGAGCATAGCGAAAGAAAATAGAATGGTAATTTTGCTGCAAAATGTCACAGGGTGTCTACTTGACAAGCTGTCACGCAACCCACTTCACGTCTCAAGTTTAATGTCCTTCTTGGTTTGACCATGATTTGACTGACTTATAATCGTCCAAAGGCAATCAAAAACCCTTTATTATAGGTGATTTAAGTTCTCTTTTTATTTGTGTTTTGTAATTTGCTTTATTGCTTTTAATTTCGTAGACACAATCCCAAGACGACGTACATGTATAATGACTTGCGCGCTATTATTCTATGCAGTATTTGTTACCGCTTATGGTTTTCTCAAGTTTTCTAGGTCTGAATTTTCTAGACACTCCAGTACATGTACCGAGTACTGGGTCCTCTGCTTTATACGGCGAGCAAAGGACACAAACTGAACTGATGAAACTGATATAAATATTTCAGGTAGTTGTAGTTTGCGTAGTTTTCATACCTACCGATTATAACCGTTCAGACTTTGAAGACTAAGCGAGAAGTAGACCCTTCTTCGATAATACTTTTCTTAGAAACATCATGACAAAATAGCAAAGTATAGCAGATAAACAGGTATTAAATTTAAAATGAAAAGATAAGCTCACCTTCTTCTAATGAATAAAGGAGTTATCCGTTTGGCCTTTCGCATCACAGCTCAGTTACTGGAACCCGTTGAACAGGAAGCGTTTCCTTTAGAGACAGGAACTGCGAAAATCTACATCTTTCATGTTGTGCCCAGGGTCTTCTCGGTCAGATCCAAGATGGCGGCTACTGGTAACGACTGAACTATTACGTATTCTGATTGGCTCTTCAGTTGTGACACAATTTTTATTGGCCCAACGTAATGGAATGAGTCCAGAGAATAAATATATAGATTCGATTGCTCAAATTTTATCAGTAAAACGATTTTGAATAATCTTAAATCCATTGTATATTAAGTGCAGTATAAATAGATGAAGTGCATTGCTGTGTAGTTTTCAGCATGCTATCGATCGCTTCGCTTCAGCGCTTACGGAAAATGAACGGCTTTTTAAGTTTCTATTCTAGCTCAGACACATCCTGGCAGCATTGTTATACCCTTCCACAGTGTTTCTTTATCCAAGTAAACTCCATTTCGAGCCGTTTAGTAGACCTGTTTTCACCGTATGGAGTAATACGCAGGGCGCGCAGGGCATGCAGGGCGCGCAGGGTACGCAGGGTGTTCAAATAAATAAAACAAAAAGTTACATAATTTAGTGCCTTTGGAATATCAGATTGCAAAGGTCAATTATTCACATGGCAAATATTACGCTAATTTTAAAGTGAAGGTAAACTGAAGTGTTTCTATTTATCAATGTTTTTAGTTGCTTTCCTGTAAGCTTTTCTCAAATACGTGTCTAGCCTACGTGAAGCCGTTCTCGCCATGTTTGATTTTTGTAGACATTCGCTCTTAAACATTTTAATCCTTGAATTCGTAACTAATTGCAATGCTGTCACGCATATGGCATTTTAAGACATAACATGCAGAACGCACACAGCGGGACCCACTTTTACGGAAATTAAGAAAAGCAAATAGAACATTGTTGGCAGACAAAATTTATTTAGTTGATACCAACTTAGAAAAGCTCCCGCCTAAAATTTACGGAACAAAACAAGACGCCACATATTCAAAATATACAGGAAGTGGCGCGGTTTACTGTCACAACTCCACGTGGACGCGACAGTGATCTGCCGGCTACCCTGCGCGCCCTGCGTGTACCCTGCATGCCCTGCGCGCCCTGCGTGTACCCTGCATGCCCTGCGCACCCTGCGCGCCCTAAACCCTGCGTATTACTTCGTCCGTCTTTTCACCACAGGTACTCCAGGCTCATTATGTGTAACAGTTATTTCCGGCGATATTTGAAATTACAGTAAATGTATGGAGTTTTAGTTCGAATGCCCGTTTGCTCTAAAAAAAAATTCAATAAATCGTCAAAATTTTCTTACCTGTCTCTTGTGTATTTATTTCAGTTTCTGTGAAGTTTCAAGCCATTCCGTTCAATATTGAGGGAGTTACAGTAATTTTCCTTCCCTTAGTAAAATAATTATATTTATTGAATTTTATTTTAGATCAAACGGGCATTCGAACTAAAACTCCATACATTTACGGTAATTTCAAATATCGCCGGAAATAACCGTTACGCATGATAAGCCTGGGGTACCTGTGTTTTCACTGCATCGTACGCCGCGTGGAAATACCGTTAATTGCATCTCGCTCACTCCGGATTGGGATACCTATGGTTTGTAGGCACGTGTTAAATATATCCATATTTAGCTTGGCCGCCATCTTGGATAAAGGATTTCTGGAGATTTTTGGTCACGTGATTCAACTTCTCTCGAGTATTCGCCATCTTGGATCTGACGAGAAGACACTGGGGACGAGGTTGGCGTTCCCAGAGCTTGCGCGTTTTTCGGCCAACGGTGACCAACTGGGCGCTGGCCAAAGGAGGATATACATGTATTCCCATCATGCATTGTAAGCAAAAGATATTATCAACCGTTTTGCCCCCCGCGAAGCTTTTTTTGACGAGAACACTTAGAGTGAGAAATCATGCAGCACTAGTGTCACGGCATAGAGCAGATTTCGTATGAGTGGAACAAACTGACAGCACCTGACTATAGCACGGTTACCGTACGGCATGCCGTGACATTGGAATGGTTTCCCATTGTTGATGTCCTGCTGATCCAATCAAATTACAGAAATACCTTAAAGCACGGTACAGCACGGTTATAGCACGGTTATAGCACGGTTATAGCACGGTTATAGCACGGTTACGAACATGCCGTAGTTCGGTCCCACTCGTATGAAATCACCCACAAGCAGCCCAATCTATGGGTTTGTGAACGAAAATAGAAGATATGTATGGGTTTTATAAATCCTTTCAAATTGCCGTACAATGGAGGGCAATGTACAAATAAACATACTTTTTCGCTTCCATGTTGTTTCCTTTGTGGTTTTTCTTGTCTTGAAACTATTTTAGGCTGTTTTGGGGAGTTCATTAGAGGTGGTGAGCCGAGGTGGTGAAAAACTCCCCAAAACAGCCTAACATGTTTATTTGTACATTGTCCTCCATTGTACGGCAATTTGAAAGGATTTATAAAACCCCATACATATCTTATATTTTCATGCACAAACCCACAGATTGGGCTGCCTGTGGTCACCCACACTTTACGTATGGTTGCTTTGTTACTGTTGTGATCTACAGATATTTTACAAACGTTTAACCCTTGTTTTCTTGTGATTTATCTCCGATGATGGCCGTTTCGATTGCTTTCCAGAAGTGACAACACAGTCACAGTCGATTATTAAAGCTTATAATTTATTAGCTATAAAGATCTTTGAACGAAGCGTCAATACCTTTCTCTTCAAGACCCAGCCGTACCTTGTGTAGCGTAGAGGACCGTACGTAGAGTTGACGTAAACCGCAGACTGCTAAAAGAGCTGAGCCTCCATGTCCTTCGCGAAGTGCATGATTACAGTAGAGATACTAAATTACTAGTTACCGCCTCTCGGTTAGCTCAGTGGTTATATTTAAAGCTCCGGTCTGACTAGCGGGAGGTCGCGGGTTCAAACTCCGGCCGGACCAACACTCAGGGTCTTAAAATAACTGAGTAGAAGGTGCTGCTTTACATAATACAGTAAACGGTTAGACCTTCACGTCTTCTCGGATAAGGACGTAAAATCGTAGGACTAGTGTCCCCAATTAGCTGCAGAGCTAATTACATTAACACTTAAAAGAAAGTCACTTACTTAGTAGCTTCCTAGAAAAAATATTTTTAGTTTCTTGCATACGGCAGAGATATAACTTCCGCAGACCAACACATATTTTGTCTGGTTAAACTTCTTGTTACCTCGATGTGAAACACATGGCTTTGACAATAAACAATATAAAGGCTCTCTCTCAACCAGTATGCATTGCATGCATTTGTTATTGTTATTATTTGGAAACTTTCAAATAAATGCCCTCCAAAGCATTGTGCCATACTCGTTTGTTTCAAACGTCACGAAACACATATTACACAGTCATAAATAAAGCCTAATGAGTCTCATTCATTTCTAATTAGAAATTAAATACTCACTATATGGTTTTCATGCAAAAAAAGAAACTCTTTACATATGGCTGCTTGGAGATACAGAATTATCTTCGTGATAAATTACAGTCATTTACTGTGCTCACTCGTGAGTTATGAAGCCCTGTCAAGCCAATCACTCAAGCAATAAATCTGATAAGACCTGAGTCACAACAAAAGGGACCAATATGAAATGGTATCTGTAAGATAACAAGCTTATAAATCAGAAATACATCAATGATATGTTTATTAATTAATTTTGATTTTTAACTTATGAATGGAGCAACATTTCTCTCGTCTCTTTTTACTCGATCGTAGAACTCTCTTCTCCTTTGGTTTTTGCGGGCTTTTTTTCTAAACAGAACATACATACACATTAGTAACTTTACTCAGTAATATAGGAAATGTTAACAAAACGAACATGTTCAACTCTTATTAGCATTGAAAAGACGAAGCACTCGATTCATTCGAATGCAAAACGGACTATCTGTTATTGTCGCCCAGGGATTTGGCAATCTTTATGATCCTTCGATTTGAAATAAACGTTGGATTAGCCAACGATACTTCATGAATATGTAACAACGAGCTAGGATAACTTTGCATTCTTTACATGGATTTTTATGCCTTCCAGAAAACATGCTGGGTCATTATGTCACTGACAAAATTAATAAATTATTTACTCCGGAATAATATACCCTATCGACGTGAAATTTTCTGTGTAGACTTTTATTATCGATGTCTAGAATATATACAAGGAACAGCTTTGTAGGACTTATAGTTTAAATTTTAGATTCTTGAGGACGTGAAACCAGGAGTTGTCAGACTTGGAGAGCTAGGGGTAGAAACAGTGTCTACTACTGGGATTAATATCTCGTATGCTGGGCTGCAGAGCAGACAACTTCTACTATTGGGAAACGGGAGTACTTATCAATTATAACAAGTAAATATTGACCTAATCTCATTGTTGGGCATAGTTTGAAAGCGTAAAACTTAATCGTCAATGCCGACGTTGGAGCACAGGCTTACCATCCTCAAAATTTGTTTTGGGATTCCTGTGGCTAAGTCAGTTTTGAAAAGTAATGTGCTTTGTTCACTTCAAATTTGCAGGATTAATATAGCGTTAATTCTAAAGTTGAAATCTTTAAACTTGTGTCAAAATACACTTTACTTATTATATTTACCAGTTCTGTGTCTTCCTGTCGTCCGATGCATTTTTAAAATGCTACATGTTTTCCGCCGGAGTCGAGTACGTCCTTCATGTAGATGACGGACGACAAGAAGACACAACTTTAGAATTAACACTATATTCATCCTGCAGATTGGAGGTAAACAAGACAAAATACGTTTGAAATGGTAGCCACAGGAAGCCCACATTTTGAGGGTGGTAAGCCTGTGGTTGGAGCAACCGATACTTGTTGCGATTTCTGGGTCGCTTTGAGCTTTAGAGCCCTCCCATGAAACTGTCATCTTGCAGTTCGCCGGGCGCGAACTCCGTAATAGAAAATTTCATATTTGAAGATTTTACCAAATATGTTCTCAAAATCAGAAAACGGTTTCATTTACAAGGAAAAAGAAATGACAGTAAATTCCCGAATTTACGTTTAATTTACGTCCCATCATTTGCACATTGGAAATAGAGACCTATGACTCATAGACGCAACACTTATATCAAGAAATATTCTACTATTCACTTTTTGCAAAATCGATATCTATGACAAAACAAAATGACTATACTGATACACTTTAAGACCGACGTCGATTGAAAAATTAAGACTCATAAAAATGCTACACAAAAATAGATTTGTTCCAATTCAGGTTATTTTGTTTCACCGCTTAAAGAGCTGTAGACATAGCTAACAGGTTTTTAGATTATTCTGAATCCGAGTTGACTGCGTCTTCAATCAGCTTGGTATCCAGTGTCTGCATGGCAATAAGTAACTGAGCGATATCTCTATCACTAGGAAGGTTCTTTACCAGCTTCTTGATCTCCATATACGCTGATTCCACAGTTCCTGTATGTGGGATATACCCCTCTGCCTTGCTTGTCGCTGATTGGCTCATACAGTCATGACTCCGAAGCCGCCAAATGGGACAAATGTGGATTTTCCCTTCTGCAGTCTCTCGGTAACTAGATCTTTTCAATGTGTCTTCAAAGTCTGGAAAGTCTTTCATTTCTTTCCAGATGTTTTTCATGTTGTCGTACGTCTTCACCACAAATTCCCCAGGTTCCAAGTAAACATTGGGTAAGTTCGCGGTTAGCAGACCGAAAACCTTCTGGGCCGTGCTACGCTTTCCTTTGTGGTCCAAGCGTATGCCGATGCGGTCTTTCCAAAGGTACTGGAGTTCGTAGACCCTAACTGGCTCTGAACAGATTGTCCATTCACCGAGAAAGCGTCCTGCTCCTGGCTCCATTTCTATCACCAAACCAGACTGAATTATGTCGACCGTTAAATTGTGCGGCTTGCGTGATTTCTTATCAGCGTGGGGTTGGAGGTAAATTTGCGCGCGCACTCGATTAGATTTTCATAGGATTTTAGGCGGCAAACTAGATAGATAGATAGATAGATTGTCTTTATTTAAACACGATTATGATTAAAGCACATTAGGCTTATGGGGTCGTGTGTCTACTACTAAGAATAATATAACTGTACATTTATTTACAATACTAAAAATTACTAGAATACTTACAAATGTAATAACTGTAATCACAGGCAACCCAAGCTCTAATTGTGTGTATTTGTCAGAAAAATATAGGGGAACTACTAAACAGCGAAAATCACGAATTTTACTACTATTGATAGGTTAAAATCAACTGAAATAAACGTACCTTTGCTCTATTTGTTGTCTTTTGTCGTTTATTAGTGATTTGGGCCTATTTTCCTTTTCGGATCTCCTCTCCCTAAGAAAGAGACAAGGCAGCACACTCAGATTTCGACATCCCTGCACTCGAGGCCGGTTTTTTTCACGAAAATCGGTCCTGTGGCCAAATTTTCCTTTCTCACACGAAGGCCGATAATTACTCTTCTCCCACAAATGTTCAGATTTCAAAAATATTTCTCCAAACCCTTCGAAAAGTCCCGATTTCGATGTGAAATCCATAGCTTTCTTCTTGCCGTAATGCTTAGATTAACAGCCTCGCCACCGAAGTTCAAATATCGCCTCAGCGGCCAGGCCTGCTGTCAAAAATCACTCTCCAGCGGAGGGACAGTTTGCAAAGTCTACAACTTTCCCCCGTCCCCACAGGTAGCTACTCAATAACCCATTGTACTAAACAACCAATCGCGTGGCGAGAAATATGTAAACATCACTGATCGCAGGGAAAAGTATTTTACGGCCTTTCGCGTCATTCACACATCAGCAATGTTCAAAGAACTGTAGATTTTCGTTTGCTAGGAAATTCTCGTCGACAGTATATGTATTCTCATGATTTTAACTGCTGGACAAGCGGAGATCGTGAGATTTGTCTGTGCAGGTCACAATGTACTTGTTACCGGTCAGGCTGGGACTGGCAAATCACTTCTAGTGAAAGAGAGATTGGTTGTTTAGTACAATGGGTTATTGAGTAGCTACCTGTGGGGACGGGGGAAAGTTGTAGACTTTGCAAACTGTCCCTCCGCTGGAGAGTGATTTTTGACAGCAGGCCTGGCCGCTGAGGCGATATTTGAACTTCGGTGGCGAAGCTGTTAATCTAAGCATTACGGCAAGAAGAAAGCTATGGATTTGACATCGAAATCGGGACTTTTCGAAGGGTTTGGAGAAAGATTTTTGAAATCTGAACATTTGTGGGAGAAGAGTAATTATCGGCCTTCGTGTGAGAAAGGAAAATTTGGCCACAGGACCGATTTTCGTGAAAAAAACCGGCCTCGAGTGCAGGGATGTCGAAATCTGAGTGTGCTGCCTTGTCTCTTTCTTAGGGAGAGGAGATCCGAAAAGGAAAATAGGCCCAAATCACTAATAAACGACAAAAGACAACAAATAGAGCAAAGGTACGTTTATTTCAGTTGATTTTAACCTATCAATAGTAGTAAAATTCGTGATTTTCGCCGTTTAGTAGTTCCCCTATATTTTTCTGACAAATACACACAATTAGAGCTTGGGTTGCCTGTGCTGTAATAAGTAAATAAACTTCAAATTACTAAATTGAACTTACTAATAAATAATGATGCTAAGAGTACTACAGAGCTGCTAAAATGTTTTTCTAAAGTACAATACATTCATACTTGGCCTCAGTTAATGAGTTAACTAACAAGTAAATGAAGTCATCACTCTTAAATCTCATTAGTAGAAGAGGCAGATGTTGTGTTAAACTTGAATTGCTCAAACACCGCTAATTTATTTAAACGACACTCTAGATCCTTGTGTCCTGCATATACTATTGACTGATCACTAGAAATAACACTATTCCATAAAACTGATCCACTATACTGAACTGAATGTTGAAGGAACTTAGTAACAAGGCGTCCGATCCGTTAACTGCAAGTCGTCATTATCAGTGGTTTTATTATTTGTATGAATGCTACCATTACATGTAAATATTTTGGTTTCAATGCCCAATGACAAGTAGCATAAAAAAAGCTATTCAACCAATAGCACATGCAGGATATCTAGTAGTTTCACGCCAAGCGGAAGCTTAGTTGCGGAGCCGGAGTGGCGCAGTGGTTAAGCGCTTCCCTCTCACTTCTGTGGCCCAGGGTTCGATTCCCGTTCGCGGCGCCATATGTGGGTTGAGTTTGTTGGTATCTCGCCCTTGCTCCGAGGGTTTTTCTCCGATCTTCCTTCTTCCACAAAAACCAACACGCTAAATGTGGTTTAGCCGGGTCCTGACTTTGATGATTCAGGTCCCGTTAAATTCAGAGCCGGTTCTATTAGTAACCCTGAAGGTCGTAATCCCAAAATCTACCTGCGAGAATTGTACAAGTTTCGACCGGTCAAACCACCTCCCTTGGTCAAACGAAACGAATCCGCACGACTGCTCACGAATGCGGGAGACCGTGGAGTCGAATCCGGCCCCGACCGCGTCCTTTGGCAACACCTCTTATTTAATGGGGGACGTTAAAGAAGCTGCTGTACTATTCGTAAAGAGAAGGGGGTTGTTACCCGGTACAACAGCCTGCCCTCATTTCAAGTACGAACCTCGCTTCTATGCCTCAACCGGCTATAGAGTATCAAATAGGATTGGGAGAGAAAAGAAGGCCCGGTCGAAATCCTGTTAATATTGAACGTGCTCAGGCTTTGCTTGAATACAATTTCGAGCCCAGGCTGAATGGAATGGCCTCAAGACCAGTGGACTCTCAATAAAATCAATGCGTGCACTGTAAAAACCGGTTTAACGACAGTAAACCGGACTAACTAGCCCAGCACTTTACTGGACTTCAGCAGAACCTTGTTTTCTCTTTTAGCGAGGTAAGACCAGAGCTACTAAAAACCTTGCATGTTATTGGACCTCTTTTGGGCCGCACTATACAGAAATCAATTGTGTTTGCATCATTCTATTGTTGTTTTATTGGAGTAGCGAACCAATAACGTGGCAGGTTTGCCAGCCTAGTCCCTAGGTCTTCTGGCTTGGTATTTTGTCTGAGTGGGTTAATGGGCTCTCTGTGGTTTGTAATGGCTTGTGACGTCACTGCTCACTGTTGGTTGATAGTTGGTCGGTGACGTCAAAAGCCATTACAAACCAAAGGGATCCCATTAACTCACTCAGACAAAATACCAGCCAGGAACTAGGAACTAGGCTGGCAGGTTGCTAGTTACTGCTAGGCCTGAGCGGATTGTGCTGGCATAATTTTTGGCATAATTGGAGCAAACAAGCATAATTTTTCAAAGAAGCACTGCTCGAGCATAATTAACAGATTGTAGCATAATTTGAAGCATTAAAGCCAAAAGCAATGCTATTATTGCTTTTATAGTGCCTTTCCTAATTATTAGCTGGTATTGTTTTGCTTTAATAGATTCTAATTTTTTCCAAAGCAAATACCTGAATTTCACTTAACGAGTGTGCGTTTAAACGTGAAAAAGCCAAAAAGCCGTCTTTTGTTCAGAGCGTCGGAACAGTCACGCCTGATTGGTTTCTTTGTCCGTTGGTACTAAAAAGTCTATAAAATGTTGTGTGAACAGCTAAAAATGCCGTGCATCAACTAATGCCGGTCGTCTTTTGTGAGCATAATTGTGTAATCTACGAGCATAATTTTTGAACTTTGGCATAATTTGGGCATAATTCGACAAAATTTGGAGCAGTGCTAGTGGCATAATATGCCACTTTTAGGAGCACAATCCGCTCAGGCCTAGTTACTGCAGTCCGACCCTTTTAGCGGGAAGGCTCAGCTGGCTGACTCGTTTTATTTTTAACATTTGTACGTTACATTTTTTGTTGCTTAATTTCTTCGATGTTCTTCAACTTAACTGTTAAAATCCTCGAGGCATGAAAAGGGAGGCCATTCAATTTGTAGTTAATAATATGGCACTTGGTTCATTAATAATCCTCATACAAACCTTAAAACCTACCCCGTAAAATTAAGAAAACCCCTAAGGACGACTCTAAATATACCCGAGCTATGAAGAATTTTGCACGGTTTAACTCTTTAAGCCCCGAGGGCTTTTAACTGATATTTGGCTCATTCTAGACTGCAACAAACCCTCCCCCCCCCCTAAGAAAACTGTAGTCACTGTTACCATGGAATTTTCGTCTGACCAACAATACTGGGGGCTCAAAGTTTTTTGTCGGCCATTTTGGATACGTTGACGTCGCATTGCTATGGAGCTGGAGGGAAGTTTGTTTGGGGGAAAACAGAATTTAAGGCTTTTTAAAGCCTTTTATTTTCATTTTTAGAGTGCTGGAGGACATCATTAAGTCTGATGAGAGCTTGAATCAGTACTTTCTCGAAGAACTGAGTCTGTGCCTGCTATTGTGATAGAGAAAGAGCCTCATTTTCCACTCGTGAATGGGCCAGGACGTCTTCTGTCACTTTAGCGTGAGCTTTATAAATGGAGGTCTGGAGCCACCTATCATAGCTGTTTTGGAATATTGGACAACATTTACTTGCCATTGATTCCAATATGAAGCTATTAGGTCGAAATGGCTTTAGACTTCTTCTATATTTTGAAGAATGAAGATGGGGGAAGGGCCATGCCGCTGTTTGGTAGGATTTCCCGGCATGCTTTGCGGTCATTATGGATGAATTTAGCTTGTTGTGAAGTGCTTGTGGACAGAATGGCTTGGTGCTGGGCAAGTTTAGGTGTTGGGAGACAGAAAGTGAGGTTAGTGCAAACATGAAACTCTAAATTTTATGTAAAATATGTATTTTTGTGAGAAAATTTAGAATCTGAGGAGAAATATTTGTTTCTGTAACTGTCATTTTAGTCCCTTTTTCTGAAGTGAAATAATGTCAACTATAGTTAACTTATGCAAAGAAAGGGGGATTTAGATGAAATTATTCATTTTTAATATGCCTAATGCAGTTCAATAGGATCATTGGTCTATACATTAAGGTGTGTGGGAATCTCAGGGCATTGCTCTTTGAACTTAGTCAGATTTATACCCTCAAAGCAAGTAACCAGTAATAGTGCCATATGGCACTCTTGGGGCTTAAAGGGTTAAAAGGTGTTTTCAAGTGATCTTTTAAAGTCGCAGGGTATTCTGCAGTTACGTCGTATATATTACTTTTAGGATAAAGTTTGAACTTTTTTGTTGGCGACAAGTTTCCATGGTAACGTTGGAGGAGAGGCGAAGGGACTCTCTTCTCAATATTTTAATTGAAGACTACTGGTGATCAATCACCATTTTAATGACTTATACATATATATCTTATACGTATTACGAAATCCAAGCAGGTGATTGGCTAATGACAGTGCTTTATTGGTGACAACTGCACGCTGTGCGCTCATTTGGAATATTAAAAGTTAGGTACTTTGTTTGTATTATTGACAAATACTGCCACTTGCTGTCTCAGTACAATGAATATCTTCATACTGCATTCGGCGGCCTTCGGTCTCTTGTAGTATTCATTATTTTTCGTTCATCGTACAGTCAGCACGTGCCCGTATTTCTCAATAGAACATGCACACCAGTCTCTAACCTTAAATAAACAATGAGCTGCTTGTGGCATTGAAATATGTACTATTATTATTCAGTTCCTCAGTATCCCGATTTCCGATTGGTTGATTCACCTGCAAATAACTGTGCGCAAATAAGCGTTCGCCTGCAGATATTCCAGAGTGTTCAGAGGAGGAAATTGCGAGCATTTTGGATGCCAAAAGTAACAAACACTGCTTAATAAAACAATTATTGGAACTCCCGACTACCGCAAAATATGATGAATTGTCTGTGTCTCGCTACCATTTATCTGCCTCTGCCTTCGGCAAATAACTGGTAGCTCATCAGATTTTGCTCAGCCTCGTCTAATAATTGCTTAATATTTCACCATAGATATTATCTGTTCTGAGGAGCGAAAGAAAGAGATAACGTCGAAGGACAAATATCAGTTCATATCTCAGTCATAAAATAGGTTGTCGTCTTTATAACCGGCAGCCTTTGCGCGCATTACTGTCGTCTTTGGGGTCACATGACACACTCCAGCAATCACGTGGGCGAGGACGAAAATTAATAAATCTCTCCACATATGGAGGTCATGAACCTTGAGACATGACGAGTCTCGATTACGCAGTATTCAACAATAACGTTCAGTTTCTTCGTTTCACCGCTGGGTTACCTACGTTACTCTTTTTGAGAAACCGTCGTGAATTTGAAACGGCTCGACTGCACTTGTGGGATACAATAAATAATTTTATTTTTTATCTAACCACGATAGTACGAATAAGACCAACACGCGCATGACGAGTGTCAATCATACTCCTAATCTAATCAAAATTCAGTCCACATCTTCCACATCCTCTTCCTTTGCTTCTTCTTTCACGAATTGGACGAGTTGGGCGTGTCTCTGCACTGATCCTCCAACAGCACACATGATCTTGTCTATTACGCCGGCCTTGGGAGCGCGTATAGAATGCTGGGTACAAAAGATAACAACTCCGTCAAGACATTAGTGGAGTGCAGTCAACTCGCGCTTTTCGGACACCCGCCGTTTTTACGGACGCCGACGAAAGTTACAGAGGGTTAATTGATATTACGGACTCTCGGACTTACGGCGGACACTTTACTAGGTCTATAGCACCAAGAAAATTAACATTTTTGTATTTCGATTTCTGTCAGTAATAAATCTAAAATGTTACAGATGTCCGTTTCGTTTGTTTGCTGCATTCACTCTTTTCACCTGGTGGCCATCTTGGATCCAAAGCGAGGCAATCCTTTGTTTTTGCCAGGTCAGCCTCGCAGTGAGGATAGTCAAAACGAGGCTAACCTGGCAAAAACAATGGATTGCCTCGCTTTGAATCCAAGATGGCCACCAGGTGAAAGTCTATTTTGATTATTTCTGTTGTTGTAAAGAAACATTAATTGTACTTCGACAATGCTCCCACATGGGTCATACTGTCTAGCAGTTAATCAATACATGTGCAAATTAGGTTTTAACATGTTCTTGTCTCATACTCCGCTATTTCAAACTCTAGCTTTACGGAAACCAAGTCGAGGTCCAACGGTGTCCTTCAAGGCTGGTTTTCGCTAGCGACGTAGGCATAAGTGTAAGCTCGACGAAAGCAGAAGGAACAGAAGGGTCCTTCTTGTCAGACTCACTGTCTGATACGATAGGCAACTAGTTCTTGTAAAAACTAGTGTTGGTCTGCGTCGGCGGGGAAGATAAACACTAGCTGGTATTTAATCAACTAAAGTCGATTGAGGTATGCTAACCGCCGTGGAAAGCGAGTAGCAGCTGACGTTTCGAGCGTTAGCCCTTCGTCAGCCCTTTGCTCTGAGCTGCTACTCGCTTTCCACGGCGGTTAGTCTGGTGATAAATATGAACACTGTAAGGACTTCAAGAATGGCAAATTTTGTTACTTATAAGCATATTTTGTAGAATATAGGATGTTTTATTACATATATTGTAAAGTTTCTGTAATTCAGTTACTCTGCCAAGGGATTTTAATAAACATTATTATTATGTTGCGCTTCAATCTGCTTCCGTCGCTTATGTTCCAGTGAAAACACGGTACACGTAAGCAGAAACAGAAGAACTTAGCCAATCAGAATGCTCATTCTCAAGCCCTTCGCAATGTAAAATTAACAAATCGCACACATTTTGCCATTGTACTCGTATTGATCATAGAAATGACGCCATAAAATGCTCAAAACTCAAGTGGAACAAACGAGCGTAGCGAGTTGTTTCACTGCAAAGTTTGGGACATTTTATGGCATCATTTCTCTGATCAAAACGAGTACAGACAATGGCAAAATGTGTGCGATTTGTTTTTTACAACAACGAAGCACTTATAGCTTCAAATGAGTGCGTAATACGAAAAAGGCCATTGAAAGTCAAAACGTAAACACTTCTAATTACCGTTGCCGAGAGAAAGCTTTCTTAGACAAATGGCAATTTGGTTCACCGATTAACTTCTGTAATTGACGGAATGCATGTGAAATCCTTTCAGTTTTTTTTTTCTGGATCAGAAAAGTTATTGTTATATAATTCGAAACTTCTGAGCTCTGAGAGAACTAGTCACAAAGTCTGACTACAAGTACAAATTCGCCGAAACTTTCTCCACTCAAGAGAAAACTCTCATTTTGCCAAATGGCACACTACAAAGAAGTTTGACTCACCGATTGACTTCTCCTATTAATAAAATGCTTGTGAAATCCTCACTTTCTTGTTTTTGGAAGCGAAGTTAACATCCATTTGAATTCACAAACCTCGCCGTGAAAGCACTTTGCAAAGCTACCACGGCTTGCGAGTGACGTCATTTCATTGTATGTACTTATTTTGCATATAGCGGAGAGCCAATCAGAACGCGAGAATGTAAAATATAGCATGGCTTCCGCTTCTGAACGAGGCTTGTGCTTATGCTTCCGTCATGTTCATTTTCACTGGAATAAAACTTTCGTGCGCTTACGCTTCTGCTTCCGTCGCTATTGAAAACCAGGCTTTATAACGAGAGTTCACTGTAGAAGTAGGCATTACTATGAATTTCAATCTGGCGACAATGCCCCTGGACAATTTAAATAGTTATTTACGATCAGTCTAGACTGTCACACGAGTAGAAAGTGCACAGGTAGAGAATAACTGATCATTTACCTCCATTTTCATGGCCTCCATGACGACGAGTACTTCGCCCTCCTCGACGCATTGTCCCGACTCTACAAGCACCTGATCACAACAAAAACACGACACGAACATCAAAACCACACTGTAAGAAACAAACTCAATTTTTTGTTCCTCGCGACAGGGCGTGTGGATCATTTTGTACGCAACGTATATGTATAAATTACTCAAGTCGTAGCTCAGTATGGAGTGAGTGAAATAAAACAGGTACTTCAGTAAACCAGGACGGCGATGGCAGTGACGACGATTACCAGACATACCAAATTGTCAGAAAAGTGACTAAAATGAAAACTTGCAGACGAAATCTTGAAATGAATGCAATAATAGAGAACTTAAAGTGCTTCTAATCCTTCTTCCATTTTTTATACCTATTAACCTTTGAAAGGTCTTGAGTACTTATGCGAAGAAAATTTTGGTTGACAGATAATACTCTATGTTCTACGCTTGTTTGAAATGGTGAAAAATTGACCTTTCCTGACCCATGACCGCGTAAGTAAAAGCTTGAGTCGATTCCCGGGTAGACATCATCTCATTAATGCATTATCCTCCATGGCGCCTTTCTGTCACAACAGCATTGATTTATAGAGAATATACACAGTTTGTGAGTTGTTAGTAAAGAAAAAAGCCATTTTTGACAAAACGCTAAGCATTTATTTAAATTATTGCAAAGTCGAATTAATTAGATGACGTCTACCCGGGAATCGACCCAGGTTTTTACTTACGCGGTCATGGGTCAGGAAAGGTCAATTTCTTACCATTTCAAACAAGCGTAGAACAAAGGGTATTCTCTCTAAACCAAACTTTTCTTCGCAGAAGTACTCAAAACCTTTCAAAGGTTCATAGGTATAAAAATTGGAAGAAGGGTTAGAAGCACTTTAAGCATCAACGACTGGAGGTAGAAAAGTGTTTTCTCCCGAAATTTGGCGTTTACTATTTCCTTTATTCACCTTTCATTACTTTTCACATCCAAATCTTCGACTAATATAATAAGCATTGATTTAGTTTTACACGTTCGCGTTGTCTCCGAAATGTGAAATCCACGCATGCGCTGTAAGAGTTTTGCAGATCTGTCACTCGAGCTCTCCTGTGCTCTTCAATGTTGTGACTTCATTGTGATATTCATTACCTTGACAATGTTACCAGGCATGGGTGCTGTAGCACCTCCCATGGATCCAGCTGTCATGGCACTCTTTAGGTACTTGGGGATTGGACGCTGGAGTCTGTGACAGCCATCCTGATAAATTGCGCCAAGTGAAACAAGAAAAATGTCATACGAAACACAACGGAAGAGTGGTTTTCAGTTGAGTGTCGTAAAACCAAAACCAAAGTAATTACTGAGCCAATCACAGAGCATGCAAAAACACAATGAGCCAATCACAAAGCAGGTAAAAACACAATGAGCCAATCACGAACTGAAATAATTCACGATTGGTTTTACTTGAACCAATCACGAGGAAAAGTAAACGTAATAGAAGTAATCGGCTAACGCTGTTACCACCCCATTCAGATCATGTGATGTAAACAGATGCTACTCTGGGGAATTATTCCGTTTTCATTCTAATCATAATACCTATCTGAATTTCTTTTTTCAAAGAGTCAATTCTCCAGAGTAATGTGTGTTTACATCACATGATCTGAATTGGGTGGCAAAACGTTAGCCGATTACCTCTATCGTCCAGTTTCGCATACAAGAATTACCGCTGGATGCGATGATTACAGGCGTATTTACTCAACGTTAGTCTCATTCTGATGTTAAATATTCATAAATACCAGCGGCAAAAAGGGTTATTCACAACTCTATGTATTGTTGTAGTTTGATCTTCTGCACCCTCTCGCTGGTATTTGTGAATATTTAACATCAGAATGAGACTAACGTTGAGTAAATGCGTCTGTAGTCATCGCATCCAGCGGTAATTATTGAATGCGAACGGGTGTATTCGCGTCAAAACGAGGGGCAGACTTCACCGTTTGCAACCTGAAATGTTATTGGTTACCCAAACAATAGCCTACCCCTAAAACAATGGGATTCTTTATCAGTGAAGTCTAACCGTAAAACGAAAATTGATTGCGTGACGGACCAAACCAATGGTTCGTTTAGACTGATGTGATTGGCTGATAATTACAAAACATGTTTCACAGCCAATAGAAAAGCTAGTCAAACGCGGCAAAGCAATCAACTTTCGACACTTAGCGAACACCGCTCTATCACAAATGATGAATAACCACAGACTAACCATCAGGTTGTGTGTATTTGTCACTGATTCTACCTTAATGATAACTGTCTTTCTTAACAGAGTATGGGAAAAGTGAAATCAATTATCACTTCGACTTGATTCCGCTATGTTTTGTTGCTTAAAATAACTTGAGTTGCGGTTTTTGGGAAGTTTGTTTATCTCTGGTACGCGCGCTCGCAGTCTTGGGCTACCTGTGGTACGCGCGCTCGCAGTCTTGGGCTACCTGTGGTACGCGCGCTCGCAGTCTTGGGCTACCTGTGGCTCAACTCGCTAAGTTCGTAAAAAGTTACAAATAAATTTTGTTAAGACAGACCTTAGTAAAGAGATGAATGGTTCCATCTTGGTTCACTAGGGAGGATTTGAGGACTTTTCCATTGACGGTAACAGTTAGGTTTGTCCTTTCGCCATCCTTCTCTAGTCTTCCCTTCACGTCAAAACACTCGCCATCAATCTGTGCCAGATATGTGATATCATGTGAAAAACACGTCATATAATTGTCAAGGGAGACATCTTTGAACCTGAGGTTTTTAACGACCAGCCATCCGGAGAAACAAACTGCAAATCCCATGTTTAAGAAATTAGTTAATCACTAATCATCACTAGTCATGGGCTTTGTAAGTTGCAAAGAATATGGTCATTTTACCACATTTAACTGGCGATCGAATGCAGTCATGGCACTCATTCCCATGAACTGAATTTTTCAGGTTTTCGTCCTCGGTAGGAAACTAATGAGTTCGAAGTTTATTCGCACATTTAAGCATTACAGGAATTTAGTATTTACAACTGAATTGAAAATTGGTTGTATAATTACAACCCATGTGATATCAGGGAGTATTTCAACACGTGATACAAATGATAGACAGTGAAAACATGTCTACTAAACCACAGGCTGCCCAAATTAGAAGTAGGTATCCTTCTTTTCATGATGGTTCAATTTCTCCTCCTTTTATGGTCATAAAAACAATTCAAGCAATGCACTATGGGTACTGTACCTCAATGACGTAGGTGTTATTAAAACCGGCCCTCAAAACGATAAAAAAGTATTTGTACCTAATTACATCCGGGCTTCCTGTGTTTTCAACTTCAAAACGGCGGCCGGAATTGCCCTATATCATTAGGACGTCAAATCAAAACAATCTATTGTTCAAACGCTAAGGGTCACGGTCGTGGGAGGGGGACAAAACAGCAACAACACAAAGGAAATCGCTATCAAATGCATTTTGAAGAACGTAGAATAGCGGTAACAGCCACCAAATACGGTAAATATTGTGGGATAAACATTGATACAGCTGATATTTGGAAATCAGACAATTCGAAGTTAAATTTTCCTCAGCAGAGCAGATTTAGTTCAAAATTCTATTGTTCAAGTCGATTCTGTCCCCCTCATAAACAAGCCTTGACGTCATAATGATATAGGGTAATTTCTCCTCCTTTCATGGTCATAAAAACAATTCCAGCAATGCACTATGGGTACTGTACCTCAATGACGTAGGTGTTATCTCGGTTATATGTAATGTGTATATCCACTTCTGTAAATACATTGTATAAGGTGGAAAGAATATGGACATTTTGTTAATAGGAGAATCAAATCATTTAATTTCTAGTATTTTGTATCTAAGATGCCAGATAGAAACACAAAGTCTTAGATAAAACTCTAGACATGAAAATCAACTTCGATCCCTCTTTTAAAGAGACCCCCAAACTACTTCTTTCTGTCGGCTACTATGCCGTCTTGTTTCTACGAAAAGCAGGAAAAAATTATAGTTTCACTAGGGTGGCAAAAGTGTGGAGCGTCTCTCACGCCTATTACGGAACGCAGTACAGTATATGAATTCAGTTTGACTGTATCTCGCCGATGAATTTTCTCCGAATTGACAAATTTTCCTCCCTCCTAAGAAAAACAACCTAAAATTCGTCAAAATACTTAGTCAAACATTATCTTGGAGCAATGGAGACTCGTAGCTCGGTGTAAAACTCAAAAGCAACGTTAGGAATTTTTTTGGCGGTTTTCAATGAGCCAAGTATCGTGTATAGTAAAATACACCGGCAGAAACATTCATAGCGCGTGTACAAGCTGCTTTCCATGCAGATCTGTTGAACAAAATACAATTTCTCATATACTGAATGCGATTTCCCTGCCACACAAGAGCAACAGCATTTTTATCAACTCTAGGATCAGTGTGTCTATAGCAGTCCGAAAAATTCTCTGACGGGATATGTCAGTAAAATGTAAAGCGCCATCAGAGACTGTGGTGATATGGCGCTATATAAATATGGCCATTATTATTATATATACAGAACCAACTGTAATCTTGTAATATACCAAGCCTATAATAAACCAACAATAACACTGAATTGTATATATTATCTACTCTAGCACCAGTATGTCAAAATAGTATACACTGTACAGAACCATAACCAACTGTAACCTTGTAATATACCAAGCCTAATAAACCAACAATAACACTGAATTGTATATAACCTGTATTCGACGCTAACTATACACTAGCCTGCATCGCATCCGAACTGAACCCGGTTAAGTTACCGGAGTTAAGTCACCGGGGTTCAGTTCGGATGTGACGCAGGCTAGCTGCTACTCAACAGCAAGAAAAAGAACATGAGTCACGTATGAGTAGTATGTAAGCTCTCCCCAGACCGCTTCTAACTCTTCTTAGTGTATGAGAACCTCTTCTTGCTTCATTCGCAAGCTCAGCCGGCAAGATACTAAAGTGTAGACCTGCGTTTACTTACTTGTGTCTCTGTCATTAAGGCGAATTCTTCGTTTGAGCTCGTGGTTGACTCTGAAGGCAGAGCTGCTATTCCAGATGGAGAACGGATCTAGAGCAACAAAAACAGGATTATCCATACAACTTCTGTAATATATGAAATATTTAATGTATAGTTTATACAAATGGCAGAGCTGGAAATTAGACTCACGCACTTTTAAAATACTGGTAGATTATTAGAAAAGCGAGTAAAATCTCATGACAACTCGCAACTGCTGCTAGTAGAATCTTTCTGAACTAGCTATTTGTTGTTGCTAGTGGATCAGACCATACTAGTAAAATCTCATGACAACTCACAACTGCTGCTAGTAGAATCTTTCTGAACTAGCTATTTGTTGTTGCTAGTGGATCAGACCATACTAGTAAAATCTCATGACAACTCGCAACTGCTGCTAGTAGCATCTTGATTAAGTAATGGTTCGCGGAAGAACAGGAGCAAGATCTATTGTTCCACGGCCATGAATGTGATTTCATTAATCCCAAATAGAAAATGGTTCATTAATATATTAAAGATATCTCTTGCCTAGTGGTATTAATGTTTTCAAATTAAAATGCATGAAATCGCTCGTTGTGTATATGTTTTTGATTCCAAAACAAATTCATCCAATAGAAAGACACTAAAACAAAAGCTGAGATATTATAAAATATTTCAATGTTCCCCAAATAGGAGTTCTTTCCCTCTTTTTACATAGTTACAGATTGTCCGCTTCAATCATTTTCTTTAAAAAAATATTGTGAAATCAGAGTTCTTTCCTATTTTTAGGAGGTTTATTTGTGTATAACCAATGAGATATCAAGTTTCAACAATAGCAAAATTAACACCTTTGTGCATCCTGGCCGTTGAGTGCTCCTGTTCTTACGCGAACCATTACTTAAGTAATGGTTCAGATAAGAACTGTAGTGTCTACGGCAAGGAATGTTAAAATGCGTTAATTTTCTATAATTCTTTCTCGTAATTTCATTGGTTGATACTTATAAATTCAATAGAAACCCATCGAAATAATACATTTTCATTTGATATTTTTTGTGGTTTGAATTTATTTTTGATCAAACTAACTCACTATGGTTTAATTTCTAAGAATATCGTGTGTGGGGAAAGTTCTCAAATTTGCGATTGAAAAATCCTTTGTTTTCTCTATATCCGATTGGCTGGATGATGGCTTCTCTGCGTTTTCACAGAAAAAAAGAGCCAATAGCATAACAAATACTTTATTTTCGAGATGTAGTTTGGACTGTAGATACCTCCTAAAGCACTTAAGGAATATTCAAGTAAAATCGTATGTGGGGAAGGCTCATTGCCGCAAAACAATAGATTCTACTACAGTTCTTATCTGTTGCTCGTAGATGAAGTAAAAATTAGTGGCAATTGACCTATGTCATTATGACGTCAAATCAAAACAATCTATTGTTTAAACGCTAAGGATCACGGTCGTGGGAGGGGGACAAAACAGCAACAACACAAAGGAAATCGCTATCAAATGCATTTTGTAGAACGTAGAATAGCGGTAACAGTCACCAAATACGGTAAATATTGTGGGATAAACATTGATACAGCTGATATCTGGAAACCAGACAATTCGAAGTTAAATTTTCCTCAGCAGAGCAGATTTAGTTCAAAATTCTATTGTACAAGTCGATTCTGTCCCCCTCATAAACAAGCCGTGACGTCATAACGATATAGGGTAATTAGCAACAGTTGCTAGTTCCGGTATTTTCCTCTAATTTCAAATCCTGAAATGGTATTATATAAAGCACTAAATCACTGATTTACAGGGAATTTGGGTATTTTTTAGTGTAAACATCCAACTGCATGTTACGCGGCGCAATCTCTTCTGATTTTTCATTGTAAATTTAACGCTCTAAAACAGTTGGTAAATTCCCAAGTGCAAGTGGAGGTAAGTCAGTTCCCTTCACCAAAGTCTTGAAATATGGTTTGATATAAGTTATATCTTCTGATGTTTCTTTGGAAATTCGACGTCTTAAAACTTCATGGATATAATATTCCATTGTAAGCCAATGTCTAAACATTGGCGGACAAATATTACACCAGTGTCTCTCGACAAAACCTCTTTAGTTATAATAGTTATCGACGCACTCTTAAATTTCTCTGCTATTTTAAAATGCTTACTAGTTATTTGAGGATTTATCATGGAATACCGGCGAATATTTCACAGGAAATTTGTATATGAATTAATTTCGAGGGAAATTTTCCGCCAGTATTTCATAGAAAACCATGAAATAACCATATTATCCTATAAATAACAAATTAATGGGAAGATTTATCACGAAAACAAAGAACTCACTGGACTATCGATATACTGCGAATTTTCTCGCCGGAAAACAAAATTTCCAAGTGGCGGATGCATCTACAGACTAATTATGTATTCAACATCTTGAATTCTTAATGGCTGATAAAAAAAGAGTGCACAATTCCCTGCATTTTGATTGGCCCTGATCTAGCCATGGAAAACCACTGTATTTCATAGAAAAACCATGAAATACCACCCTGTATTGCATAGTAAAGATGCACGAGCACTGATCAGGGCTGAAATATAAGATTAATTTGTACTGACCAGCTCTTCTTAATCTCACCGTTTGACGACATGGTCTTGTGGTTACGACGTTCTTGTTCTAATAGCACAAGCCCGAGTGCTGCCTGGGCCAGATCCTCTTTTGGTAGAGCGACCTGCTCAGGGAACAGCTCAGTAAAATGTTGCTAGAAATCAGTAGATAAAAACGAGTATTATAGGATTGATCAAATTCATTAACAATTCATGAAGCAAAATAAAAGGAAATCACTGAGCGATAAAGTGATCTGTAAATCTGATACAGATTTGATTTACATAAACTTTTGCTTCCATTTTCTCGACCAAAATATGTCGTAATGCCAAAATAACTGAAATTGATAAGTTGGGTACAGAATTCATGGACACAAATTCTTTTTTCACCTGGTGGTCATCTTGGATTCAAAGCGAGGCAATCCTTTGTATCTCTCACTACGAGGCTAACCTGGCAAAAACAAAGGATTGTCTCGCTTTGAATCCAAGATGGCCACTGAGGTGAAAAGAGTGAATTACTTCAAAGGATTCCACGCACAAGTTGCGTGTGAAACTCCATATTTCTATATATTTTAGGGCGATGATAAATGCACACTTGATAAAATAAAATGGTTGACTTGTGATAATTATCTTAATGAACGGTTTTCTCGGTCATAAATTCTTTAATCGTTCAGTTGCGTGAAGATGACATACTATTTACCTTCTCATGCAAAACGATATTGATGATCTGAACAAGTAACGATGCTAATAGACTACAAAACAGCCTTTCACATCGCGAAAATCAGAGCTAGGTCAGCGGTCAGAGGAATGGACAGCAAGAGGCCATGCGGACAATAGGGGGTTGGGGAGAGACGCGGTTCCCAGTCTTCTGACCGCACTCGTACCCAGTTTCTCGACTGATATTCGCGAGATGAAAGGGGCTGTTGTACAGAGAGGCAAATTTAAGAATAATTGGATTATCCAACTAACAAACAATGTTAAACTTTACATGCTCGATTATACAAATAGTGTGTCCGTTGAGGAACTATTATACAAATAGACTGTGTCCGTCGAGGAACTATCGGCTGATAGTTGCCCGCGGAAATTTGATGTTCTTAAAACAAATATAAGCCCGAGACAAATATAATATGCTAGTTTTAAGAACATCAAATTTCCAAGGGAAACTATTAGCCGATAGTTCCGAGACAAACACAGTCTATTTGTCGTTATTGTTCATCACAAAATTCTCTTCAGCTCTCAGCGGGCACTATTATACAAATAGACTGTGTCCGTCGAGGAACTATTGGCTGGTAGTTGCCCGCGGAAATTTGATGTTCTTAAAACAAATATAAGCCCGAGACAAATATAATATGCTAGTTTTAAGAACATCAAATTTCCAAGGGAAACTATCAGCCGATAGTTCCGAGACAAACACAGTCTATTTGTCGTTATTGTTCATCACAAAATTGTCTTCCGCTCTCAGCGGGCACTATCGCCTGATAGTTTGCATCCGCGGACGACAACTATCACGTCACGTGATCTCTTTCAGCCAATGAGCGCGCGCCACAATTTTGTGGTGAACTATAATCCCTGATAGTTTGCCTCCGCGGACGACAACTAACACGCCACGTGATAGCTTTTGGCCAATGAGCGGGCACCGAAATTTTTGGGTGAACTATAACGCGTGATAGTTTGCCTCCGCGGACGACAACTATCGCGTCACGTGATCGCTCTTAGCCAATGAGCGTGCGCCACAATTTTGTGGTGAACTATAACGCCTGATAGTTTGCATCCGGGGACGCCAACTATCACGTCACGTGATCGCTTTTAGCCAATGAGCACGTGCCAAAATTTTGTGGTGAACTATAACTTGTGATAGCATTGACGGTTTCCCATACGTGTAAGTTCATTGGTATGAATTCGGTGTTTAGGAGTTCCACTGCCTACCTTAATAAAATCTGTATGTACATCTCCCGCCTGAAATTGACGGTGTCCACACAAACTTGTGAGGAAAGATATATTGGTCTCAAGTCCTACGATCTGTGAATAAAGATTAGAAGTGGTTAGTATATAATGAAAAGGTATGCTCTTGTACTCTTACGGGTGCAAAGATAACGTCAGAATATGACCTAACTCTACCCCTGACAACAATCACGCTACTCGACTGTTGCTCGTGGCATACTGTCACGTTTTGACGTCATCAGCACATGTGCATCTATAGTGAGTTTTCACACGTCACACATTCCGTGACGTCGTCACAACGGCTGACGACCATCTTGTAGGACCAGAACGATGCGGTCCACAGCAAATTCACAACAAAATGACGTGATGTAATGACAACAACAGCAGCAACAATAACAATATCTAGAACAGTTAAAATTATCGGTGAAATCTGTAATATGCTATGAGCCTAAATTATGAATGATGTGCTTCAATTCTAACAGAGCAATAGCCCACTTTGACGATGTTGCGCACGCATCAGAGAACGATAGATGTGGCCTGCCAAATAGTCTGTGTAGCCCGCCAGTCGCTTGTTATTCAGATTTCATGTGCATTAATTGTTCTAGTTGCGTACGCATCAGAGAACAATAGATGTGGCCGGCCAAATAGTCTGTGTAGCCTGCCAGTCTCTTGTTATTCAGATTTTATGTGCATTGTTCTAGTCGCATACGCATCAGAGAACAATAGATGTGGCCCGCCAAATAGTCTGTGTGGCCCGCCAGTCTCTTGTTATTCAAATTGTATATGCATTGTTCTAGTTGTGTTTGCAACATCGTCAAAGTGGGTTATTGCCATTAGGTCACAACTAACTTGGCGATCATAGGATCATATATAGTGAACAAAAGACACTGATTCTAACAAAGTGACTGCCATTAACTCACATGGTATTTCATGAGTGATTCCTTAAGAAGACCAAGAGCTGATGATCTGTTGTCTGACCACACAACTAACTTGGCGATCATAGGATCATAGTGGACAGAAACCTCATCTCCTGCAAAATATCAATCATGTACATGTAGAATACATTGAGATTCAGATATTATCCTATAAATATTATATTTCAGGCAATCAGTCAGCTCGGAATTTCTATGAAATACAGGCTGTAATTCATGGCTAGATGAAGACAATTGAAATGTAGGGAATTACACGCTATTTCTTATTCAGCCAATTGGAATCTAGAAATGTGAATACATAATTAGTTTCAAGATGTGACTACCACTCATGACTGTTGGCTGGCTATGGATTTATTATATACCCATTCCCTATTTAGAGGCGGTAGACAATGAGGGCAGGTTGTTGTACCAGGTAACAAATCCCTTCTCTTCACCAATGTTTTTACATTCCTGCCCAGGGATGTGGCCATGATTCAAACCCATGACCTCCACATTCATGACTGATGCTCTATAACCTTGAATCTATAGATGTACTCTTAAAGATGCTGTCTCAACCAGTGTCCTTTTTGCACACCTCACAAGCTACATGTATCAGTTTCCTTTCCTGTAATCCAATTCTGAATTAAACTATTAATGTATTCAGTATCTGTTGATTACCATACGTATTTATTTAAATCATTATCATAGGAGCAGGGGAGCTCAAACTATAAAACTGAATTTTGGCTTGGAGGCCATTTTCAGGGGCATCAAACATGGAGGCTGAGTTGGCCCCTTTAAACAAGCTTTTTAAAAGTGCTGCCTTTGGAGTACCAATATTAAAGTGCTGACCTTCACAGTACCAATATTAAAGTGATGACCTTCAGAGTACCAATATTAAAGTGCTGACCTTCACAGTACCAATATTAAAGTGCTGACCTTCACAGTACCAATATTAAAGTGATGACCTTCAGAGTACCAATATTAAAGTGCTGCCCTTCACAGTACCAATATTAAAGTGCTGACCTTCACAGTACCAATATTAAAGTGCTGACCTTCACAGTACCAATATTAAAGTGCTGACCTTCAGAGTACCAATATTAAAGTGATGACCTTCACAGTACCAATATTAAAGTGCTGACCTTCACAGTACCAATATTAAAGTGCTGACCTTCAGAGTACCAATATTAAAGTGATGACCTTCACAGTACCAATATTAAAGTGCTGACCTTCAGAGTACCAATATTAAAGTGCTGACCTTCACAGTACCAATATTAAAGTGCTGACCTTCACAGTACCAATATTAAAGTGATGACCTTCACAGTACCAATATTAAAGTGCTGCCCTTCACAGTACCAATATTAAAGTGCTGACCTTCACAGTACCAATATTAAAGTGCTGACCTTCACAGTACCAATATTAAAGTGCTGACCTTCAGAGTACCAATATTAAAGTGCTGACCTTCACAGTACCAATATTAAAGTGCTGACCTTCACAGTACCAATATTAAAGTGTTTACCTTCAGAGTACCAATATTAAAGTGCTGACTTTCAGAGTACCAATATTAAAGTGCTGCCCTTTGGAGTACCAATATTAAAGCCAGTGTAGTGTAGTTCTCTATTGGTTGGAAAGTTAAACACTGGGTTCTGTTCACACTAGCCCTACAAATTTTGTTTGGCTCTGTAAAACTTTGAGTAATTCTTACAATTTCGTCTCTATCAAATCTGCAAAATTATCCAGACCACAAATTTGTAAACCACAAACATCAATATAGGTTTTTACATGCATGCAAATATTGGTAGTGCTACTCAATTTGCAAGTATACAAAATTACTGTTTGCACTTGTAAGATTATAGCCACTGTTAATATTTTTACTAGGTAAATAAAACTTCACCAAGTGCAAACACTGAGTCTCTAAGGGTTGATAATGGTACACTCTGTGGGAAGCAAGGTGCAAACTGACATTATGGGAACAAGCCCCTTTAATTGCTCTGACAAATGGCTAAAACTGAAAACGTCAACTGCACCTTGCTTGCTACAGTGGTTAGCATACCATCACCAATCAGAACCTACCCTGTCTTACTCCTGTGTCTATTCTTATGTTTTGGGTTGCCTGTGGTGTGGTCATGTGATGTAGAGGGCCTGCACCTGGAAGAAAATCACTGAAAACACAAGAAAAAATACCATCAGCAATCAGAAGACAACTAGCCTGCGAATACAGCTGTCTCGCATCGGGAACCACAATCAAAACGTGGCCCCTGAGAGAGACGTCTGCGTCTTGAGATGGGAAATTCCACACTGATGACGTTATGCAGCCAGGATCTGGTCGCGTTATTTGATTGGCTCGTATATGATAATTAGGCATACGAGCCAATCAAATAACGCGACCACATAACGTCATCAGTATGGAATTTTCCATCTCAAGACGCAGACGTCTCTCTCAGGAGCCATGTTTTGATTGTGCAAGACTGCTGTATTCGCAGGCTAGAAGACAACATGTAAGAAAACATTCATACTTACAAATGGAGGGGGAGGGGAGGGCAAAATCAGCTGTGGGATTTAGTCCCTTCTTTGCTTCTCTGACAATTAATTTGGAGATTTTAAAACTAAACATATCTTAAAAATCAGGTACCAAAAACAACATTATTTGAATCCCTATCACAAAAGAACAAAGCCTAAATGTATGACAAAAAAAACAGTAATTATGGGTGGGGTAAGGGGAATCCATAAGGGAATTAATTAGTCCCCCTTCAGTACTTTATCATTACTTGGTGAATATGAATGTATAAACTAAAGATACTGAATATCTCCATTGGCTATAAAGTACAGTTATTGTATCATAACACAACACATCCTCCAAGAAAAATCATTACCATTCAACTAAATTACATTTACTATTATATACATGTGCCTTAAAGTTGACACATTACCATTCTAAGGTTTCTATGGGCGCATTCGTTTGGGACATTCCTGTATTATTCCGAATAAGAATATTCTGGTTATTCGATTAAGAATTACTCCCAAATGAATGTGTAGTGTTATTCTTATTCCAGAATGCATGTAGATGTTGTAGGGCAATTCTGAACACTGGTTCAATTTGTTTTGAACTGGTCAACCGGGGCAAATATTTTTGAACCGGAGCAAATATTTTTGAACTGGTGCAATTCTCAAGATTCTAAAAAGGGATTTTTCAATTAGTTCACATGTCTATTGAAGAAGGGTTATAGCCTGTGTTGTTTAGTAATTTAAAAAAATTAAAAATCAGTGACTTTTTAAGCTCTAAACACCCTAAATTAGTGACTAGACCTAAACACCCAAAATTAGAAAGCACCCGTTGTTGATGGTTAGGGTGTTTTTAAATGTAGGGGTAGGGTTTGAATTAGTTCTCAGGACCACCGAAAAAGCAAATACAGTGCTTGGGTAGGGTATTCTGAAGTTGCCCCAATATTTTTGTTACTTTGACTTTAATATAATTTATTGTAGTGACAAAAATTACACTTTTATCACTGTTAGGGACTATGGTGCTTGCTGGTGAACTGGTTTTACTATGCTAATCGCTTTTTGTTGGGTATGAGAATGACACAATGCAACAAAACCGACACTGACAGTTGATAACTTTTTGAGTTTTATACAATCATGTAATACCTGCCTGTCAGTGATCTAGCATGAGACTGATTTCATTCAAAGCCACTTTGGCACTTTTTCTTGTCCTCCCCGATGGGCTATATTATTCTCTAGATCTGATGACAGCAGAACATTTTGAAAATCATTCCTTGGTGCACAACTTCTTTGCTGTCAGGTTCTTGTCAAAGAATTTTGCTCTGACTCAAGAGTCAACAGTTGCAGTTCTGGGTCTGGTTGTTTGAAGCAAGGTTAAGTGCTAACCTGGGGTTAAATCACTAACCCAGGGTTAAACTGTACAGATTACAATTACAGATTTAGCGCTAACCTAGGCTTAAAGTTAACCTTGCTTCAAACAACCCAGCCCTGCTGTCTATTATTACAAACAGAGTCTCAGAGACTCTCTTCTTTCATTACTTTTTGCAGATAATTTATCGCTTCACTCTTCCATATAGATTATCTACATGTACTAAATATAAAGTGAATGGTGAAATCCTATTCTCTGGTTTTCTTTTAGTTCATTTCTAACTCTATAAAAGTCGGTTTGGTTCAGTTTCCCACTTCTAATCATGCAACTCAGCAATGTTTTCGAAGTCTGACTTTGTTAGTAGTGTGCATGTGCCAATCAATTTAAGTAACCAAGAAGGGACTAGTAACTAATTTCCATAAGAAAACCTATATTATTCCAAAACCATGACTGGAACTCCAAAGCAAGTCTCTGTGGCACAGTTGGTAAAGCTCTGGTCTTCCAAGGCATTCTTCCAATCGAAGGGTTGCAGGTTCGAGTTCCACTACCGGTGAACGAAAAATTTAAACGATGTGTAATTACAAAGTCGGTTGTGGGGGACTAGGGAGAGGAAAAGGGGTTAAGGAGGGGGAAGGGAAAAGAAGTTAGGGGAATGGAAAAGGAGGGGGAAGGGAAAAGGGGTTAGGGAGGGGGAAGGGAAAAGGGGTTAGGGAGGGGGAAGGGTGAATACAGTAGGAGGGGAGTGGTCAAAAACATTTTGCAGGGGAGGGGTGGTTGGAATTTTTTTCTTTCTAAACCCCCCTCCCCCCAAGAAAAAAAACGACCAAAAAAAAAGAAACATCTGTGTTTATTATGCATCTCCAAAAAATTAAATCCCTTTTTAGATTCTTTAAAATTGCTCCAGTTCAAAAATATTTGCCCTAGTTCAAAACAAATTGAACCAGTGTCAGATCAAAATTGCCCCTCTACATAGATCCCAAATGAACATGCCCTAAATTGTTCAATATTCAATGTTCTCACCTGTCTGGGTCTTCAGCATACACCCTGGCCTCAAATGCATGTCCCTTCAGTTGAATCTGGTCCTGCATTAGAGGTAATTCCTCTCCAGCTGCTACCCTCAGCTGCCACTCTACCAGGTCAAGGCCTGTTATCATTTCTGTCACAGGATGTTCAACCTATCACACAACAATCCTGACAACTCAGTTAGTGGTAGAGTTCTAATCAAAGAAAGAAATGCTGTTAAAGTGTTTATAAGCCCAATACAAAAGTAGTTGATTTGGGTGCATTTTTAAGTATTTTAAATGATGACAAGTGCTTAATTCTTGTGCTCTGATTGAGACACAATACCTATTTCACCTCTTTGGTGACTGCAACTACGTGAATACTTTTTGGAAACAAAATCGAGATATGGTGGGAATGTAAAAATGAAAAAAAAGTGACACTACTAGAAAATGATAATTATAATTTATGGATATCAGCTGGTAAGAGGAGTTAATTCGTTTTTACATAAATTACTGCCCAACCATTGCCAAAGTGTACTTATTCAATGCTGCACAAAAATTATGGAAACCTTCTTTTTCAATGCATTGTTAAGCCTCTTGAGATACAAACTAGAGATAGAATCAATGTAATTATGTGACAAAGAAAGTACAATGTTAAGATATTTGTCTTCATACATTTGTACATGTATGTGCATATTTTCTTTTCCGTGAAATGTATACAATTTATACCGGTAACTTAGAAATTACAAATGTTATGTTTACAACTTAGTACATTGTAATTTAGCTGGGGAGGGGGGGGGGGGGGGGTGGAGAAGGTATTCCTGATGATTTTTTTAAATTTTCCCTTTCCCTGTAACTGTACATTAGCTCTATTTATTATTTGTTATGCAGTTGATTTGTATACTAATAAAATTAAGAAGTAATGTCAAGCTATTTATTGTTGATATTACACTGTATGCATTACAAATCTTTGAAATGAAAATCAATAGCCCCACAGCTAGTTCCCTCCATCATTTTGAATATTTTATGTAAAGTGTTATGAAAATGAGAACAGTACATGTATATGAAACAAACAACAGGATCATTATAAAACAAATTGCGAAATTTGCTGTACAAACGTGACGTAATATTTCTATCTAGTACAGTACTTTCACTGCTGTAGCATTGCCCAAGTCACTGTTTACCTGTTTTCATGCAATTTATCACTTTACATGACATAATGGCAGAAAGACCTGTGAGGGGGAGTATTGAGTCATTTAATTCAGTCATTTTTTCAGTCATTTTTCAGGCACCAGATATTAAAATTTGATCCTTGCAATCTTTGGGAAAGATAATATAAGTGGCACTGACATGAACATTATCTAGCAAAAGGAACTAAAATATAGAATTGGCTTAACTGACTTTAATAAAATTAATGATGTCATTGAAATTTGATTCCTTAATAAATGAAAATCAGGCAGGTGTTTATAATATTGTTTTCCTATGCCATTCATTTTGTTTTCCAGTTCGACCTTTATATCAATGATAACTGGCAAGGGATCATAAATTATGCACTATAGCTTGTTGTGTTGTAGGCAATAAATTATGATCCAGTACCAAAGGGTTACCTAAACATGTTGGAATATAATGTCTAAATTGCATTTAGCAGGGCTCTATTAGTTGCGACCAATAGAGTTGTAAATTCGACCAAATTATTATCACTCACGACCAAAACTGTATTGTGTGTTATGCTTCATTGGGATTTCACAATTTTTCTGCAAAATCACACACCATTTACCTTCATTTTCCCTTTTTATTTCCCTTTAATCAAGTGACACAAACTTTTGCTCAGACGTCATTAAGTGTCTGCTGGATTCTGTTTTTAGCAACTAAAAATTACAAATTTGTAACCACATTTTTGTAACTATAGTCACAAAATGCGATGCTAAGGCACCAGAACTTTTGCTTAATTTCGAGCCCTAGCTGTTTAGTTGAAACTCCTCATGCCTTGAGCATAACTGTTACAATCTCTGACTTCTATCTGAATCACAAATGTCTTCACCAACCTGAAGTCTTGTGTTCATCTCCATAAAGTAGAAGTTCTGGTCTTTGTCCATGATAAATTCCACTGTTCCTAATAATTTTTATGGTAAGATATCGATCATAAAGAATCATTAAATCATGTAAGGAAAACAATATTATTTGGTTAAATGTCATATCATCCTAGAACTGCATAAAAAGTCAATTCAAAAAGTTGATACTTGCAAAACCTGGGGTAATTAGTGATTACAGTTTGCATGCATGTGATTAATAAATCGATGTAATTTTGCCATGCTTCTAGCTGTTCTCTCATAGATGCACATATGACTTTGTAACATGAAGAGAACAACAAAGTGTGCCATGAGATGCAGTCATGTGGCATAATTAACTGATGTTCTCTTCATGCTTTGACATCATAAATCTGTACATGTGTATCTATAGGATGACAGACCCACTGTGAATTATGAAATCGATTTGCTTTATACAATAATTAGCAAACTTTCCCAACAAAATACATGTAGAGTATGTGTCCTTTTGACATCATCTGTACTCTAATAAATCATGGCTATTGACCAATCAAACCATACATGTACATTTTGCCCTGTTTATAAAGCTACATGTACAATAACAGCTTCTGCAAAGACCCAGGATCCCCAGCTCAGAGAATACACATGTAAAATAGACCAGTTTTGCATTCAAGAATTACCACTGAATGCGATAACTAGACATAAAATTATTTACTCAACGTTTAAGTCTCATTCTGATGTTAAATAATCATAAATACCATGCAGTGGCAAGATCGGTTATTCACAACTATATGTATTGTTGTAGTTTGAATTTCTGCACCTTCTCACTGGTATTTGTGAATATTTGTGAGTAAACGAGTCTGTAGTCATCGCATTGAGCAGTAATTCTTGAATGCGAAACATGTCTATTAGAGATTTCCTCACCTGCTCCAACATACCCCACAGCCTTTGCAGCCCTGACGGCAGCCTCTCCTATCCTATGCCTAGCCTCTGGGGACACCCCAGGGGCAGGAGCTTCTTCTATGATCTTTTGGTGTCTACGTTGTACACTACAGTCCCTTTCAAATAAATACACTGTATTGCCTTGCCTGTCACCAAATACTTGTACCTCCACATGCCTGAAAATAAACGTTTTATTAGCAAAACGTTTTATTAGTTCATGTCAAACAAACCTTGCACCTCATCAAAGTCCTGAAGATAATATTGACCATTTAATAATGGCCTTCATTCGAAGTGGTTTTCAATAATTATTTGCATGCAAGAGAATGTTAGAAGTCAATACGAAGTAAACAAATACACCTTTTTAGATCAACCTCTATCATATCATTATATTAATAGTACCTTGGTCTGTCAACATATTTCTCTACTAGCATGTTGTCATCATTAAAAGACTTCATGGACTCATTCTTTGCTGACTCAAGAGCACTGTCAAACTCCTCTGGACCTTCAACAATTCTCATGCCCTAAAATGTTTATTGAAAAAGTTACTATTAAGTAATTTAATAGCATCTAAGGATTCAAGTCCAAAGTAAGGAACTTACAATATAATATTAATAAAATAATTTATATGCTGATTCCAAAGCACTATAGACTGCATTCATAAATGTGTACATTTGTATATGTTGCAGTTACAGTATCGAAACTAACCTCACCCTGGCTTGTGTTTACTCTGCGTGTGCTCAAAATGCGTGCATTCAGAGTAGACCCTGTGTTTACTTTGCATTTGCTATCGTTTACTTTGCATTTACTATCATTTACTATCGTAAATGCAAAGCAAACACAAAGCAAACACAATTAGTAAATGCGCTGCCCACCAATATATCGGGCTATGATAATGACAAACTTGTGTTTTGTGCATTATTTGGAACCCAAATTAGGGAGAAATTACCACCAGAGAATTCCAAAACCTGATTCTTTAACTGTTCATCCAAGAGACATAATTATGATAGTGCTAGTTAAGTACCCAGTTGATCTAACAAATTACCTAGTTAATTTGTTTAACCTTGTTAATTTTTCTTCTTTTTTTCCCTATTTTTTTTCCTTTTTATTTTCTTCTTTTTTCTTCCTCTTTTCCAAGTATTAACTAAAGATAATAACATTAAACCCTAACCCAACCCTTAAAACCAACCCTAACCATTATCTGAAAAGAGGTAAACAGGTAAACAATTAGTTCATCAATGGTCCTGTGCACTAATTCAGAGCCTAACCCTACATGTACATGTACATAAAAAAAAACTAACTGTCAACAACGGATTCTCACTAATTTAGGTTTTTAGGGCTTAAATCACTAATATTATTTAGGGTTCACATGTACATGTAAATGATGAGTTTTCACTGGCCTAGAGCTAGGGTTCACCTCTGGTAATAAGGGCTCTAAACCTTGTTTAAAAATTAACTAGTTAGAAAAAAATTAACTGAAAACAAAACTTAACTGCAACATATATTACACAATCATGTATAATCTGTTTCAATATGGTTTATCCACATACAAAAATATCAAAAAATATACAATGTATACAGTGAGAAACTACATGTATTATGATCGACTACCATGATGTGAAAGAGCCTGTAGAAATTTAATAGTGATCTTGTGAAATTTGAGTGTTACGTACTGTACTATAAGCATATACATGTAAAGCAACAAAGTTACAGTAATTTGAAATTAGATAGATTTGTATGAGAAATACAATGGAGGGCCTTTCTAGCTGAGGTTTTTCTTCATCTGAAATGCCTGCCAGCCCTTAGTATATTAATACTCAACAGCAATTCTACATATTGCTCTAAAACTGAATGCAATTTTTTATGTGATCTTTCCTGTGGTACATTGTAGCATTAGCTTTATGTTCCAAATTATGAAATTAGGAGGTATAGCCATTATGAATGTGGTCTATATGACAAATGATGCATTAACAAATTTACATAACCCCTAATAAATGTTGAGACAAATTTAATACTTAAATTAATATTTACCTTTCCACCTCCACCCCTGACGGCTTTGAGCATAACGGGATACCTGTAAATATTATACTGTCAGCAAAGTATTAACAAATAACATATTGACTCTTTTAAATTAAACATTTAGTATTACAAAACAAACAAATCTTACCCAATGTTTTCTGCTTCTTGTCGTAATCTCTCTGTTGATTGGTCATCACCATGATAACCCTGGATAATTGGCACACCTGCCTCTCCCATAATAGACTTGGAGGTGCTGTTTATTAGTAAAGAAAAACACTAGGTGAACACAGTGTATGTACCACATACATGTAGATTCCATTTTGCCGTGCATCTGTCCTCTTATATGGTAGATGCACTGTCAGATGATGTCACAACATGAAGAGAACAAAGAAGTGTACCACAAGACACAGTTGAGTGGCGTAACTGATGTCTTCTTCATGTTTTGCTATCATCTGTGCAACTACACATGTATATAAGCTAGCTGCAAACCCTGGTGCAAATCCTGGACAGGATCCTGTAGGATCCTGTAGGATCCTACACAGGGACAGGATCCTGAGCAGGATCCTGAACAGGAACAGGATCCTGAATAGGATCCTACATAGGAACATAATCCCGAATAGGATCCTATGTAGGAATAGGATCCTGAATAGGATCCTACATAGGAACATAATCCTAAATAGGATCCTATGTAGGAACAGGATCCTGAATAGGATCTTATGTAGGAACAGGATCTTGAATAAATATGATCCTGAAAAGGATCCTATGTACAATGTAGGATCCTATACAGGATCCTGAGTAGGATCCTAGATAGGAACCTCATCTTGAATAGGATCCTGAAAAGGAACCTACATAGGATCCTACACAGGATCCTGAGTAGGAGCCTACATAGAAACAGCATCTTGAATATGATCCTGAAAAGGATCCTACGTAGGATCCTGAGTAGGATCCTACATAGGAGCAGCATCTTGAAAATGATCCTGAAAAGGATCCTACATAGGATCTTATACAGGATCCTGAATAGGATCCTACATAGGAACAGCATCTTGAATAGGATCCTATATCAGGATCCTACATATACATGTAGGAAAATGCAGCTCTTAATTGAATAGGATCCAACATATAAATATGCATGAATAAGAATCCAAGTAGCATCCTATAGGAATTGAATCCTATGACATAGGAAATTCTTGAAAAATTATATATTCTTTCTAGGAACAGAATCCTTATAAGAATTAACTGGAAAATGTCATGCTCAATTTTTGATGACCCCCCCCCCCCCCCCCCCCAATAATTTCCTCTCTAGCTTACTATGGCATGAAAATTGGGGACCCACCTCCTTTTTCCGCCCGCCAGCGCCCCTCCCCCTGTAATTAATGACTGGTTCCTGATGTTAATTGTTGTTGAGAGAATAAAAAAACTCTAACATTAACGATCTTCTCCTAGTTGTTTTTGACTAAATATTTGATATTACTCACCAATTTGGCTGGCTTGTCCAAAAAGAAAATTCCCATTGTTTAATTAAGCAAAATATTTTCATCCAGCCCCTTAAAAGTGTGCTTTCATTGAGAAATTCGAATATAAACTTGGAAGACACAAAGTTCCATTTTAACCACAGGGAGTCCAAGCTAATGATTTAGTAATGTATGGGATTTTTTTAGAAAATATTTGAAACTGTAGTAAAACAAGAAATAAAGTCATGAAATATTACCTGTGTGTTAAGAAGCTGTTCCTGTTCATCACTGTTGTGTTTAATTTTGGTTTGAGGCAATTCTATTAACGTTTTGGCTTGGGCTGCCTGTGCTTCAACCGAGTGGCCTAGAACCAAGTCTATACCCATATTTGGTAACAGTTGCACACTTCAAATAGCAAGAGGCCATTTTGTTGCTGGAGTTTTAAACTCGCTTAGAAGGTCATTTCAACAGCATTTCAATGCCAATATTCATCAGCTGAAAGATAATAATAACTGATACAAGTGAGAGGCAGTTTCAGTTCTGGAAGGAGATGAATTCCTGAAGAAATCTGTGCAGTACTAGGTGAGCGTTAGTTTATGAGCAACATGAACAAATTAACTAACCGAACACACTAAAAGTTGCTATCTATAGCCTATAATAGTTAGAGCCCTGTAGTTAGTGTACTTGAATATATTCCAAGATATATTTGAAGAAACTATTTATGAAAGCTTCCAAGAGCTCAAGTGTAGTTTATGATTGCAATCGAAATTTCTTCTAGAGTTGAGATGGACTTCATTGAGATTCACTATACTACTAGTACTGGTTTCCTAGCACTAGTCTAGTAATAATTCAAACATTTTGCCTTTTTGGAATGACAAAACTCACATGATCATGTCCCGGGTCTTGTTAATCCCTTTTCGAATTTTATCATTCTGAAATGTTTGATGTTGGAGTGCTTCTCAATACCCTATTCAACACAATCACCCACAAAACCGAAGTCATTTTGGTAGAAACGGAAGTGGGATGTAGAAAAATATTTGTCAGTTTCCGGTTGGTAAACCGCATGGGACTTTATTCACTACAGTACCATTCTAAAATCGTAATTCTTATTGTGGTTAATTGTTTTTACAGGCTTTGGATTAAAGATGAAGGACCAAAGTTTTTAACCCTTTCAGCCCCAAAAGTGACATCCAAATTCTTTTCTCTATACATTTGGATACATTAATACTCATGATCTGCCTGCTTCCCTTTGATCACCCTTGGGGCTAAGGGGTTAATTCTTGAAATCATCACCAACAATGAATGCTAATCAGGGAAAAGTTGACTGCCAAGTTGTGAGTGAAGATCAGAATCATTTGTTATTAAAACTGTATAGTTTGTGAAACCTATATACTATAAGCTATATTTATATGACGTAATAAACTAAAAGTTAGAATGGCATGGAACATTCATTATTAACTCTGTTACTTTTTGCCTAAACCTACATGTACATGTAAGCTAGGTTTTAAAGGGGCTATGTTAAGGTTTACACCTGTATATTGTCATTCTCTTTACATACAATTTGCTTGTCATTTTTGCTTTCATTTTAACCACTCCACATATCTATGTGCAAGGTTCCTCAGTTCATTTCAAAATCGCTGAAAATAACTGCATTCCAAGTACATGGTTTTCAGATTTTCTCCAAAATCTAATATTTTTCACACAAAAAAGAGATTAAGGAGATCATTACAAATGCCTCTCATGACCACCATGACACAACCCCTTTAAACTCTAACCTTTAGTATAAATATTATTTTTCACATAAAACCATTAGAAGTCTGTACTTATGCAGGTATTATAAATCGATCAGTTTTAATTTATTTTTGACAGCAATTTGAGCAATTGTTTTAAGAATCTATCTAGTCAGATTCAAAAGCTCAAATTTCATCTCAGAAGTCACTTAAGTCCAGCTATAAGGTGATGGAATTCCTACATTTTCCATGATATGCAGTGTTTTTTACATAATTTTATTAGTCTCAACTCTGAATTAATTTTTGATTCACTAAGCAATAACTTCTTAAGGGAGTCCAATAAAATGTAAGGTTTTTAGAGATGAGGTCTTATCCTCTAATTTAGGTGACATTAACTTTGATTAGTAAATAGTCAAACCATCAAGACTCTTAGCTTAGTAGTAGAATATGACATTTTTGAATTGGACTACACATGTGTATAGATGGTTTTCACTCAATCCCCAGAGATTCAAATGACAAAGGGCATGGCAGCCATGTTGGTGTGCCTAACAAAGAGTCTATTGTTAAAGGTACACCAACATGGCTGCTGTGACGTCATGTGCAAACCATCTATTGTATATGCATGTAACTTGAACTACACATACATGTACAGTTTGTAAATGAATAGTTTTAACTTTATATTTATAGAAATAGGAGTATTTTACTGTCTGGTGATTGTAATGATACATGTAACTCACTTACATGCATGTTTCTATTAAACTATATTAAAACAATTACTGTGTTATTTTCATGTTTAATGACGACTATATGTACGGTATAATTTGGGTGTAAGGATCCTACAGGGAATAAGCCCAAGATCCTACAGGGAATAGCCCAGGATCCTACAGGAATAGCCCAGGATCCTACAGGAATAGCCCAGGATCCTACAGGAATAGCCCAGGATCCTACAGGAATAGCCCAGGATCCTACAGGGAATAGCCCAGGATCCTACAGGGAATAGCCCAGGATCCTACAGGAGTAGCCCAGGATCCTACAGGAGTAGCCCAGGATCCTACAGGAATAGCCCAGGATCCTATAGGAATAGCCCAGGATCCTACAGGAGTAGCCCAGGATCCTACAGGAATAGCCCAGGATCCTACAGGAATAGCCCAGGATCCTACACGAATAGCCCAGGATCCTACACGAATAGCCCAGGATCCTGTAGGAATGGTCCAGGATCCTGTAGGAATGGTCCAGGATCCTGTAGGAATGGTTCAAGATCCTGTGTAGGATCCTGTGCAGGATCCTGTAGGATCCTAACAGGATCCTACAGGATCCTACAGGATCCTACACAGGATCCTACAGGATCCTACACAGGATCCTACAGGATCCTGTAGGATCCTGTACAGGATCCTACAGGATCCTATTCAAGATCTTGTACAGGATCCTATGTACATGTAGGATCCTGAATAGGATCCTGTAGGATCCTGCCCAGGATCCTGCCCAGGATTTTCACCAGGGAGAGGACAGATGCATAATATTAATATGGCAGAATGTAATCTATTTGTTTTATATAATAATCGGAAACTAAAAACTATTAAAAAATCACCAATCAAAATGAGTTGAGAAATTCATTGCACACATTCACAATGCCGTCCATTGATGTGTCCTCTAATAACACATGGCTCTTGACCAAATTTTATCAGAGCATACATTTCAGACTGATTATTACAGAAATGAAATACAGTAGCTTCCAATAAAATTTAATGAAATAGAAAATTAGAAGAAGTTTCTTCAAAACTTATTTAAAACCGCAATTACCTTGCCATAATGTAGTTAATGCTCTAGAATGTATGCAATACATGTATAATTAACCAAGAGCTCATTAAGGTAAACTAACCACTGTGGAAATTAAGCAAGTACAATGTACATGTATGTCCCTATCAGGCGAACCTTATATTGTTCTTTAGTGTTGCCGTATGTCCAATAGTACCCCTCTATAGTCTTAATAAAATTCTAATACTCCAAAAGTGAGCTGTAAGAATTATAGCCAATGTACAATACAGAGACCACACCAATCCTTTATTCCTTAAGCTCAAATTACTTGATGTATTTGACATCAATAAATATTAAACAGGATCCTTTATGATTGTTTAAAACCTTTGACAGATTCTCTATTGTACCTCAATGCTTTCGAGCCTTAACTTTATCCTTAATAGAGACATACATACATTCTTATGAAACACGGAGTGCCAAAAAAAATCACATCCACGTCACCAAGTTAGAATAACAACCAGGAAACACACCCTTAAGCACTATGGACCAACCTTCTGGAATTCCCTTGATAACACTATAACCCAAGCACAATCCTTAAATATTTTTCAGGCTAGACTTAAACCCCAACTAAAACAGTGAACCCTAATTATTGACTATTTGTCTGTTTGTTTTTGTTCATAATCTATGTTATTTGCTGTACCACTGTACTTCTACTCGCAGTGCTGATTTACCAATTATAAAATTTTGCTGCCCATGGTTGTCAGTGCCTGTACAAACTCCTTGTAGTTTTTCTCACTGAACACCTTCCATGTATATGTTGCAGGTCAAATTGACTCTTCAGGTCAAATTGACCCCGAGTCAATTTAACCTAGGTCAAATTGACCTTGAGTCAATTCAACCTAGGTCAAATTGACTCAGGTTTGGCTATCAAAAAAAAATGTTCACCCACCCCTCCCCTACAAAATATTTTTTAGCAACCCACCCCTCCCCTCCCCTCCTCTTCCTACATCCCCACTTCTCTTCCTACTACCACCCCCTACTTCTATCACTTTCTTAACCCCCTGACCACTTACATTCAGGTCACCCATCCATTTACTTACCTCACCCGATCGGGCTTAACTTGGCTGAATCACGAGGAACGCCTGGTAGATATTAATCCAGTGGATTATCGCACTGCGCCACGAAAGCGCTTGTTGATTTGAACACATCATTTATTCTCCATGTGAGTAATCATGAAACCCAGCCTCTCGTTATGCACGCATGCGTACTGCTAACAAAATCGGACTTGGAAACATCTTTCGAAAAACATGGACGATCGCAATATTAAACCCGGTCCAAACTGTAACACATATGAAGTTTGTGTTGACTGCGTTCTTTCATGAAAACTGTAGCAATTCAAGAGAAGTAAGAAAGCTAAATCCAGAAAAATACATTGTTTATAGATGATCAGGTGTACTTCATTACGGCTCCACTCGTACTTCTCTTCAAAACAAACTGTCTTTTGCAGAGTAATCACTCAGATCACTGACAGATAAAGTAAAGGGAAAAGGAAGGGAATTTCGGTGTTTAGAGCTATAAATATATAGTCACTATTTTATTTAGGGTGTTTAGAACTATTAGTTACTAAATAATACAGACTGTAATCCTTCTTCTGTTATGCTGAGATCTAATACAAATCCTAACCCTACATTTAAAAACACCCTAACCGTCAACAACGTGTGCTCACTAATATTATTTAGGTTGTTTAGAGCTAGTCACTAAATAATACAGACTGTAACCCTTCTTCTATTATGCTGAGAACTAATCCAAACCCTTCCCCTACATTTAAGAAGACCCTAACCATCAACAACAGGTGCTCACTAATGTAGGGTTCTTTAGGGCTATTAATCACTGAAGAAAACAGTGATTACCTTAAACACAATCACCAGGTTGAATCAATTTGACCTAGGTTGAATTGACTCAAGGTCAATTTGACCTAGGTTGAATTGACTCAAGGTCAATTTGACCTAGGTTAAATTGACTTGGGGTCAATTTGACCTGAAGGGTCAATTTGACCTAGGTTAAATTGACTCAGGGTCAATTTGACCTGAGGAGTCAAATTGACCTACAACATATACATACTAAAGTATATAGATAATATAACATATTCCACATAGATCTACAAATCGATAGGTAGACAAAAGATACAAACAAACAAACAAGCAAATAATAATACTGTATACTTGACATGTATGTACATTGTATATGTATCTTATATTAAGATATGTATGTATCTAAAATAAGATATTTTAGTACTTATTAGTTTTAGAATCTCATTTTTTAGGATTTTTAAAATATTTGTATGAGGGCCACAGGATTATTAGTGCTTTGCACTATTTAGTGTTACTCTCGATAAATAAATTGGGATTGATTGACTGACTGATGTAGCAGCTGACACTTCAAGCACCAGCCCTTCCTTTGCCAGAGTGAATTAAAGCACCTTGTTTGTTAAATTGCTACCATAAAATAAGCACATTAATTAATTAATTCATTAAAATTTAAGTAGTGTTTTAAATTAATATTAATTAATTAATAAAATTTATTAATTTTGCATTATTAATTAATATTGATTATTGATTATTTAATTCCCTTTAAACTATCTTGAGTGTGCAGTTGACACTCCATCACTCTACCTTTTGATTCCCATATCTCTGATGGCAGATGCTGGTGGACCAATGAATACAATATTTTCTTTTTCGCACAATTCAGCAAATTCAGGGTTTTCTGATAGGAACCCATAGCCAGGATGGATGGCCTGCAAGACAGGATTAATTACAACAATCTAATGCAATTAAATGTCATGATGAGGTTTCTAATTGTACACCAAGTGGCTGAGGAATGAAATAAGTGGAGAATATTTTTCTCATACACCACTGAGTCCTCTTGGCACAGTAGGAGAACAATCTACAGTCTATGGTAGAAAATAACATGATTTCCTCATGAAACTAAAGAACACAACAGTGCAGTACTTGTATGACAGAAACTAAAAAAATTCTGACCGACTCCAATTTTGCTATCTCGTGACATTACTGCCCTTGTTCTGATATTGTTGCCAAACTTCCAATGTGAATGTGAGATATGAATAAGAATTACAAACTGTATTAACGTTGGTTGGTTGCTTTTTGTTGCTGTGTGCCATTCTAAAGTAAACCTACATGTACCCACCAACCCACCTAAATAAATAACTTTTGGTTTAAGATATATTTGACAAAACCGTGTGTTAATAGTGCACTAAAAACTAACAGCCTATGGACTGAGTTTTGTGCTGAGCTAAACCCCTCTTATAACACATTAGACCAGGTTCTGCTGGACTACATGCTGTGCACTTACACTAGTTGTAATGCAATTATTCTGGTACATGTTAGAGTATTCACAGTTGCATGAGCTGGTGTGAATTGTCGTTGGTTGTTCAAATAAAGGTTAGGTAGGCAATTATCTCCCAGAGGTACATGTATGTGTGTTTTATTTTTATTTTTTTAATAACTGATATTAAATAATAAAGAAAAATAATATAAAGTTAAACATGAACTGTTAGAATATTTACAATAATAAATTGTGACAAAAATATGTTGTTGAAACTATATATTAATCTATTAAAAGTTTGGAATATTATAATAAAAGTTATTTGTTCCAAAATGCGTTTATTATAATTAATTAAAACATTCGCATTTCCTTTAATTAAGGTTACCGTATACCTTCGCGGGTGTCTCTCACAAATAAAATCGCACGCGCATCATTTTAAAGGAAAGTATAGAAACCTGTATATCACTGGAAAGGTTATATAATGTAGAATGCCCTGAAATGTTTTTTTTTGGCACAAATATTACATTTTCAGTAAATGCTAAGGCAACAAACGCAAAAAAGACGAGTCTCACAGAAGTGAATTTATGTCCCTCCGCGTTCGTGCCTACGGACGATTCCGCTGCATAATGTCAATCAGCACATGATGGCCTGTCAAAGTGTGTGAGCGTTTTTAAATATTTTACTTTGTTCAAATGCAATTCATCTTCAAAGTTTCAATCGAAATAGTTTCTGTGTTTCATCACGGCAAGTACTCTTATATGAAAAATAATTAAAATATCGCTAAACGCTCACACACTTTGGTTCATATGTAGCTCCTCTAACACTAGGCCAAGTTTCATCAAGATCTGACAAGTCTTCACACCCTATAAATTCACCCAAAGACAGTGAATACGCATAAAAATCTATCGGCGTTTTTGGCTTCTGAAGGTTAGGAAACACATCACACCTCATCGAAGCAAACGTCAACACTTAAACCAACCAGCCAATTATATGTAAGGATCCCCGGAGCTTATGAATCAAGTCCAGAAATTTGCGGGAAATTAGTACGTGGCTCAAATTGCATAAGAAACATACATACTAGTGTCGTGTCACAAATATTCAAAAGAGCGTTGTGTTATGGCCAAAACTAGAGATAATGCGCAAAAGGGGAAAAAGAAAGGTAAATCAACGGGTTGTACCAAGAAGGGAGAGGGCCGGATATCGAAAACTAAATCGCGTCGAAAGGCAACGCCGCAAACAAGAGCGAAGGGAAAAGCGAGTGGCAGGCAACCTCGTGCTCCGAACGTTGATGTTGATCCTAAACCTGCTATGTTAGCTGCGATGATTCCTTCAGTTCCGCAAAATCGACCGGCTGAACTTCGCTCAAGTTCACGATTTAGAACTCCTGGATTGACCACGGCCCAGTTTGGAAACTGCGAGTCACCCAAGACATTAGAATCGGAGTCGGATGCGGACTCGCTGCTACTCTCTGAATCTTCCGTCTCTTTTCTTGTACCTGGCAAAAGTTTAAGCCTACTAGCTGAGCAGCTTTCCGTCGGAGTTGTAGCAGTACTAATAGAACTCGAAGTGGGAGTCGTCGAACAAGAAGGCTATTTGAACCACGAGCCTTTGTCGCTTTCCGCGAGCATCACTTTCTTCTCTGTATTGAAACTTTGCTCCTTCTCGAGCTCGTTCTCTTGAATCTTCTTGGGGCCTGTCTTCTTTTTTTACCTTTTATCCAAGGATTATTCTTTTCTCTTCTGGACATATCCACGATCGATATACCGGTAAATTAAACGCTATAAAATCACTGAACTCACGAGTCACGGCTCACTGTGAGTCTGAAGCTCCGGATGTAGTTTCCCGCAAAAATTCAGCGGGGTGCCTCTGGCACGTAATGGGATCAGAGGGATTTATCACGCCGAAGCGATTTATTTCGGCTTTCCTTCAAATTACGTTTTTTTCTAATATCTCGCAAACTTTTGCATGTTGAGAATTGTTTTTTTCTGAAAGATGAAGATCAATCCATCAATTTCAAAAGAATTAAAAAATTTTTTTTTTAAAGAAAACATGCCACGAAGGTATACGGTAACCTTAAAACTCTACATTGTAATCTTCAATGAGAAAAAAATCAAGAGAACATTTTCTTTTTTCTAATTTTAATTAATAATTTTGGTCAAAAATCAACTAATGTAAAATCACTTATTTGAGCTTTCTTGCTATAGCTTGATTTGTTTGTTTATATGGTAATTTAACATTACCTGTGCTCCAGTCATCTTGGCCACTTCTATGATTTTGTCCATTTTCAAATAACTTTGATTTGAGGGTGCTGGGCCAATGTGATATGCCTCGTCAGCCTGTACAAATTAATATTATAATAATATATATAATTATATGTCAGAGCTATTTTGACTTGATAAAAAAATAAAAAGGAAAGAAAATTGGACAAATCAACAATTTAAAGCAAAAACAATTATCCTAATGAACTTCTGGAAGATATGCCACTCGAAACAGAAAACACTTACTGTCTCTAATAAGCACCAGATTGATATGAACTCCATAGGTTTTATCTCCAGTTTATAACTTCACTGAATTACATTGCACACCATTACTTGATGTTTTATAATGTATTACATGCATTTCTGTTGCACTAAATTTTAAAATTACAATGTATTTTTTTTAAATCTTTCTGTTTCAATGTTGAGAACATCAGATTATCATAGGATACCATGCAACAACAGTGTAAGCTACTACTGATCACATTCTAAATTATCCTTTATGTTCTTTGTTTTGTGAAGGAGAATTTAGAACTTGATCAGACATCACTTACTCCATTCTTGAATGGACCCCATCAATAATTGAAGGTTACATGTATGTGCAAAAAGGGCATAAGTGTCTCCTGATCACTCTAAATTATCCCTTAGAAAACAGAGAAATCGTAGGAACATTTAGAATGTAATCAGGTGACATGTACGCCCTTTTTGCACACAGCCCTTCAACTATTATTATATTGACCACCATTCTCCAAACTGAAATGTGGGGATTTTTTTATTATTAATAATGTACAACTGTCCACAACAAATGTATGAACTATACATGTATGATGCATATTAATACTCCAACTTCATGCACAATACAAAATTCAAGCATGTGATTGGCTAATGATAGTTTCTTATTGGTGATGCATGCTGTGCACTCAGTTGGAGTATTGAGCTATTGCACTTAATATGCGTACCCCCCCTCCCCCTGTTGAGGACCAAGGAATTCTCCGGGGTCACCAGAGAATTTTTCAAGGAATTCTTTGGGGATACCATATAAATAGAGAGGAATTCTTTGGGGGCACATATCAAATTTAGAGGAATTCTTTGGGGATAAAGTGAATATTTGGACAATTCTTCAGGGGTTGAAGTCAATTCTTCAGGGTAGCACTACTTTCCACCATGGAATTCTTCAGGTGTTTTTAATTTCAGAGGAATTCTTCAGGGTACAACTCAAAATAAGGTCCTCAACAGGGGGGGTGCAGATATTAAGTGCAATAGCCCAATTTAAAAGAGTTAGAGACTTTGTTTGTGTTTCATTGACAAATACAGACACTTTCAGCCTCATGCAGTATTCATTATTTTTCATTCATTATACAGTCAGTCAATAAAACATGCATGCCAATCTCTAACCCTTAAATACTGTTGGTGATTGAACAAATAGTACTTGTATTTTACCAGATCGACATGTAAGGAATTCTTGTCAGCATCACTATACACTGCCACTGTTCGTACACCCATTTTCTTGGCTGTGTGCATCACACGACATGCTATCTCTCCACGATTGGCAACAAGTACTTTGGTGATTGGTCTCACGTCTGGCAGATAGAATTGTAGTCAAATAACAATATTGTTTTATTTAGAACTTGTTACTTGCCTATATAAACAGCAAAATAATTACCCAAATACAAAAACATTTTAACCCTTCTCTTGCCAAAGGCAAGTTAACTCATTTATCACTGTCACACATGAGTATACTCATTTTTTAATGTCTGCATTTTTATTAATTATATATAAAATGTATCCTGTTCATAATGCAAAAATCAATGTTATGCCAGAGGGGGACTGGGCAATCATTTTGATCATTCTTGCTATCCCCACCCTCAAGAATTTGATGAAGAATCTTAGCCTCAGGGTGGAGAAGTTTGAATTTTGGTGAGGAATGGCACCTCGAACACTGTGTGTCAGTCATTCTTGACAGCTATCTTGACCAATAATCTTGGAAGGTAAGAATTCTATCTTGAAGGATGTCAACCATTTATATTAAAAGACCCAACGTACTTGAGGAAATTGGTTCATTAATGATTCATTAATGATTATTCAAAAAAGTAAAATGCCCCACATCTGCCTGCACTTTCTTAAGTAACGTTAAGGCCTGGTTTTGACATGAAAGTGAGGCTAACACGATAATTTTCACTCTAAGTACCTACCTTTATTATCAACTACACCAAACTATGCAAATGTCCACTTTTATATTTTGGAGACCACAGTTATGCAAATGAGGTGTCATGTGACCCCTACACTGACTTTGGTTTTATATAAAATTTCAATAGCAAATGGAGCAATGAGTATTCTTGTCACATCAAGGTACACAGAGTTTTCCTGTTTCTCTGATGCCTGCATTTAAAGTGCCTATAACCCTTTTGCAATTTTTATAGCTTATGAACCTCCGAAACGTTTTGAGTACTTCTGTGAAGAAAGTTTTGGTTTTGAGTAAATACTTTATGTTCCACGCTTGTTTTAAATCGTGTAAATGTGACCTTTTCTGACCCATGACCGCATAAGTAAAGGCCTGGGTCGAAACCTATATAGACGTCATCTCATTAATGCATTATTCTCCATGGCACCTTTTTATCACAACAACATCGATGCATAGAAAATATACACAGTTTGTGAGTTGTTAGTAAAGAAAAAAGTCATTTTAGTCAACATGTTAAGTATTTCTTCAAATGATTACAAAGCCAAATTAATTATATTACGTCAAGATGACGTCTATACAGGAATCAACCCAGGCTTTTACTTACGCAGTCATGGTTCAGGAAAGGTTACATTTACACGATTTCAAACAAGCATAGAACATAAAGTATATTCACTTTAAACCAAAACTTTCTTCACAGAAGTACTCAAAACTTTTCGGAGGTTCATAAGCTATCAAAATTGCAAAATGGTTATAGGTACTTTAATAGTCTGCCCTCACAGTAGAACATATTTTTATCCATAAACGGATATTGAGCAAAACAGGTCACATGATCTTGTACTCGATATATTGATCAGCGGTTTTCTCTTTATATATAACCAATAAATAAAAAAGTCATGGTGTGAGGGCAGATTTATGTGTCTCCAAGTTCCCAGTATTCTAAAACCAAAATGGTTCTTAAAGCAATTGTCCTCATTGCCCCATTTGCAGTTGACCATTCACATGAGGAAGGGTCATGTGACATGTCACATGACTGCGGTTCACAAGTTGTTAGCATGTGCAATTTTGAAAAGATTTACTTAAAACCAATTTAGTAACAGATATAATCAATATTATAGCCATGTTTTTGTCTTGACCTACAGTCCCGCTCAAAAACTTCGCAACCACCACTAAACGCCAGACGGCGCTAACAGCTTTTAGCGGCGCTAGTGCCACTAACTTTTACCATTAGTGCCACCAAACCACTAGACGGCTTGAACCGTAGGTAGCCACCAAAAGTTCTGAGCCACCAACGGCTAGCCACCAAAACCTCTGAGCCACCAATGGCTAGCCACTAAATCGTTGAGCCACTGACATTTCAAGAAGTTTATTTTGAAGCCTTTTATGCGGTGACTTGAAGTATTTTGCATTTTGAGAAGTTTAATTATTTTGAAATGTTCGTCTAGGCCGAGTTTTGAGAAATCTCTTTTGAAACGTTTGTTTTATTAGTCAGTTCATCGGTTTACGTGGCAGTACTGAAGGGAGAAGTATTCAACTAAAATAATTTTACCATCTAGTGTCAGCGACTCTCACGAGTCACAGCACTGAATGTAGAAGTTCACTGAACTTCAACTAACTTTACCGTCCCATTACAGGTTGCCGAAAAAAAATATTTTTGCAGGTGATGAAGTTAAAAACTCCAGAAGATTTGATACAGTGTGATCTCACGGCAATAACATTCATTTGACAACAAATTGGAAAACAGCCAAAACTTCTCACTTTGGCAGAGATTGACTCAAAGCATTTCCCGCATCAGGTGAAACTGTTCAAACACGAAACGAAAATGAAATAAAATCTTACAAAACATTATATTCTGAAGGTAGAAAATGACTGGTGCGATCCAGGCGATTTTAAAGCAAAACAAACACTGACGACCTAAAAATACAACGATTATTCAAATCAGTTCGTGGAAAATGTTACGCTTCCGGCCGTGTCATAGAATTCTTGAGACCTTTGAAAAATGGATCCACATTAATAAAAGAACTCCAGAATATGTTATTGGACATCTTTTTCATTTTCCATAAAGGTTGAGTCCATGTAGTTGTGTGGTGAATTAAACTACAGTCACACTTCCCGCGAAGTTCATGGCATGGCACTCCAGTGTTGTTGTGTCAAAAACCAGACAACGTCTGCTCAGCAAAGCGGTTTAAAGCAACACGTGAAGAATGAAACAGGAATAAAGTTTAGTGAAGTTCGCTGTTCGAGTTTTACTGAACGGTTTTGAAGTGATTTTCTTTAGTTATTCCAGGGAAAATCTGTGAAGTTCCCAAAAAATGTCTTCGATTCTGTCAGACACGATGTGACTACAATTATTGTTAATATGCTAATTTTCGACTTCAGTTTGTTTACATTCACTCACACCACAGTACAGTGATAACTTTTTCAATCATGCACTGACTAATGGCTAGCTGCCAAATGTCTTGAGCCGTTGATGGCTAGCCACCAAATGTCTTGAGCCGTTGACGGCTAGCCACCAAACGTCTAGTGCCGTTGACGGCTAGCCACCAAACGTCTAGTGCTGTTGACGGCTATTATAGCTACCAAACGTCTAGTGCCGTCGACGGCTAGCCACCAGTTTTTACCATTAGTACCACCAAACCACTAATGCCCAGCCACTAAAAATTAGCACGCTGGTGCTGCTGACGGTTGCAAAGTTTTTAGGCGGGACTGTTGGTCTTAACATACACTGTACTTGAGTTTTGGCTTAAAATGGATTGGCACATAACTACTGCATGTTGTAATATAGCCATAAGTTTTCCAGATATAACACATGCCCTCATTAATGATTGATTTTATTGGTCACCTGACAAGTAATAAAACAAACTGTTACCTGTGCAGGCAACAATTTTGAAAACTGTGACGTCATAGGGTAATAATTAATGCATCAATTGTTGCCTGCTGGTGCCGCATGTGCCACTGGCTAGCTAAAGGCGGGACATATTTGTTTACCAAAACATATAGATCTTTATTAAAAGCTGTTACCATTTTTTTCGAAAGAAAGTGTTTGAAATGGAACCAGCTACAAAGAAACAATTTACATTGTTATCAAATGTGAGAGAGAGAAAGTGGTAGCTAAAAAAAGATGCAAGAAAGAAACAAAACGCTACTAAAAATGCAGTAGTGATGTTGGCAGCATTTTGTTTGCCTTGGGAAACCATTGAGTTTTGCTTTCCTCAACTCTCAATGTTTCCCTCAACTAGCAGGGCTACCACAAGAGTGGGGATTTTGAGATATGCTGCCTGCCCAGGGTGGGGCTATTTATAGGAAACATAAGGAAGGTAGGACAGTTATTTGATATTTTTGACCAAACATGTTGTCCATAGGGTGGGGAATTTTACATTCTTTTGGGAGAAAATGTCAAATCCCCACCACTTCCCATTCACCCTCAGGCTTAACATTGATAGGTACATTAGTTTAATCAGTATAGTGGTGTTCCATACTCAGTATGATTCATAGTGAAAAATAAAATATTAAAATAAAATAAAGCAGAGAAAGTATCAAATAACAATAGCAATGTTGTTTCACTCACTAAGTAATAGTTACAACATTAAAAAGCAATATTAACTTAATATTTGAGTACGAACTAACGAAGACCCTAAAAAATGAAATTACTATAATTTGCTATCTACTAATCTAGCTGGGACCATCTACACGGGCTACATACAAGACAACACAATATATTTCACACTGATTCGAAAACGTAAATAACAGGAGTAGCATGAGAAATACAATGCATTGAGGTCATTAGATTTAAAAATAATGGCAACACAAATATTATGTCTGTGTGCAGCAGTGCTGTAAAATAAATTAGGAAAGTAAAAATATAAACATAAATGCAAACATAAAAAGTAACTGACTGACTAACCCCCGCCACTAACGCATCATACAGATACGTGCGCACTGAATTAATCCATTAATGGAATATGTAACATACAGTTACATTTCTGCAATTTATCACTTGTATTTGTAGTTGTACAGTCATAAATTAACACATACCGGTAGATTGGAGTCTGTATAACAAATTGTATACAGAGTTCCTACGAACGAGAAAAAAAGTAAAACAATAGTTAGATTTGGTAATAACACGAAATATCACTCACTAAAGCTCGTTTAATACCTGTGCCAATTCATCCATCTATTCCAATCAATTTTAATTTTTCTTCCCAACAAGGCCGCCATTTTGGATTTTCACATGGATGGGTAAGACCGCTGGCACACGTAATCGTGGTCTGTTATTCTTTAACTCGGTTCAGTGTTCCTCCGTCACAGAAATCGATGCAACCTGAGAACGAGTACAATGTTTACATAGCAACAAAATTAACAAAATAGCGTCCCTGGTTTCTAAGGAAGACCGTGCTGCATCATAGGATATCAATGGCCGTCGCCGAAGCTTGCGTTGTAAATGGCTCTTCGGATATTTTGTCATTTTAGAAGGAATTCTATATTTTACTAATGCCAATCGACGGCAGAATACTATACAAATAATACAAGTTACAGTAGATAATACAAAATGGGGCAGAACGTCAACGAGGAACCCTCCAGCTCTAGGTAAATATTGCTCATATGATTTTCACCGAATATGGAATTATTTCAATATTTGAGATATTCATATCGTAATTTTGTAAAAACAGGGGTCCGAAATTGCGCCTTATTTGTCGCCAATGTGACTAAATTTTGAGTGTGGGCGACCATAATTTCAGAGACTTTAACCTAAAGTCTTCACAAATGTTTTCACAATTAATGTCCCGAAGTCACACGAATTTTGTTCTAACTCTAAGTATTAAATTTATTAAAACTAAATTTAGTAATCAAAACTAATACTAGTAAAACATGCCAACAAATGTTTTTTGTCGTGTGTCGCTTGAATCTTGAAATGTGGCGACCACAATAATTTATTGGGCTTTTGGCAACCCTAAACATTTTTGGCTAGTCGCCATTTGGCGCCTACGTTAAAAAGTTAATTTCGGATCCTGAAAAAGTAAATTCTTATAAAGTACACAGTTTATGTTTAATGAACTGATGTTTTCTTTTCTTACTTTACCACTTTTTTGTAATGTGTAGTGTTTGTAATACATACATGTATCCACAAATTAAAGGGGACATGGTCCTGACTCCTTGCTAATATATAACAATACTTTGTGTTGATAAACATTACAATTGTTATGCTAATATGCCAACCATGAATTCAAAAGGCCACTTTGTGTTAGGAACCAATGGATCTCTGGTTGGCACATTAATGACATTGGATGACGTGGCAGTAAGTATCGCTATAGTACAGTACCGCCAAGAAACATATGTACATTTGATCGTGAGCAGATCACGATCACAAAGTGCGATCTGCTGTCACCTTGCTTGCGATCTGCCTGCACCTTGCTTGCAATCTGCTCTCACCTTGCTTGCGATTTGCTTGCAATCACAAACTGATCGCTCTCACCTAGCTTGCTCGCGATTTGCTTTCGACCACAAACTGATTGCGAGCAAACATGGAGAACAAAAGTTGCAGTAAAATATGTTTCTTTTTACCTTTACAGTACAGCTAAAAAATAATGCATGCACGTTCACAAGAAGTCCAGCAAGAACCCGCAAGTTTTCAAGATGCGAGTACGAATGCACATTCATGTTTTATTTGCTAGACTGTCATGTGCACAGCAAATTATTTCAACAGCCTTTCGGTAGTTTTTTGATAATAACTTAAGCTATTTTTACCGAGATGTACATTTGTATTTTAATATGTTGCTTTTTTATGATAGGGTTTATTAATAATTATTGTTTCTTTGGTTTTGAGGCTCCCCTTGTTTTTCAGTTTGATCCGGCTTCTTTCCACGTTTATTTTAGGCTGGGCCGGGTTTAATATTATTGAGTCGACCGTAATATGCTTAATTACCACTTTTTGTTGACCTTTGAAGTTTGGGGAAGACTATTCAATGCATTAAAATGCATTTAATTGAAAAATCAATTCCACTTTCCCAGTAGAAGTTTTCTGGTAAGAGTACAGAAGTTTTTTTACACATCTTCCATTACAAATGTGGCTTCAAAATTCTGTTCACGTTCCCAGAAAGTCACAAAATCAGACTAACACGTTCACGCCTGACTGATTGCACATGTAAATTCAGACTCTGAGATTTCGAAAACATGCCTCACAAACATTTGCAATGATTTCAGCCGAAACCTTTAACAACACAAAGATTTGCGGTAAGTGTGAAACTACAGAAGCAAAAGTATATTTTGTGGTATGCGTTCTCGCTTAGTGGCAAGCTTTAAAGCAGGGCCCACATCGCCAGTTCATGGAACTAAAGCGAGCGACCGTTTTGTTGTTATAAAAAAATTGGGTCACGTCAGATCAGGCTTGTAGTTCTATATTTTTTAATAAGTTTTTCAGTAAGGTTATCAGAAAAAATGTGAGATTACATTACAAGCAAGCTGTGAAGTAGCAAGGAGAGAAATACCTTCCCCTATAAACAAACTACAGTGTTAAGTATAAAGAATACTTTAGACAACTCTTTTGCCGAGTTTTGGACGGCTGTCTTGAGAAGTTTAAATTTTCTGAAGTGCTTCTTTTGTAGTAGCATATTAATCTTGCAAAATTCAAATAAACAACTTTTACTTCATTTAATCGTGTCTCATTTCGGTTTGCGTTTGTTAGCTTCTGAAATAGTGTTCAAAGTTTTCAGATGGCTCGAGTTTGTCACTTAAATGGCATGACCACAACTAGCAATAAATTGCAGTCAGGTACACATAAGGTTTTTTTATGTTGATAATCATCCTGTGACCACGATCCCAACTGCGATCGCACCAGGTGGTCGTGATCATTTTGAGATGTAATCGCGAACACATTGCAAGCACGATCCGAGCAGATCACGAGCACACTGTGAGCAGATTGCGAGCAGTCAGTGCGAGCAGATTGCAAGCATGCCGCAATCAGATCGCACTTGGTTATCGCGATGTGCTCGCTAGCAAATTGTGATAAATGTACATGTATATGTTTATTGCCGGCCTACCAACTCTGAAATGTACAGGGATGGGGGATGTGCTAGATTGCAGAATACCCCACCACTTCTCCCTTACATATCATTCCAAATTAGCCATTTAGCTCATGATCAGGTGTATTTAGACTTGTTCTATGAATGATACATGTATGGGGTTGAAAAAGGGGTAGCATATTTTTTAATTATAGGGATAGGGTTTTAGAAGGTTTGTATGAGAATTTGAGAAAATGCATTATTAATGAAACAAGTGGTGGGATATTCTGCAGTCGCTCCAGTATTTCCCCCGGCTCTGGTCTCTAAATACATCCTTGAATGTATATCATCTTGTAGTGTTATTGTTATCTATAACTTCTCCATCTTGAGTGGAATAGAATGTTGTTGTAGTGTATTATGTTCATAGATTTGTGAACCTGATTGTATTATAAGTTAACATTTGCATCCATAGTCTTACCAGACTGGAGGCAACAAGGAAAATAGAAAATTGCTGGTGTGCATATAGAGATAAACAGATGTTTAAACTACTCAAGTATGCAATATGTGCTGCAGTAAGTATATTTATACAATAAACACATGCATGCTCTGATTGGTTCGTAGTCTTGTGTGGTCAGAGTCCAGATGCACAAATAGTGGTGCTGTGTACATGTACATGCAACAACAACACACTTTATTATAATATACTCTTACAAAATTACAAAGGTAAAGAGATTTACAAAATAAAGAAAATTAGAGTAAGCGCTACTTAGAATAACCTAAGAGCTACATGTAATCGAGCTAAGTAGCATGTAAGTGACTCCTGATCACATTCAAAATTCTCCCTTAGTAGAAACCAATGAATTTGAAGGAGAATTTAGAATGTGACCAGGAGTCACTCATGCCCATTTTGCATGCAGCACGGCCTTCAAATGATGTTGTATTTTGAAGTTGGAAAGTTTGGTGAACTTTGGCTCAATATTGACGATGCTAAAAGGCATCAAATATGCCAATTTTCCCATACAAACACTCTTATTTTTTAACGTTGTCCCTCCAAACCATATATTCATTGTAAAATTTTGGAGGGACAGAGAAATTTCAATTGCTTTAATTCAGACAAGATTCACTTGAATCATGTCTTCAAACTTGGCACACATGCTAATTTCAACATGCTCTATCATGTGATGAACTTTATTTTAGAATTAGAATAATTCTGATAAACTCAGTCCTGCAGTCCCCTGCTCATTTTGTTACTGGCCAATTGCTTATAATAATGTGTCTCTTTATTTGTAATTCTTTAATTGTTAAACAGTGTAAAATAAAAACTGAATTGAATTGAATTAAATTGAAACATGAAGCATTGTCTAATGAAAATATATTGCCTTGCTGATTTTCTATTGAATGTATGAGTATACATGTACGTATATATATCAACCAATGAAATTATGAGAAAGAAGAAAAGAAAATTAACACCTTTTGCATTCCTTGCCGTTGAGTGCTCCTGTTCTAACTTGTGCAAATCATTACTTAATAAGATTGTGGCTGCTTGATCTTGTATTTAGCTCCAATCCTCTTATCAGGGTCACAAGTTTGAATACAGGGCAGTTATATGCAAAGAATTAAATTTACATGCAATATCTTTTCTTCTTGTAATACATTGAAGCATGAAGTTTGCATTCTTATTCTTATATAAACTTCAATGTGCTCTTTCCACTTTTAATATAAAGTCCTGTTTTTATTTTTGCCAAAAGCATTATAAAAATGTAAAATAACCTTAAGGTGGTCTGTTTGCTTATGATTATACATTATGATAGTCATCTGCTATTTAAGCTGCCATAACATAAAAATTGTGGATTTTTCCCCAGGAACATTCCTTGACATTTGAAGTTCTTCGTAAAATTTCTCCTCTTGAGGCCGATTTACTGAAGGACCCAGCAGTCCAAACTAGAGTAAGATTTAGGTGAGTTAATTGGTGGTCCAATTGTTTGAACTTATCACTATAAGTAATTATTTAATGGCTGGGTTTTCAATTGGAGCTTTAAGCCAGCAAAATTGTCCCTCTACATGTACTGTCACTGAATATAATTGTGCCTGCTACTCAGTAATTAAACAAATTGTTAAAGTGAGGATCTGTATTAAAAAGAGTATGAAAAGGGGAGGTTTTGAAGTTATTTCTTGGGTTACTTAATCACAGAATGTGCCAGCTATGTGAAAATGTATTGAAAACAGCTGTTGTGTGGGCCTAATATTTTCAATAATAATTATTGTCACAAGTAAAGACATGGCAAAAAATATGTGGAGGTCAGTGTGAAAGGCTGGAAGGGACAGGGCTTGAATGGGTTGCTAAGGTCACAGGTCACGCACAGTGTGGACAGGGAGGGTGGAAGGGCAAATAAACCCAAGCAAAACACAAGTGACAAGAAGCAGGTAAACATACCAAATAAAACGGCACAAAATGACAGGATGGGACACCAACCCAGGCCCCCAATTAGCTGCCACAGGGAAACCGACCAAGCTGGAAGATTTAATCCTGACTAAATTCCATTTAGTCCTGATTAAAACCAGCCAGCATGATGAGGAACAACTACATTGTACGTCGCCAAACAATATGTGGCAACTTGAGATGGCAGCTCAGTGTGATAGACTGAAAGGGACAGGGCTTGAATGGGTTGCTATGGCAACCCTAGCAACCATACCAGCCCAAGAGAGGCCCAGAAAGCCCAAGGCCAGTGGCCTGCATCCCAAGCCTCAGGTATGCAAACGAGGAGCTCAGATGAGACGAGCCAAAGCGAGGACTTGCATGTACCGTGAGGCTGACATGGCGTAACACTGCAGCATTGCACAACCAGACCATGAGCATGCTGGAAGAACAGAATCTCTACATGGCCCATGCGTAAATGCGTAACTCAACTGGAGGAGCAGTATACTCCACCCAGCTGAAACAGTGTCAGTTACTGGCAGAACAAAGCTATAACCAGTCCGTGACCATGCTGGAAGAACAGAAACTCTCCCCAGCTCCCTGCATAAATGCATAACTCGACTGGAGAAGCACTCAACTCAACCCAGCCAAGACTGTGTCAGTTACTGGCAGGAAAAATCTCTAACCAGTCCATAAGCATGCTGGAAGAACAGAAGCTCTACCCAGCCTGAGCGTAAATCAACTGGAGGAGCAGCATACTCCACCCAGCATGATATGACTAACAGAGGTTGGTCCAATGTTGCATGTAGCAGACAGGGAGCAATGGCAGCCACATTCTCAGGAGATAACCGTACATATTACCAGTGCCCAAGGACCTTGATCATGGATTCAGACAGACCAGCCAGGGAAGCTGCAGAAGCAGCACCAATGCATACTGGCTGCGCAAAGTGTAATTTCCTGAGATTTTGGCAGCTTTGAAAGTTTTCTGGAGCAGTGAGTTAAACAATGTGTCCTTAAGTGAGTGGGGAGCCATGGAGAGATTGATAAGTCTATGAAGACAGGGTGTGACTGGGTGGTACAACCTTCAGTTGCAACAATGGTGGAGAAGATCAATGAGGGGCTGGTCGAGCTCCCATAATGTGCAAGAATGCCGAGCCAGCCAAGAACGCACTTCTGCTTGAACCTTCACCCATTTGTCCTAAGGAAGACTAGCTTCAAGGCAGACGGAATCTAAGAGAATCCCTAGACAATTGAGTTGACGAACATTCAGTCTTATGCAAAGTGCTCCTTTGACAGGTAGTCATCAATGACTGAAGGTTGCAAAGCTGCAGATGGCATATTGGACTTAACAGAAAGGGGGAAAAGCCACAGTGAAAACCAGAAGAAATGTTGCAGGACATGAATGAAGCCAAATCCTGATCTGGATGAGAAGAAAGCAACGTCGACCAGCGGGAATGGACCAGAGGAGTCAGGGAACCCACAGGGGGTAACAGCTTTGGAACCTGTGAGACAGAGGAGGAAGCAAGAATATTACTACCTCCTCTCCTTGCAAAAGGATGGACTATGACCACGGTGCTTGGAAGAAGTAGACAACAACTTTGTGTTTCCTGCTTCTTCCATGTGCCGTGGTCTTAGCTTGGACGGACAGTTGCAAGCTCCACGATCCCTATAATAGCTCAAGATTACAAGAGTGGCGAAATTTGCAGGGGAAAAGTGAGCAATACAACGACCCGAGTTCCAGGACAAGAGAGACGATGATGGAGTTCCAGAAACTTCACCAAGGTGGAGGGATTTCTAGCTGACCAGATGGAAGAACACCAAGTGCAAAGTTTCAAGGAATGGTCCATTGCATGATAGGTCTGGCAAATTCTAGAAACTACTAGCAGGACAAAGCTCTAACCAGTCCATAAGAATGCTGGAAGAACAGAAGCTCTACCCAGCCTGAGCGTAAATCAACTGGAGGAGCAGCATACTCCACCCAACATGATAACAAAGGTTGGTCCAAGGTTGCATGCAGCAGACAGGGAGCACGTATTGCCAGTGCCCAAGGACCTAGATCATGGATTCAGCCAGACCAGCCAGGGAAGCTGCAGAAGCAGCACCAATGCATAGGCTGTGCAAAGTGTAATTTCCTGAGATTTTGGCAGCTTTGAAAGTGTTCTGGAGCAGTGAGTTAAACAATGCGTCCTTAAGTGAGTGGGAAGCCATCGTGACAGACACAGAGGGCCCGACCCTGGCAAGGTAAGTAATGGAGCAAAGCGTCCACCATACAAATGGGAGAGAATGTACATTGTATATCCAACCACAGTTGTTGTCCCTTGGTGGAAGGGATCAGTTTTAGACAATTGAATTTGAATGAAGAATGGTTGAGAATATGAATCAATTACAATCTCATCTACTAGAGGATGATGGCTCTGTTTTAACCAAGCCAATGGTGGTGACGTGAAATTGCTGCAGTGTAGAAAGCCAAAAGAACCAGCACAGGGCTGCCCAAACCATGACATCATCTGAGGAAGAGAAGTCCAGGACTGTGAGCAAGAAGGGAGCCAGTGTTTTGGGAGTAATAGGGAGACGAGTATCCTGTGAATAACTGGAATCTGCATACCCAACACATAACGTACAGAATAGACAAGACCTGAGAACTCAATTCCAACTTGTCAGGGGAAGGATCTGTGGAAGGAGCGAGAAGGTAGAATCTGTCCATCTCAAAACAAGAGAGAGCATCAGCAAAAGGGTTTGGGATACAAAGGATGTGCCAAACAGAAACAGCAAAGGAGAAGTTGGCAGCAGCAAACAATAAGCAGCACATGAGGTGCATGACGGCAGGAGACTGAGAGGTTCCAGAGTGCAGGATGGCTACTACTGCTTTTTTGTTGAGTTGCAGCAAGATGCGCTTAGAAGACCAGAGAGGACCCCAGATGTGGGAAGCCACCACAATGGGAACAACAGTTCCTTGTAAGTGATGTCAAGAAACCGCAACTTGAGTGGGCCAGCAGCCTTGGAACCAATGGTTCGACAAAACATCACCACAGCCAACAGACCCGGATACATTGCTGTATACCTGGAAAGCAGGAAGAGGAAGCTCTTACCATTCCAATCCTTAAGGAAGATATCCCACCATGAGGTTTGCTTTAACAACGGCCCAGACCTGAATATGGTGGATGGAATTGGTAATGTCGATGGAGAGATTGATAAGTCTATGAAGACAGGGTGTGACTGGGTGGTATGACCTTCAGTTTCAACAATGGTGGAGAAAACCATTGAGGGGCTGGAGCTCCCATAACGTGCAAGAATGCCGAGCCAGCCGGGAACGTACTTCGGCCTGAACCTTCACCAATATGTCCTGAGTAAGAGTAGCTTCGAGGCAGACGGAATCTAAGAGAATCCCTAGACAATCGAGTTGATGAACCTTCAGTCTTATGCAAAGCGCTTGGGATACCAAGATCTTGGCAAGCCAAAGAGAACATGTCCATGATCCATGTTCTGCTGACAGACCAGGGAATTACATGGACCAACCGTAAAGAACCCATGAAGATAATGAATCATTGATGCCACACCAAAATGATGTCGGGCGATCCACAACAGCATGTCAGCCGCCTGGTTGAAGATGGACGGAGCAGAGCAAAGACTGAAGGGATCATAACAAGAAGAAAGTGGTCATCAGGGTGGATGGGAACCAAATCAATTTAGCCATGAGTGAAACCTGGCCAAATGCCAAGATGAGAGAAATAGCTTCATCCACGGTAGTATTTATGAACGGGGAAGTCATCCTAACATATACCATTATTTACACTGGAGAGATTGAGAATCAGACGCTATTCCCCAGGTTGACAGTGTTTAGGAATAACCCCGGAAAAAACTAATGCATAGACAGGGTAGAGGAGGAGAGGAGGAAGGACAGGGTACCTGACCAAGGGTGCATTCCTTTTACAGGTAGTCATCAATAACTGAAAGTTGCAATGATATGCAGATGGCATATTGGACTTAACAGAACTAAGGGAAGAGGAGGGGGCAAAGCCACAGCGAAAACCATAAGAAATGTTGCAGGACACGAATGAAGCCAACTCCTGATCTGGATGAGAAGAAAGCAACATCGACCAGCGGGAATGGACCAGATGAGTCAGTGAACCCACAGGGGGGAACGGCTTTGGAGCCTGTGAGGCAGTGGAGGAAGCAAGAATATTACTTCCTCCTCTCCTTGCAAAAGGACGGACTATGAGCACAGTGCTTGGAAAAAGTAGGCAACAAGGTTGTGTTTCCAGCTTCTTCCATGTGCCGTGCTCTTAGCTTGGACGGACAGTTGCAGGCTCCATGATCCCTATAATAGCTCTCACGATTACAAGAGTGGCGGAATTTGCAGAGAAAAAGTGAGCAATACAACGACCTGAGTTCCAGAACAAGAGAGACGATGATGGAGTTCCAGAAACTTCACCAAGGTGGAGGGATTTCTAGCTGACCAGACGGGAGAACTCCAAATGCATTTTTTTTTAACGAACGGTCCATTGCATGACAGGTCTGGTATATTCTAGAAACTATTGGCGTTGGTAAAGTTTAAACTCCAAAGGCTAGAATGAGGTTCACCTCAAGGAGGCGAAGGTTTGGAAGCAGTGAAAAGCCACAATGTAGTCATATGCGAACCAGCTTGGTAGTCATGGGCAGCATGGCATATCAGGAAGAGGTAAGCAAGCAAATCAGATCAAGGATGAGGCTGGCTAGAGAGGATAATCACCGCATATATGCAGAATGCCTCTACACAATTGTGGATAATTGAGTACATCCTTGTGTCTATAGGCTTTTGAGGAACAACTTTGATAGACTGGGGAAGTAGACTACAGCCCGAAGAGAGATAAAGGAAACTGGCTGCAAGGGATCAGGACTGGCAGAGAGATTGGCAGGAAGAAACTCTGTGAGGTCTATAAGGACTGGCCAGACATACATGTAGCTTTGACCAGCTTGGCATGAACAGGAGCTGGGATCGAATCGGAATCCAGAAACAGGCGAGAAGTAGTGAAAGCCACTGACAAAACTGACAATGAAGACCAAGAAGGTACAGCTGACAAGGCAGGAATAAATGCAGAAGTCATCGACGGAACATGAAATGGAGCAGACTTGACAGAACGAATAAAAGGGGGAGCAGACAAGGAGGAGAAAAATGAGCACTAGGAGGTTGCCCAGCCAGCGGAGCCAAAACAGGAGCAAGGAACCGAAGATGGGAAAAACCACGGATCGAGTTTACAGACGGACCAGTGGCAGGAGAGAACAGACACAGGAACCAAATCGAGCTCAACAAAGGAAGAGCTTAGCACACAAGAAGGTCAAATTCCAACTTGAGCAGCAAAATCAATGCTTGGCCCACATCAGAATCCATAGTGGGTCTCGCCACTGGATGATCACGATCAGCCATTCGCGATGAATACTGACGACCAAATAAGCGAGAATGGCCAACGATGTGACAATGTATAAACTTGACAGACTAAGCAGCTTGCAGAAGAATATTTAATGCTCTCTTGGCTTGGCTTCGTATCATGTTTTTTTTACAGTCAATTTCACTTGGATCAAAATTAATGTCAGTTAATTTTGTATTTTGGGATTGTTACACATGTACCTTTTAGGGGTAAAACGAGATTGGGGTACCTTTCAGAGGTTTATTTTAAAATTTCCGATGCGCATCCCCATCACTCTTAATACGGGAGTTCTTCTATCACATACATGTATAAAGACTGTTTATTAAGAAACTCTCTTCAGCTATACAGCTGAATTAACGAGCCTAATTACAATCATCTTGTAAGTAACTTACGATAATAAAAGACTACTGTATAATACAATATGATGCCATAATGAAATGTCATTACTAATATTACGAATATTTAAAGATAATAAAGTTGCCAGATCTGCTGGATTTGCACTTTTATTTATATCCGTATAAAATGAAGATATGTAGTAGTGTCAGATCTAAGATTACAGTTAAGGTGTATTGACACAGTTCGTGGAAGTAAGAAATGTGTCTGGTGATTGTCTTGTCTAACCTTGTTAGTATAGGAGGTACATATTGATGACGTACATGTGTAGTTCTAGAAGAGTTTTGAGCTGGGCACTAAAAGAGGCTTCGTCATAACGAAGTGCAGGATATATAATTTGTCGTAATGCCATTTTCTGAATACTCTCTAATTTTGTAGATAAAACATGGATATCCTGCCATATTTGTGTAGCGTATTCTAAGATAGTCTAATAATAGTTAGTATTAATACTTTAATAATAGAGCTGGGTGGTGCACCTACAGTGTACATGTACATTTTCAATATTCTAACGGAGTACAACCTCTTGTTCTCTTTTTTTTAAGACATTTAATTTCCACTTAGATCATTACTTATGATAACGCAGAGGAGTTTATAGCTACTTACTCTTTCTATAAGATTATTACCTGTAACTGTCTGGTTTAATAAAAAAAAATTTGTGATTATATGCATAAAGTTAATTAGCATCTCTTTGTATTTACGTGGATTCAATTTCATATTATGTTCCATTGAGCACACAATGTAGGTGTGAATGTCATTTCTGGGTAGGATCTCTATTACTGTCATATCATCTATAAACTTAGTTCTTAACTGATAATAATAATACATGTAATTATTGTTAATTCAATAGGCACTAATTTCTCGTTATGTTAATTTCATTATAATTTTATGACCTACATGTATTTTGCTTCTAGATTTGGAGGAACAGAGTTCCCACCTATTATAATATTCAAGATCTTTATTCACACTGGGGGTCAAGGGTTGAAGTATATCAGTGGTAAAAAGGTCATCAAACCTTCCACACAGGTAAGCTAGAAGACATTGTCAGTGTATTTATCGTAATTTTCTTATGAAAATACATGTATTACTTAAGTAAATAAACCAATCAATCAACTTTATTTATATGTGGTAAGTGTATTTCTCATATGAGCCCTATGGCCCCACATGTGCATTCCTTTCAAAACCATTTACCAAAGTCGAGAAAAGCTTCCAGGCCCTGCTCACTTATGTGCTTCTTGTTTTGCCATTTGAAAATGGTCAAATGATAAAAACTTAATGGCAGTGAGTTAGGTTGGGCCGATGTTGGAAAATATTTGGCTCTAAGTCATTTTGTACGCACCTCTCTATGCTCGGTCCATGCGTCATGACCTAAAGCCAATTATTTTCATGTTTTGCCCTCCCACTCAGTCCATATTAAAGTGTCATTTTTGCCGCGTAGCACTAGTAAGTGTAAAGAATGTGATATAAAGTGGTAAGCTGTAGTGCTAAGTGTGCACGCCCTACGAGGGAAAGAGAAAAAATCTCTGACCGAAGTGGGACTCGAACCCAACGACCTCCAGGTTACATGTCTGGCGCTCTACCAGACATATTAAAGTGTACTACCTAGTATTTACAGATTTAACCTGGTGGGGCCATGTGGGAGATGGAGAAAGTAGACTGCAGGCTTGGAAGGGAAAAACTGTAAGTTATGGTTGCCTCCCCAGATGAAAAACTCCTACTACTGTGGGCCGCAGATTTCAAACCCACATCCTGGCTCAGAGGTTCATTAAATATTCTTGTCCACCACTCCAGTCCACTCACCACCTGAGTCAGTCAAATTTATTTAAAGAGTAGCAGTGCATGGTAAACATGAGAATCTGGGATACCAATATGTGTTTTAAAATACAAGCCCTTAAGTCTTCAATTTCAAGACTGCGAGACCCAAGGAAAAGGTATTGCATTGGAAAACGAGACTTGAAGACTCCTTTATAGATTGAGATTTCAAAAATTCCAAAAATTCAATACCACACAATTTGAGATTCCGAGATTTTGAGACTATATTTTTCAAGTACGTACCATTCACCACCCCTCATTTAGGTAGCACTGGTGCAATTGTACTGTCTTGTACAAAGAGTCATGTACATGTAGCTTTCACTGGTGCAGGGGAGCAGGAGTGGTGCAGTGGTTAGCACTTTGCCTCTCACCTCTGTGGTTCAGGTTCGATCTCCAGATGCGGTGTCATATATGAGTTGAGTTTGTTGGTATCTCGCCCTTGCTCCGAGGGTTTCTCTCCGGTTTTCCTCCCTCTAGGAATACTAACATGCTAAATTCCAATTCGACCAGTGGATTAGCCGGGTTCTGACTTTGATCAGCCCCTATGGTTGCTTCTGTTCCCGTTAGAAATTCAGGTGTAATTGTACTGTCTTGTATCTTGCACTGGTGCAATTGTACTGTCTTGTATCTGGCACTAGTGCAATTGTACTGTCTTGTATCTTGCACTGGTAAAATTGTACTGTATTGTAGTTGTCACTAGTGCAATTGTAAGTACGGTCTTGTAGCTTTCACTGGTGCAATTGTACTGTCTTTTATCTTGCACTGGTGCAATTATGCTGTGTTGTAGCTTGCACTGGAATTGTACTGTCTTGTAGCTTGCACTGGTGCAAGTGTACTGTCTTGTAGCGTGTACTGGTGCAATTGTACTATGTTGTAGCTTGCACTGGTACAATTGTACTGTCTTGTAGTTTGCACTGGTGCAATTGTACTGTGTCATATCTTGCTCTGGTGTAATTGTACTGTCTTGTAGCTGGCACTGGTGCAATTGTACTGTCTTGTAGCTTGCACTGGTGCAATTGTACTGTCTTGTAGCTTGCACTGGTGCAATTGTACTGTGTTGTATCTTGCTCTGGTGTAATTGTACTGTCTGGTAGCTTGCACTGGTGCAATTGTACTGTCTTGTAGCTTTCACTGATGCAATTGCACTGTCTTGTAGCTTCAAATGATGACAAGTCATTGTGTTCTTTGATAGGCTGCCTGTGATTCCTTGAGGCTGATGGGTAATAGAAAATTTTATGACCAGATGACAGCTGACTTGTGTCAACATGAAAAAGACAAGATAACGGATGAGGTTGATGTTACAACGATGAAAGATTACATGAAGGTAACATTTGAATACTAGAATGAGTTGTCAATGAGCCATGATTTCTAAATGTGGCATCTAAAAATATCAGTTAATATTTAAAATACTCATTATGTGCAGCCTTTCACATGGATGTACTTATTAGGATAACATATTTTCTTATACTCAATTTTTATCTGCATAACTGGAGATAAATAAACTGTGCTATCAAGTATGGCAATGTATAAAGCAGAAACATTTGGAAAGATCAAATCCTCAAATATTATTAGAAATAAGAAATTGATGTAAATTTTCAATACTTTTTTCAACTTCAAAACCACAAGAATTCAAACGTTTTCCTTCATTTCGAGTACAGTAACTAAGGAATTAATTCGAAATCACTGAATCCAGTGAGGTACATGTACCAGTGAGGTGAATTCTTTGTCATTTTGTATCTTGATCCCTGGAAAAATTAATTTGCAAAGATCTATGGATGCCTGATTAGAGGGCACATGGTTAAAGTGCCTATGAAGCTTATTTTTTTATTTTAGATATCAATTCTACATCAAGTGAATAGTAGAATGGTACAATATATATTGCTTTGAATGCTGTGCCGCTGAGTTAAGGAGGTTTTAATATCCAAAATGCTAAATACATGATGTCAGGGGAGGCATCAATTATTATACAAAAATGTTTGTTACACAGATACAATGTACCTCCCCTGACGTCATGTACATTTAATTAGCATTTTGGATTTTAAAACCTCCCTAACTTAGCAGCACAGCATTCAAAGCAACATATCTTTTACCATTCTACTATTCACTTGATTTAGAATTGATATCTAAAATAAAAAAATATTGTTCATAGGCACTTTAAATAATATTTCTGTCTTCATATAAACTTTAATGTCAGAGTTACGTTCTGTCTAAAATGTGCAGCTTCTGATTCAAATTCCCAACCAAATATCTCCTTTCGTTCATTTTCAAGTCTACTAACTTTGCTTTTGAAAAACACATCGCTAAACATTGCTGACGTTATTTCTATGTTCTCTTGTTCAGTACCTTAGTTACCTGGACGAGGCGCCAGCAGGAACGGGAGGAAAGTCTAATCTTTGGAGAAGATTAACCCTAGATGGTAAATTATTTATTCATATACAATCCTAGCCCGACCACCTTCTGGTCGTAAAATTCTGGTTGTAACAACTGACATGGGTGGTCTTACTAACATGGATAAAAAGCGTTGAATATCTTGCTGATACCAGCCTTCTTTTTCACTCTCACGCATTAAAAAAGTTTGTTGAGAGAGAAAAAGTACGTCTGGTATAGCAGGCTAGCTGGCCAAACAAGTGTTGGGTTGGTCAAAAGGCGGGGATATTAATAATCGTCAAATTTTATTTATTATACCCGTGCCATAGATAGATGCGTCATGTGGTTCACTTTCCATCTCAACTCAGTTGCTAGCGCATTCTCGGTCCACTTTCTGACTTGACTGGTGTGAACGCATTCTCGGTCCACTTTCTGACATGTCTCTGGTGTGAACACATTCTTAGCCACTTTAATAATAATAATAATAATAATAATTACATTTAAAAATATATAGCGCTTTTTCCTATAAGTCCAAAAGCGCTTTACACCTAATTAAAAAACTACATCTAATTTATAAGATATAAAAAAATCCTAAGTTAATTAAGCTAAAAACCATGATTAAAAAATTACAATAAATTGTCGATATCCGAAAACTGATCAATAAAAAACTTTCTTAAAAAGGTATGTCTTAAGACTCTTCTTAAATAGCTCTATTGAAGGACTAGATTTAATGTTAAAAGGCAGTGAGTTCCATAGCTTTGGCGCACATACAGAAAAGGCTTTATAGCCGTACGATTTAAGACTTTCTGACATGATTCTGATAATAAAGTCTTTATTTCATGAGGGTAGCACAAAATAGTAAAAAACTAACAAACCTGTGGTCCTCTATAGCTAATAAAATTATATAAATATACTTATTACAATAAAATATTAATAATATAAATACATGGATCATAGATGAAAAACGTTAAAAATATATAATTACGATAAGCAAAACAATTGTTTAAAATTCAAATTGAAACCCTAACAACAAAATAGTACATGATAAAAAGTTGATAAAATCGAATATAAATGGTCACACTTAAACTAAAAAATGATTTAAGAACTGCTGTTCCTTAGGACAAACTAAGTTAAGTTTACTGTACCGACTGTTACGTGTGTGTCGTCCTTGATATAAATAGGCACTTGGTCGTTTAAACGTTTATATGCTAAGCATTATTTAGCTAATTTAGCTTCTTCATAAAATGGTAACCACTTAAGACTATTAAAAAGTTGGACGCTAGAAGCCCGACAGTCGGTGTTCATAATGACTCTCGCTGCCCTTTTCTGCAGCTTCAGAATCCTACCTAAACTTTCTTTATCACAGTTGGTCCATATAACGTTCACGGAATTCATTATGGGCCTTATCATTGCATTATAATATAGTAACCTCTGATGTGAACGCATTCTCTGTCCACTTTCTGACATGACTGCGTTGTGAACGCATTCTCGGTCCACTCGGTCTTGAGTCGGATGTGATTGTATTCTTGATCCAATCTCGGCCACAATTTAACCTCGGATGTGATTGTATTCTTGATCCAATCTCGGCCACAATTTAACCTCGGATGTGATTGTATTCTTGATCCAATCTCGGCCACAATTTAACCTCGGATGTGATTGTATTCTTGATCCAATCTCGGCCACAGTTTAACCTTGGATGTGAACCAATCAACGCTTGATCATGAGTAATAATGTGGGTGTGAACTCATTCTCTGTCACCACTCTGCGGGATATCTATCGGTCGTCTCTCGACCATTACTCGGGTGGATTTCGACTAGTTTTCTTTTAAGCTCAACGCGAAACGTTGCTGTCATGTTTTGTTTCTTTACTGAGGGCCTCAGGGCCACAAGTTGCTCAGTATTTACTGTTTGGTGCCACCCTCGTAAAATAATGCTGATTATCAATCAAATTATTTTTTCCGTCGTTTTGATTGGCCGAGAGAACTGCAAATAACTGCCTACAAATAATGGTCTGCTCATGCGCATTACGGTGCAAAGCCGTTTTGCTGAAAATAATGGTCTGTTCATGCGCAGTAACATTGCATTTGTCAACATGGCTCAGTTTTAATTTATTAATTTGTATTTTGAGCTCTGAAATGTAAATAAAACAGTGAACTGGCTTCTTTGTTATTGTTTGACGCGTGCGTCCTGCACCATCAAAGATTTCAAATAATAATCCCAGTGGCCGTGAATGATAAAACAATTATTGGACTCGGTTATCGCAAAATATCGTGATTTGTTAGTGTCTCGCAATCAATTAAAATAATTAATTGCTCGCCACTAACAAATCACGATATTTTGCTCAACCTCGTCCAATAATTGCTTATTATTATTGTTACTACTTGCAGCGATCCCTCGACAGAGCATCGTGCGTGATATCTTCAGCTATGTGTCAGCAGGAGTAGCATCACCACGACTAGTGGACGAGTGTCCTGATCTACTGTCTGCCCGGCCTGTCACTCAAGCCATGCAGGTTGCTAGGATACAAGCCATCCAACAGTTCAGGTGAAGAGCATTCTACTGTTGATAACCCCTGCTAGTCCACTATTGGATTTTGGTTTTTCGATGAATTGGTACAAAAAAACACGTTATACGGTTGAGCCCCCCACATAGACAATCATCTTTATGTCAAACGAAAGAGGTCACAAGAGAGGTCGAGGTGGTTGTTTTCGATATCTTTTTTAATGCCGTGATTTGACTGAGGAACGAAAGAAACTTGGTTGCTTACCACCGTTTTCATTGCTACATGATGGCGCGAGATCACCGTCAGTCATACAAAGTGGGAGGGGCTATCTACAAACGTCTAGGACGACGGCAAAAAAACAATAGAGTTAATTACAAAATACTATAACTGGACGTGAAAGTTTACGCAGTCGCACATATTTTGGCCGTTGTCTGAGAAGTTACACAACGTGAAAACTCAAGGTTTTACGTAAGAAATAAATCTATGGTTTTCGTTCCGCCTGACCAGAACTTTGTGCTTTTTTTTTTTGAAATCCTGAGTAAGAAAAGCAATAAAAGGCGATCCCGAATAATAAAAGCAAAATATAAACACAGGATTTGACGAGTGAATACTTTTTCATGTCCAGCCGTCGATGTTGAACAACCAGGCCCATGGTTTTAAACTCCATGGTAAGATATTAAACTATACCCCTCCCATGCTGTGCGATTGACGAAAGCCCAGTGTAGCAATGAAAACGGTGGTAAGAGAGGTGGTCGTTTACTATAGGTGATAAAGTGGGTATTATTACCGTTAATTTACCTTGAAATACATGTACCAAATTCTCACGCGGTCTTTACGTGATTCACAAACAAGATCCATTCTTGTATAATTATGATGCATTTTAATATGTGCGAGTTATAGAATTGAACTGATTTTTTGTTCTTTCTTTTCTGGGTTAGACACAAAAAAGATCCTGGCTTCACAGGGGGTCAGGCTACAGCCAGACGAACTCGTAAAGCTAAACAGAGAGTAGAAAAGATGAGGAGAATGTACTCGATGACCAGCCCCAAGTCGGTGAGGCATAGCGTTTTAAATCTACTCAAACTTTGTCACATTAAGTAATAATAATAAGATTAAGATGTTTATAAAGAATACATATTGGATCGATTACCAATCATACTTACAGACCGTCTATTTAACAATTATTCGCCGAAGCCGATGTCGATATTGGTATCGACTGAGACTGAGGAGGATAATCGTTTTAGTATATACAACACGGGGACCTCAACACAAAATGAGTGTCTTTTTAGTTTTATTTATTAAATAGAATGCGTGACACACGTAACTTTTGTAAACAAAGCTTTTTCTACGGCAAAACAAGTTGTAACAGTTGCTTTTGTACTTTGTATGCAAACATTTTACCTTGAAACACTCGAAGGCCATATTTTGTAGCTTTTTTAGTGCTTTTGGGCACTGCATTTTGTTGACTTTCTAAAATTTCCGCATCGGAAAATATCGCGAAACGTTGAATTTACGCCTGCCATTTTGTTTAAAAATTGTCCCGAGTTTTGTAGATGGCTATAGACCCTTTGCACGTGACGTCATAGCCGCCTTGTTGGTGTACAGGTAACAATAGATTCTTCGTTAGCTTCTTTTGTTCTGTACACCAACATGGCCGCCATGCCCTTTGTCATTTGAATCAGTCTGGGGATTGAGTGCAAACCATCTATTGCTCATTATTTCGAGATAGCGAGCCAATCAAATTGCTTGATCTATGTAGGTTCCCGTGTTGTATATACTAATCTAGATTAGTCGCATTGTATCACAGAGTATAGACAACAGAAAAAGCAACTTTATGTAACGTCGGTAACTCGTGATAGTCTTCGAAGACTGTTAAACTTGAGGTGTACGATGGATCTACCGGCGATGTAACGTCCTTATCCAAGAAGACGTGAAGGTCTACTGAACCATTTGCGATTCGAGAATCTCTTTGTTTCAGTGTTCCACAAAGGCTGTAAATGCATTACCTTCTACTCAGGTGTTTGTTTGGGGTCCGGGCAAAAAATGTTTGGGCCCCAGTTCAATGAGCACTTTACCATGAGGCCTTGCGCGCCCAAACTTGAGAAAAGGAAATTGTTCTCGGGGTGGTGCTAGTAATATTTGACAACTGTGATGACGTAATTCAAGAAACCACGTGACATTGCAATAATAAAGGGAGGAGTGGGTCAGTAAGAAATAATACCTAGTGGTGGAGGCTATAACTGTGATCCTTGGAGCCTTTCAAACGACCTTATTTAACATCGGTAGCTCGTAACAGCTTTGACAGACTGATAAACTTGAGGCCGACAAGAAACCTACGGTGATTTAACGTCCTTGTACCTTCTGTCTTGAATTGCTGGCCTATTTCCGGGGGATGGGGGCAGTCGTGTTTATGACGTAATATATATGTGTGGCGGTACCGGGACCGAGCAAACAGGGAGAAAATCCGGGTTCGTTTTTAGAGTAACTTGGAAATCCGGCTTTAGTTTAGAGTTATATTTTCTCGTAAAACCAGGTCCGGTTCTGGTCCCCGTGGCCACTCATACACCCCCCCCCCCTCCCCCCCCTCCCCCCTCCCCCCAGGAGTAATCCTTTAGTACTCATCAGAGACTTTGTATTTTCAAGGATGAAGAATTACGGGATGAAGAATTACGGGCGCCCAGGAGCTCTCCGAATCTTGGGACTGCTGAAGATTTATTTGAAAGGGAGGACTGGGAAGAAGAAGGAGACAAGCTTTATGAATGGGCTCAGAACCTGTCTATGGACGAACTGGGCGGTATATCACCCTAACTGTCATGACATAGTTATAGAGAATTACCTAAAACGGAACCAAGGCAAATGACTATTAATATTCATCGATCAACTTGTTACGGCTAAAGTTCAGTTCTTATGAACTCGATCAAATGTTAAAATATATAGTAAATTCAGTGGTGATACTCCATATACTAACAATATGGAGCGAGCAAGTAAAGATTGGCCTTGGAGTCATTATCGATCCGAAACCTCCTCATTTCGTACTGCGCATGCTCGATAGAATGTCGAGCGCTCTGAGAAATGGGTCGGGGGTGTAGAAACGAATTTCAGAGTAACCAATGTGAATGCCTGTACTGACGTGTAAAACAGGATTGTAAATAAAGATAGGGTGGGACACATCGTATTCAACGAGGGTTGTGCCTTCTGGTCTTTGAAAAAAATATTTTTTCCGCGTTTTTCTGGTTTTTGTTATTTGTTGAGTCACAAATAGTAAATTCTGAGATTTTTGTCAACGAAAAGGTTTGATTTTAAGTATGTTGATCACCATGGAATAGGCCTTTTGCATGATGATGTCACGCATTTGTGACCACTACAAAGCCTCACTTAGGAACGACGTTGCCTCTCAACACACAAATGAGACTTCGTGGTGATCACAAAAGCATGACATTCATTGGTATCGCTTTGGGCGATGTTGTCCTTGTTGCTTTGACGCTCCAGACCTCCAACAGTATTCACAAATAGAACCGACTTCAATGGGGTGGTTTTTCTGGGATAAGGTCTACTGTGGAAAAAGCCCTTTTGAAAACTGCTACAAAACGTTTACAACTGTGTTTTTGACGGGCGACGAGCGACAAAGAAAAACTGTTCATGGCCGACGTCAACCGATTGGCGTCACTTAGCACCGTGACGTCGGAGCGCGCTCCACAGGAAGCCCAATTTACAAATTAACTTTCTAAAACATCCCCCTCCCGAAAGAGAGGCATTCGCTTTATCTTACAAAAGTGTTTATCAAACTGTTCATATCATAGTGTAAGTAAAACCTTTCAGCAATCTTCATTCTCTTCTGCTTACCCAAGCTGAACGTAAGAGGAAAGCAGTTTAGTCCAATACGTAATTTGCGAAAAGGTGATGTGATCATTGTCGTGGACCCTAAAGCACGCAGAGAGGAATGGCCACTACGACGAGTCATCGAAGCTGTTGCTGCAGCTTGTGCGCGACGTGAAAGTCAAGGTTGGAACAAGAGAATTCCTCCGCCATGTACATCGTTTGTGCCTCTGGAGTGCAAAGAGTCGGACCTTTTGATCCACAAATGGCTGTATGTAGCTCTTCGTCACGAACTACGCATTTCCGAATACGGTTTCTTCGCACTCTTGACTATGGCTTCAAAGACTCGTCCAAAATGAGGTGCCGATGGTGGGTTGAACTTCCACTCGATAGGTTGAGGACGACTTGTCCTTTCTACTATCGCGTCCTCCTCTGTGCCTCCTCGTAGAGATTGTTGACTAACTCTCTCAACTCCTTCTCAGCGGCTGTAAAATTTGAACCATTGTCAAACTACGTACTTTGGGATACCCCTCCTTGACGTCATGCGGCCAAAGGTGTTTATGAAGGAGTGTGTGTCTACACTGTATGACATCTCAGGGTGCATGCACAGCTCGGGTAGCAAGACAAGTAAATAGACACAAATAACCGTTTAGCTCTGCTTTCCGCGACCTTGTTTTGTCAAGTAAGGTTGCAGCACAATCAACGCCAATTCGCTCGAAGTCCCTCAATTTTCACTCGTCGCCATACCTTTTCTTTAATTTCTCTTTTGCTCTCTCGTTGGCACTTACCGTAAATCCCAGGTCTTTCGACAGACTAATCTGCAATTAATCTTAGCATTTTCTCCGACACACATCTGACTCTTGGAAGAGGAGCCATCAGTTGACTTGTCGGCTTTGAGTTGAATTTTCGACGGCACTCTTGACATTTCTCATTGCACATCTCCCTTTGACAATCCAATAACGGGTACGTAACTCAGTCGACAGATGCTCAACACCAGTTTTATGGCCCAGTTTTGTATGCGGTGCGTCAGCAATGATGAGTCTTGTTATTGAATGATCTTTTGCTAGTAGAATATGATGGCTGCAATGCGGGCATCAGAAGGAATATATTCTGCACAAAGTATGTAAACGACCGTTTACTCTTAACCCTTTCAGCCCCGAGTTTTTGGAACTGATTTATAGCTGTCTAAATGGCTTTAGACTTGGTATATATTTTGAAGAATGAAGATAGGGGAAGGCCATGCCGCCGGTTGATTGCATTTTTCGGCATGCTTTGCGGTCAGAGTAGTTGAATTTATAGGCTTGCTCTGAAGTGCTTATGGAATGGATGGCTTGGTGCTGGGCAGGTTTAAGTGTTCAGGGCCAGAAAGTGAGGTTAGTGGAAACTTGAAAGCCTATATTCGATGTGAAACGTATTTTTGTTAGAAAATTTTGAATCCGAAGGGAACTATTTTTTTCTGAAATGAAATAATGTAAACTTTAGTTAACTTCTGCAAAGAAAGGAGGATTTACATGAAATGATTCAATTTTAATATGCCTAAATGCAGTTCAGTAGGATCATTTGTCTATACATTATGCTGTGTGACAATCTCAGGGTCATATCCAGCTAGCCCACAACGTTAACGTCGAGCAGCCTAAAACTTGAAAAGCGATTTGTATCAATACAGGATACATATTTCTTGACGTCCATCTCGTTGGTTCCCTTAGTGCACTTCTCCTTCTCTTCTCTTCTCTTATTAGGCAATCTTTCTGATTTGTTATTCTTTAAAAGCTCTGGGCCTTGCTTTCAGTCAGTTCTGATGCTGTCATACCTCTTGTAGGTAGGTCTGCTGGGTTTAACTACCCGGTAATTTGTCTCCGGCATTCATCAGGTGAAATTCAGAATTCACACTCAAAATTTCCCATTTCAACAGGAGGCTGATTCACTCGTCTACGTTATTCACTGATCTGTAATTTGAATTTAGAGTTTGCCATGCGTGAAAAGAAGAGGGGCTTACCCTTTTATACCTTGTTTAAACGCTCAAAATGATCAAGCAAAAGTTTCAATGAATAGAAGTCACGCCTCGATTCTCGCGCTCGCTTTTTGACCCAGTAATCGCTTACCCAGTGACTAAGCGAGTTCGACTTGGAGCAAGTCTATCGCAAACCCAACTCCCTGATATAACACAACGGAGCCATTATACTAGAGTACGAGTTTAATCAACGAAGATACGTATGACCACAAACGGCATATTTACAGTTAAATAACAGTCCACAGAAACTATGGGAACATCACTTGGGTGAAAAGTTAAATCGTTCAGTTGTGAGATACGTTTACGTATTAAACCGATATACACAACTGCGTTTGAAAAGGTATATTACCTGTTCTAAAACAAAATTATTTACCTTTCTCTAATTAGATTTTTCTCGCCTTTCTGTTGCGAAAGAAAGTAAGACACATCCGATATTTTAGCTCTACGAAGTTTCGTTTTCATGCCAGGTTGTCAGTCATCACGAACAAAGACAGCTCTGAGTATTTTCCCTGGCTACATTTTTTGGCAAAAAGTGAATCTCACAGAAGAAAAACAACTTATCTGGCCACATGATGGATGTATTGGTTGCTTGAAAATAGCCCGCTTTGCAGCTATTTTGGAAATGTGTGGAATTGTGTTACCTGTGGCACACGAAACAGGTAACCCAATTCAAACAATTCTAACCAACCGCATTGCAGATCGAAACAAAGTATTCCAACTTCGAGCAAGTTTAAATGATATCATTTTGTACTCAAATAACTGAAGTTGGAATGCTTTGTTTTCTTTCTACAATGTGTCTGGTTAGTAGCCTCGTTACAGTAGCCGCACAATAAAGGTTAGACTTTCTCAAAGTCCTTCTTAGCCCCCCACACGAAGGACTTTTCCCACTTGCAGCGCGCCAAATTTACCCGTTGATTTTTCAACCGGAGGCGTGGCTTATGACGTAAAAAGATTTGCCCAATCACAAAGCGTCAAGTGGTATTTACAATGAGTGTACTCGGAACAAAGGCGCGAAATGTAAGCTCCGCCCCTGAAACGTGTTTTCGCGCCAAAACATAATCCCCCGATTCAATTTCCTGCAAGTGAAACAAGTCGAACTCGCCTCTCCCTTCTATTCTCGCGCTCGATTTTTGACTCAGTAATCGCTTACCAGTGACTCAGCGAGTTCGAATTGGAGCAAGTCTAAATAAAGGTGGGAAAACGACATGAAAACATATGACACGCTATGCACTGCTATTGGTGTTAAAGTTTGAAGTTATTCCGTATTTTGTTTTACTGATACGAGTTCTTGGTTGTTTGCCTCAAGAGTGCCTGGTGCTCATCTAGGAAGCTCAATCTTCGTGTGTTGGTAGTTACTGAATATTCTCAAAGCGAAACTAGTAAAGTATATTACACAAGAGTGTTCCTGTGCCCTTGTGTTGGTCCCCAACACAGTCGTGGTGTGTCTATTTATAGCCGTGAAGTTCTGGTATGCGATCACGTTGTCTTTTGTTCTCTTGCGCTTCAGTATTTTTTAGTTTGAACCGTGTTAATTACAATTTTTCAGTGCATCCTGATTGGTTAAAAGTGACGGCCTTTGTTTCTTCTCGCGGGAAACATGCTAAAAATAACTCTACCGTCTACAGTGTTGTGTGACAATAAATTGTGGGAAGAGGAACACTCCTGTGTAATATACTCCTGGTAACAGAAAATACGAATGCGTGTCTCTGGAGTTGATTGTACACAAGTGCTTGTTATCCATTATAAGGCTTGGCCCCAGGCCTCGCCGCTTCCTTCTGTAGCTCTGCTTCGATCTTTGCGTTCACTTTCTCCCAGTTCACCTCAACCTACAAGGTAACACGATAAATAGTAGGTTACGAAGGTACACAGTTTGGGTGTTTAACAGCGTCAGTGGATTGCTCGTACCACTTTGAATCGAACAGTACACCCTATTTCTTCGATTAAGCGCCCAGGCTGGACACTTGTTTCAAATTTCATGTTCAAAGGGTGCGCTTATAAAATGGATATGAATGAAGATCTAAGAAAGAACTGTTGTCAGAAGCGCTTTACAATCACATCACTATGATCTGTGAACAAAGAAAAGCTATTGATCAGTTTGTCAACCTAAATCAACTTCATTGTTTTAGACAAAACAAACTAAAAGTGACGTCACGGTTATCTACTGTGCGTGTGGGGGAGGGGGACGCTTATTCGAGGGGGCGCATATTTCAAATTTCGCATTCAAAGAGGAGCGTTTAATCGAGGAAATACAGTAACCTCAGTCACGCCAGGCATTTGGAGGTACTGCTACTGAATTAAACCTTCAAGTGTCTCTACAACAAAATAAAATAGAGCAGATTTCGTATGAGTGGGACAAAAATACGGCAACTTACTGTACCATAACTCTGTAATTTGATTGGATCAAAAGGCCAAAACAATGGGAACCATTAGTAGTAGGAGAGGGATGGAATTAGCTGTTTTTTTTTTGCTGTGGTATCTCATTAAAGTGCTGTGGTATCTCATTAATTCAGATGACGTCACGGATCTATTGTCTTTCTGCATGACCGTGGTATCTTTCCGTGGTATGTCATTAAAGTGCTGTGGTATCTCATTAATTATGATGACGTCACGGATCTATTGTCTTTCTGCATGACCGTGGTATCTTTCCGTGGTATCTCATTAAAGTGCTGTGGTATCTCATTAATTATGATGACGTCACGGATCTATTGTCTTTCTGCATGACCGTGGTATCTTTCCGTGGTATCTCATTAAAGTGCTGTGGTATCTCATTAATTATGATGACGTCACGGATCTATTGTCTTTCTGCATGACCGTGGTATCTTTCCGTGGTATCTCATTAAAGTGCTGTGGTATCTCATTAATTATGATGACGTCACGGATCTATTGTCTTTCTGCATGACCGTGGTATCTTTCCGTGGTATCTCATTAAAGTGCTGTGGTATCTCATTAATTCAGATGACGTCACGGATCTATTGTCTTTCTGCATGACCGTGGTATCTTTCCGTGGTATCTCATTAAAGTGCTGTGGTATCTCATTAATTATGATGACGTCACGGATCTATTGTCTTTCTGCATGACCGTGGTATCTTTCCGTGGTATCTCATTAAAGTGCTGTGGTATCTCATTAATTCAGATGACGTCACGGATCTATTGTCTTTCTGCATGACCGTGGTATCTTTCCGTGGTATCTTTCCGTGGTATCTCATTAAAGTGCTGTGGTATCTCATTAATTCAGATGACGTCACGGATCTATTGTCTTTCTGCATGACCGTGGTATCTTTCCGTGGTATCTCATTAAAGTGCTGTGGTATCTCATTAATTATGATGACGTCACGGATCTATTGTCTTTCTGCATGACCGTGGTATCTCATTAAAGTGCTGTGGTATCTCATTAATTCAGATGACGTCACGGATCTATTGTCTTTCTGCATGACCGTGGTATCTCATTAAAGTGCTGTGGTATCTCATTAATTCAGATGACGTCACGGATCTATTGTCTTTCTGCATGACCGTGGTATCTTTCCGTGGTATCTCATTAAAGTGCTGTGGTATCTCATTAATTCAGATGACGTCACGGATCTATTGTCTTTCTGCATGACCGTGGTATCTTTCCGTGGTATCTCATTAAAGTGCTGTGGTATCTCATTAATTATGATGACGTCACGGATCTATTGTCTTTCTGCATGACCGTGGTATCTTTCCGTGGTATCTCATTAAAGTGCTGTGGTATCTCATTAATTATGATGACGTCACGGATCTATTGTCTTTCTGCATGACCGTGGTATCTTTCCGTGGTATCTCATTAAAGTGCTGTGGTATCTCATTAATTCAGATGACGTCACGGATCTATTGTCTTTCTGCATGACCGTGGTATCTTTCCGTGGTATGTCATTAAAGTGCTGTGGTATCTCATTAATATGATGACGTCACGGATCTATTGTCTTTCTGCATGACCGTGGTATCTTTCCGTGGTATCTCATTAAAGTGCTGTGGTATCTCATTAATTCAGATGACGTCACGCATCTATTGTCTTTCTGCATGACCGTGGTATCTTTCCGTGGTATCTCATTAAAGTGCTGTGGTATCTCATTAATTCAGATGACGTCACGCATCTATTGTCTTTCTGCATGACCGTGGTATCTTTCCGTGGTATCTCATTAAAGTGCTGTGGTATCTCATTAATTCAGATGACGTCACGGATCTATTGTCTTTCTGCATGACCGTGGTATCTTTCCGTGGTATCTCATTAAAGTGCTGTGGTATCTCATTAATTATGATGACGTCACGGATCTATTGTCTTTCTGCATGACCGTGGTATCTTTCCGTGGTATCTCATTACAGTGCTGTGGTATCTCATTAAAGTGCTGTGGGTTGATGACGTCATGGATCTATTATCTTTCCGCATGAACAAAGTGCGGAGGAAATACATTAAATGCGGAGGATTTCATTATCTATTATTTCTGTGGATGAGGTCATGCTTCTATTTTTAGGAGCCTATTGTTTGGAGCGGCTATAAAGCCAGAACGGGTGCCTCCGAAACCATTCATTTTTGTTGTGGTTTCTCATTATCTATTGTTCCTTTAGATGAACTGACGGCATAGACGCCGGAGGATTTCAATTTTAGCTGAACAGCAGAACCCCTACAGAACCCTAAAATGTATATTATTTTCCTTACAGCTATTACCTCCGCTATCACTCGTAACGTAATTCTGAGTTCCGAATATTTATAAACCTTTACAGTAAATCCACTATGACTCATTAGAGCAACTTTGCTATTGTCTTTAGGGTTTAGCGATAACTTAAGAGCAATCACTACAGTATGTCGGATTCCACAGCAAAAAACTGGCTAATTCCATCCCTCTCTACTACTACCATTGCAATGTCACGGCATGCCGTACGGCAACAGTGCCATAAGTCATTGCCGTAACTCATAAGAAATCCACTCTAACACCCGGCTGGGCCGGCTCAATCCCGGTTTCTGGGAAACTACCCATTTACTCCTCCCTTGGATATGCATCGTTCTATTAACGATTAACCATTAAAGGTTAGCGTGAAACGTGGGGGAGGAGTAGGGGTTTCCCAGAAACCGTAATTGATTGACTGGGCCTGGGTCAGAAGAAAAATATATTGTGAACATCCTAAGATGCTATCCACAGGGTTAGTACTGCATCGACGTGATGGAATTCCAGGAGTTTCCAGGGGATTTCACAGGGGAAAAAGCCATGTTATATACATTCACCTAATATGTCTATAAGTAACATCCCCTATTGTATGCCATGTTATATACATTCACCTAATATGTCTATAAGTAACAACCCCTATTGTATGCCATGTTATATACATTCACCTAATATGTCTATAAGTAACAACCCCTATTGTATGCCATGTTATATACATTCACCTAATATGTCTATAAGTAACATCCCCTATTGTATGCCATGTTATATACATTCACCTAATATGTGTATAAGTAACATCCCCTATTGTATGCCATGTTATATACATTCACCTAATATGTCTATAAGTAACATCCCCTATTGTATGCCATGTTATATACATTCACCTAATATGTCTATAAGTAACAACCCCTATTGTATGCCATGTTATATACATTCACCTAATATGTCTATAAGTAACATCCCCTATTGTATGCCATGTTATATACATTCACCTAATATGTCTATAAGTAACATCCCCTATTGTATGCCATGTTATATACATTCACCTAATATGTCTATAAGTAACAACCCCTATTGTATGCCATGTTATATACATTCACCTAATATGTCTATAAGTAACAACCCCTATTGTATGCCATGTTATATACATTCACCTAATATGTCTATAAGTAACATCCCCTATTGTATGCCATGTTATATACATTCACCTAATATGTCTATAAGTAACATCCCCTATTGTATGCCATGTTATATACATTCACCTAATATGTCTATAAGTAACATCCCCTATTGTATGCCATGTTATATACATTCACCTAATATGTCTATAAGTAACATCCCCTATTGTATGCCATGTTATATACATTCACCTAATATGTCTATAAGTAACAACCCCTATTGTATGCCATGTTATATACATTCACCTAATATGTGTATAAGTAACATCCCCTATTGTATGCCATGTTATATACATTCACCTAATATGTCTATAAGTAACATCCCCTATTGTATGCCATGTTATATACATTCACCTAATATGTCTATAAAGTAACAACCCCTATTGTATGCCATGTTATATACATTCACCTAATATGTCTATAAGTAACAACCCCTATTGTATGCCATGTTATATACATTCACCTAATATGTCTATAAAGTAACAACCCCTATTGTATGCCATGTTATATACATTCACCTAATATGTCTATAAAGTAACATCCCCTATTGTATGCCATGTTATATACATTCACCTAATATGTCTATAAGTAACAACCCCTATTGTATGCCATGTTATATACATTCACCTAATATGTCTATAAAGTAACAACCCCTATTGTATGGAATATAACATTCAACTAGTATGTCTATAAAATTACAGGAGTTTTCCAGGAGTAGATAGAGCACAAAGAATTTTCCAGGAGTTTTCCAGGGCCTTGGAAGAACATTTTAAAATTCCAGGAGTTTTCCAGGAGTAGTTGCAATAAAGGATGGCAAATATTAAAGTGTATGACAAAAAAAAAACTATTCCAGCAACTTGATTTCGGCTCACTTTGGACTGTAATCACGTTGCTCTATTGAAACGCAGCTCTATCAACTTTACACTAAATGCGTGATCTCCCTAAAAAGGTGGGTAGAAGAGAATTCAGTTGATCAACGTAGCTCACTCACCCCCTCAGCATACTGTAAGAACCTCTTGTTAGTCTCCTTCCTATCAAAGTTGTCCAGGTATTTCTGTCTAAAGGCAAGTACCGTGTCCACGTGAGTCTTGTGTTTGACGGCGAGTTCAAGAGCCCTGAGAACAATATATATATATATATATATAACCACTTGAATTCATTCTGTTAGCTAGTCAAAGCATAGAAGATTAGCTTTACGATATTTCATCGGGCCTGAACAAATAAGGAACAAATTCTACTATAAAGTTAAAAATCACAACATTCAAATCCAACATCATTTCTGTTGACGCCATTTTAGGAGTTTTCTACATCGATATTTAATTGGTTATCCGCTGTATAATTCCTAGTTCCACACCTGCCAAGCAAAAACAATTCGACCAATCAGAGCGCAGCAATGTTCCTCCGGGAAAATACATGTATCATCGCCATCAGACGAGAATACAAGTTCTTTGCCAAGATTTAAGAAATTCAGCGAAACTTAGGAGATCGATGTAACATTTGGAATGTAACGGAGACTATCACAGACTGAACTCAGAACTTTACCCAGTAAATGGCGACCGCTTGTTTGACATAGAAACAGGTAACTGAGGGATGGAAGCTAATTATCAGACACTCAATGTATAACTGTTTACCGGTCCCAGTTGAAGAGGTCAATATTAGTCTGTATGGCCCTGTACACGAGTCCGGCCTGGAGTAGTATCGTCTCTGCTTCAAGCTGCTGGCGACAGAACAGCGCCATCGCTGCGTTGCGTCCTTCTTTAGTGGGGATTTCCTTGATGTGATTAATGTACTGTACTTTATCCGCCTAGAAATGACATTGCAGAGAAAGAATTGACGTAATAGACTTCCATTCTGTCGTGCGTCTGTTCTCTTATAGATGCACAGATGACATCACAACGTGACGAGAATCAAAGTCATTCACAATCGACTGCGTCTCGTGCCGTAGTTCTTGTCAAGCGTTGACCTCATCTGTGCATCAATAAGAGGACAGACGTTTTGCCTTCCAAATCTGTCTGATTTGAGAGCTTACGGTGGCAACGTCTAGGACGATGGCATAAACAATAGCCGTAATTACAAAATACAATAGTTGAACGTGAAAATGCACGCAGTCGCCTACATTTTGACCGTTCTCTACGAAAACACGACGTGGAAACCAAACGTTTCACGTTAACAAATATATTTAGTAGCGTTACGGAATGTACACAAGTGGGTAGGAATTAATGCAGTATGTTGTTATGTTATATAAACAAGTTATATAATCCCGTTGGGATAACGTTGAGGGTGTATAAAGAGGAGTCATTAATATGTAAGAATCACTCGAAGGCATTTCTCTACCTCGATACCTAATTTTTCTTTAGGATATATGTTGAGAATAGAGGAAATGTATACTGACTACACATCTATATATGGACTGATTGGCCAACATTATATACTGCTGTAATTATACATGTCCGACAAGTATCAATAAACGAGATGCCCGCCCCTGATCTGTTGTTTGTGTTTAATGCAGTTTAGCTATTAAATGTTTTATGCTCGTTCAGAGTGATAAGAGTTTAAGAGAACTCGGACGTAAGAAAGTAAATCACTCCGTTTCTTGTTCGGCGTCAACTCTCTGTGCTTGTCACATAAGATTTGAATATAAAAAGTAATTAAAGGCGAATAAAGAAAATAGTAAACACGAAATTGCGCGAGAAGATACTTTGTTTACGTCCCGTCGATCGTCCCGTCAATTATTTCATTCACTTCAATATTTCGTCTGCAAGTTTTCATTTTAATACCTTTTCTGACAATTTGGTATGTCTGGTAATTGTCCTCATCATACTAACGGTATAGAATTAAGTTATAATTCTCGCATTTTCTGCTTTTTTTACTGTTACATTTACAAAACAAGTACATGACTTTGATTCCTTTCCGCCAGCGTTAACAGCCATACTCGCCGTACCTCGTCAATGGCGGCATACGCTGTCTCTGCAGTGTTCAGGTCCTTGGCATATGCGGCCATAGTAGCCAAACACGCCCATAAAGCCGAGTCCTGGGGAGAAAATGTTTTCAATTACGGAAAGTACTGCTTTCTGGAGAAATTGCCTGATCTGGTAGACTTCTGGCGAACCTCATTCGTTCAAACGGCCCGATTAATGCTGGATTCAGTTTTAACCGAAGATGTTGGTTCTCTTGGGAAGAGGTGTCTTTCTGCAATCTAGTTTTCCTGCTAGCAGAGTTCTCTCTGTGTCTGGAAAGCGAAGGCGAGATATCTCTGACATCCGACGCTTTTTCTGTTGCGCATGCGTGAAGTTTCCTTGGCAACAAGTGATGTATCCCACGCGAAAACAGTGGGCTCAATATTAGACCAGCGAAATGCAACTTGGATCATGCGTACAGCTCTTTTCAGATAAAACATGTTTTCGAAACTGGTTTGACTCGTCTATGATTGTGGACGGCGGTTGATCAAAGAATTGGAAAGCGTCGGATGTCGGTAGAGGTCTCTCTCCTTCGCTTTTCATTTTACCAAGACAGAGAGAACTCTGCTAGCAGGAAACAATCTAATACCCCATTCACACCCACACCGCGGCAAAACGGTATGCTCCGCTGGCCAAAAGAACGAAGGCTCTGCTATCAAATACAAATTACCGAGGGTTTCAACTTTTTTAGTAAATAATTTTATAACTTAGTAAACTCACAATGAATTACAAATTAAGAAAACTTCAACCTGTTAAAGTCTTAGGCTTAGCTTTTAAGTAGTTTTCTTATTTTTTGAGAAAACAGTTCACAAATGGTACTTTTAAGCAGAAATTTTAAAATCACGGGTATGTGCCTGTTGTTTCATTTCGGTTTTCGCGGGAAACTGGGGGCGGCCGGGCGCCGACAAGAAATAGCAAATACCCATGCGCGTAACGTTTTGCCGCGGTGTGATTCACACCAACCCAACGAAACCTGTTTAATGAAACTGATGGTGTTTGGAAACGACAACGGCCGCAACAAAAATTTCAATAGTAACCATTGAATTGTGTAACATCTCTCATTACAGCAAAGAATCATTTTTTACTTCTTTTCTGACCTACAAAAGCTTTTGTTCTGCAATATTATAGTCGAAGGAAAACAGTTCAACAGTCAATACACGCCAAGAGAAAGCCGAACTGAGGATGGCGAGTGGCGAAACTTTATGCCATTCTGGTATCTACCTTCACAAATCGACAAAGTCGAACAGCATCCTCCCATTTGGACTCTGTGCAATATTTGTGGAGCATCGCAGGATATGGGGAAATACTGTAAGAAAATACAGTGTAAGAATGGCTCAACGAGAGGTCCCGTAATAATTGTTTAAATTAGCACATGATGCTTACGGTAACAGTTATGGGGTAACAGCAGGGTAGGCTTTCCAGATGAAATGAAAATATGTTTCTCCCAATTTGTCAAACTATCTTCAACCAAGGTGAATTATTTTTACATTTTATCCCCAGTTCTGACGAATGTGGTGATATTTATCGTTCAAATTTCGCGCGGTCAAAACATGTAAATTAGGCCCGTGACATAAATACCTTTGAAATCGTTTTCAAATTCTAAACAAAAGCGACTGCAAAGGTATGACGTCACAAATGAGTCCCAGGCCTCATAAAATGTGTCGCATGAAATTTGGTTGAAGTGAGTCATGGAAAACTGTTTTGCTGGTAAAACATTCTGCCATAAACTTTTTGTAGAGTTATATAAATGTATATAAATTCCTCTGAAACTATATAAAAATAGATATATAATTTCATACACTTTAATTATCAAAACTCTTTTGAAAGTATATCAGGACATTCAAACACCATTTCTCTTCTATCCTAGAAGATATTTTTTGTAGTTCTATTTTAGACGAGCTTGATTCAGCATCGTAATTGATTTGTTCATAACTGAAAGCTAATACTAGGATATTAGTTACTCACATAGTGCTGCAAAGAGAGCCGTCTGCTCTCCTCATGGTGCAGTGGTTCTCGAGGAAGTTAATGATCTGAGGGTTCTTCCCAAAATCACTGAAAACAAATATGATAACACACGCTTAGCCATGTAGCACATTTCTTGGGTTGTGGCCAGGCAAAGGGCTGGTACAAAAAGAGAGCAACAAAAGACATAACAATGACCGAGAGAGTTGACACTGAATGCTGTGCTGAACTTCAGAGCCCGATTGTTCAGTTCCAACTCTGAAACTCTGAATTTCTAACGAGCCCTGAAACAACCATGGGGGCTGATCAAAGCCAGGTCCCGGCTAATCCAGAGATCGAATTGGAATTTAGCGTGTTGGGTTTTGTGGAGGGAGGAAAACCGGAGAACCCGGAGAAAAACCCTCGGAGCAAGGGCGAGATACCAACAAACTCAATTCACATATGGCGCCGCATCCGGGATTCGAACCTGGGCCACAGAGGTGAGAGGCGAAGCGCTTAATCACTGCGCCACCAGAGCTCCCCAGTTCGAAGCAAGGGTAACCACTACCCCAGTAAAACCAGTCCTGGTTTTGGCTTTGGTCCGTCTGATTGGTTGCTTTGTCATACCAGTGAAACCAATCGGTATTCCCTTTAGTTCGTGATTGGTTCGTTGTAATTGCTTTGGTTTTGGTTTTACTACAGTCAATTGAAAACTGGAATTTGATTGGCTGATAATTACAAAACATTTTCGCAGCCAATAGAAAAGCTAAGTAAACGCAAAACCAAAGCAATCATCGAAAACTTTCGACACTCAATTGAAACCTGCTCTAAATCGCAAATCCGAGGTTAAACTATACAGATTACAATTACACAGTTACGCAATCCTTGGGATAACGTTATCCTTGCTTCGAACAACCGGGCACAGCTGATATGCTAAAGCGTATTCGGTGTGTATTAGCCTGATGATGTTTCTAAGAAGTTTTGGAAGAAAATACTAAGTTAAATGTCACTAACCACAATGATCAATAACCCATTTTCAAGATCATGTGCAGTTGTACAACGTCTTTGTTTATTTACCCACAGCCAGCCAATCATAGGAGCGAGTAATCACAAGTAACTCACAAATGGCTTCCCTGTGAGCCAATGACAAACCAAAGCAAAACCAAAGCCAATTTGCGTTTGGTTTTACTTTGGATTCTGATTGGTTGGTTTACTTTCTCAGCCAATAGGAGAGCTTAGTAAACGCAAAACCAAAGCACTTCCGACACTCAATTGAAATCCGCTCGAAACAAATAGGTGCCTCGCCAGTTGAGACTTTCATCCTCGAACCCAGACCCTTCTCTTTTTTCTTACCGCGCATGCTCGACGAAATCGTCGAGCATGCGCAGTAAGAAATAAGAGAAGGGGATCGAGAATGAGAAACACTTTACAAACTATGATTTGTCAAATGTTTTTTTTCAGCAGATGTTTAATAACGCTGCCTGATTTATTTTAAATTTTGTTGGTTTTTATCATATCTTTTAAGCATAAAACTCTTTAATATTGCGACGTTATCATAGATTATCAATAGACCTTCTGACTGCGCTTGTCATAACGCGATTCGTGATGTGACTGGCAGTTTGGCTTCTGTCACTCAACCCAGCTTGATTCTGATTGGCTGCTTTGGCGTCTAAACCATTCAAGTGCTGAAGATATCTACAGCGTATCTAGTCATGATTCGCATTTTATCCAATGAGAAACAAGATAGAGTATAAAGGCACGTGTGATTGATGGACGACAAAACTCCAACAGAAGAAAGCCCGTAAATATGACAGTCACTGTAAACTGAATGGGAAAACGTTGATAACATATTGATGTAAAGCAAGAGAGCACAAGTAAGAGAGTGGATCTCCAATACGCGAGCTTGTGCGATGACAATGTCTAATAAAATCTATTTTTAGTAACCGGAAGCAGCCGAGAAGTGTACGAGCGCGCGACAATCTCACGGCGGCAAAATATTTTCGCGCCATAAGACTGTTGTTGCGCGCTCGCGCCGCTTTGCTTCAGATGCTTCCGGTTACTAAAAATAGATTTTACTAGACATTAGGGACTTTAAGAAACCAGGACGGCGACGGCAGTGATGACGGGACATAGAAAAGTGTTTTCTCCCGAAATTTGTTTTTTCCTTTATTCGCCTTTAATTAATTTTCACATCCAAATTTTCGAAAAATATGATAAGCAGAGTTCCCTTCACACCGAACGAAAGACGGAGTGATTTACTTTTTGACGTTCGCGTTCTCTATGAAACGTAAAACGTATGGTTTTCACGCTTTTTTTGGCAGAAAACGTTGAAATGTAGGCGACTTCGTGCATTTTCACGTGCAGTTATTGTATTGTGTAATTCAGGCTATTGTTTTATGCCGTCGTCCTAGAAATTGCCGTCGTGGTTTCTTAAACTCCCTAGTATCATCGCAAACCGCACGCTACAAGATTCCCACTCTTACTTATGCACTCATTTGTAAAATTAATGTTATATTCCTACCTCGAATCTTTTTCCAGTAATGTTCTCGGTAGAATATCCTGGTCGACAAACACTGCGGTGGGATAATACCAAACAGTGAACTTACCATCCTGGAATGCAGACAGCATGTTGGTGGAGTCATTCCATGCCATGGTCGTGATCATAGTACCTGAAAAACAACACAACTCATATTCTGATGTTCTTTATCTTATTTCACTCTGCTCGTAAAAGGCATCTGCTGGGTTATTTCAAGGAACAAGGAAAAAATATCTAGCAAGGTATACTCAAACGAGATAACAACAAAGCCACCAAAAGAAGCCATAATGATGGTTGCTGGATATCTTAAAGTGCATATAAGCCCAAATTAGATAAACTTGATATTGATTGTACATGAAGTAACACCCAAATCAAGAAATATTCTGTCGTTGGACTATCCACCTTGTGTACAATCGATATCAAAGATAACTAATTTTGGCTTATATGCACTTTAAGGGTACAGAGTACACGTTATTGTGCAGAGCGGTGTGGGACAAAAGTAAGGCGTGCCCGTAGCCCTGCCGTAACTCTGTAATTTGATTGGATCAGAAAGACAATCAACAGGGAAGCCATTGAATGTCACGACAAGCCGTACAGTACCGTGGCATTAGTCATTGCCGTAACTTGTCCACTTCTATGAAATCTGCTCTATTGAAAAATAGAAGGGTTGTACATGGGCAACGTAAATACCAAAATTATCACTGATAAATTGTCTGTACGGGATGTTTAACGTACGTTGGGAGAATTTATATTTACATCAGTGAATTTCAGATATTTGAATTGATCGTATATTCCAACATATCCAACCGAAACTTTGCACAAGAACGTGCAACACCTTAACCAGTTCCTATGAAAATGGCTGAATATAACTCCTGGGGGGTACTCCCTATAATGGACTATACGGGGAGGCTCCGCCCGAAAGGGGTACCTTTTCAGGCTGGAGGTATATAAAAGGGTAGGGATTTCATGAGTTGAAGTATAGAAAAGGGTAGGGAAAACTGTCATTTAGGTATTTAAAAGGGCATTTCAAAATATCTCGAACAGACGCACCAAACGGCTGCTTCATCCAAGTATTTTAAGGGGCTACTCAAGTGAAAAGTTTAGTAAAAGTCGCTCGATTATTGTGAAAGGGGTACCATTTTTTATGGAAGGTACATGAAAGGGTTACCTTTTCTGTCAAAAATTGTATACAAAAGGGTAAGGGAGATAACTGTGTCCAGCCAGGACTGCGAATATAACGACATCTCACCCTGATACAGTCCCTTGAAGTAGTAACACTAAAATCTTTCGTGGAAACACCTTTTTCATACAGTTTAAGTAATGGTCCGCGTAAGAACTAGGCAAAGAACAATAGGCTTGCGGCAATGAGCATATCCCACATACGATTTTGCTTGAATATGCCTTAAGTGCTGTATGAGATGTCCACAACAGAAATTACATCCAGAAAATAAAGTATTTGTTATGCTCTTGGCCATTTTTGCTGTGAAAACTCAAAGCAACTACCATCCAGCCAATCCGAAAGGGAGAAAACAAAAGATCTTTCAATCACAAATTTGAGATCTTTCCCCACGTGCAATATTCTTCGAAATTAAATCCTAGTTAATTTGATCAAATATAAATTAAAACTTCAAACATTATCGAATGAAAATGTATTTTTTCGATGGGTTTCTATTGAATTTATGAGTATCAACCAATGAAATTACGAGAAAGAAGAATAGGAAATTGCCTAGTTCTTAGCTGGACTATTACTTAACGTGAACTTACCGAGTTTAACGAACTTGGCGGCAGGCCCGATGTGTTTGATGGACGTCACGTACATATCTCGGTTCTTATCGATAACAGCGAGCTGGCGGTCGCTGGTTGGACCGCGCTGGTTGAGAGCTAGCTCCATCACCTCCATCTGGAAAAAACCACAAACAGACAGAGGACATGGTTATTAATGGCTAGAATCCCGGAGGGGTACTCTCATATATAAGCTATGTAGGGCTTGCTGTACTTTGCGAAACGAAACGAAACTGTACTTTGCGAAACGCGTATTTAAGCACTACTGGGAACAGCTAAAACAATAGTTGTAGTTTATACTTACTTTCACATATATAGCGCCGACTTCTTTAGCTGGCCCTTTTTATGAACAAAAGTCCTCTTTACAGTTCGGGCGATCCGGCCGAATCTAACAATTATTCACCGAAGTGGAGGTGAGTAGTGGTGGATATTTACCGAGGTAAATATCCACCACTATTCACCGACACTGAGGTGAATAATTGTTTTAGTATATACCACACTCCAGGTGAATAGCCAGCACCAAATAGTTATTTTATTTCTGTCAAATGGACAAAAACTCGCGCGAGATGATCGCTGCTTTGCTCGGAGGTGAATATGAAATCATATGCACTGTTTGAGTAGCCAAACAGAGCGCGCGAAAAGTGATATTCACTGGTGTGGTATATACTGAATTGCAATAGTAACCACGCTAACTGGAATAGTAACCGCGCAGACACGAGTACGAGGCTGGCGTTGATATTGGTAACAATATTTCCCGTGTACGTGGGGTCGGGGGTTCGAATCTCGATGCTGAAAATTTCTCTTTTCTTTTTTTACTGGACAACATTTTTAGTTCTCCTTTAATTCCTCGTTCTGGTATTTTTATTCATAACGAAATAAATAACAACTAAACAAATCATAGCCTTTCAAAGCGATCGATCGAAAAACTTTCACGATCAACTCTTCTCTCAGCTAATAGATTCAAACAGCGGTTTTAGTAGTGTTTAGCAGTTTCGTTCGATTTTGTTGACAAATGGACGAGTCAAAACAGCAGGAAAGCACTGTGCCGCTTTCGGTTGTTCGAGCAGCTTTTACAATGTAAACGGGTATTTATATACGACATCTTAAAGAACTTTGCTCATACACACACTTTGTTTTTATGATTTTTTTCTTCTTTGTAGTGTCTTCCCTTTGTCACAATAAAATACATGGAGAATAATACACGGGCGCGCGGAGATATTGAGTGTTCAACTCGATATCTCACGAGTGAGCGCAGCGTCTATTTATTATTTTATTTTCTCTAGTATACCTGGACAGCATACTCTGCTAATCTGAGTAGTTATTTTTGTCTTTCATCATGCAAAAGTTTATCATTTTGGGGTTGACAGCGACTTTTTATTATTATTACTTGGCTCTTTTCGAAATACAAACTGCCATGGTTCGCTTTGGATTAAGATTTTTCCTTATCTTTTCTGTGTCCGACGACAACCACAAGTTACTACCGAGTGAGTTACGACAACCACAAATTACTTACCGAGTGAGTTACGACAACCACGAGTTACTTACCGAGTGAGTTACGACAACCACGAGTTACTTACCGAGTGAGTTACGACAACCACGAGTTACTTACCGAGTGAGTTATGACAACCACGAGTTACTTACCGAGTGAGTTAAGGGCTCTCCGCTTCCTACAGGTTTGCCGCTAAGTGCCTCAAACAAGTAGATAGCTGTAACGGAATAAGCACGTTAACTCAGTGGTTAAAGCCTGGTTCACACTAGCAACCCAAGCATAAGTGCAAGCAACATACGCAGACGCAGTACGGTAATAATATCACAATTATGGTACTGCGTTGGCGTATGTTGCTTGCACTTACCTTTGTATCGCTAGTGTGAACCAGGCTTAAGCGCCGGTATCCATAGTGACGTGCGGGAGGATTCAAATGCAGGTGCTGTCTTTGCATAATCTCAAGCACGCAGTACTGTAAACGGTTAGACGTTCACGTCTTCTCGGATAAGGACGTAAAACCGTCGGACTAAGTCTATAGAAGGACATGCGGGAGAGTACTAAGTTTTGTATTAGCAGTAAACATATTCCCCTCTCTAAAAAGTGACTTGACCTTTGACAGAGCGACTACTGTAACCAAGGCCACTAAACAAACGAGAACTAAATACATTGCAGAACGAAAACAGTGGTCCAACTTAGAAATGCATGCGATTTTCTTCCCTGGTAAGACTCCAGCTGCCTTTTATGGGATCAAAGCTCGAGCAAGTTGAAATACTATTGTCTTGTATTCAACGCTGATTCGCTCAAAGAACCATACATTGGGAATGCTGTTTTCGTTCTGCAATGTGATTGGTTCTTGTGATCCCGGTTACAGTAGTCCCACAGTAAGAACAGTGATAAAAATGAACACCAGCAAACAAAATTTTTAAACAACTGAAATATGAAGATTATAAGAAAGATATGAAGCATAAATAGGAGGGCTAAAAAGGATCCATGGATGTGTTGGTTTGCTGGTCGCTGCTAGTGGCCCTATATTCATATAAGATGTGGGGCACAGTAGTGTAAGGATCTAGTCAAGCTTCACATGGGACATGATAGTACCTTTTTCATCCTTACGGTCCTTTATCGCTAGGGTGTCATTACTGAGGGACACTGTCTGTTCATTCAACACATCGGTTCTTAGTCCCTGGAACTTGGGGGCACTAATGAGACGACCCTAAAGAGAGAAAGAGAAAACAATGTATATCTCGCCGAAGATTGTGGTCATGTGATCTTGTCGATCAAAAAGTATGGTGCAAGCACAACATGTATGCCTGAGATGGAAAGAGCGAGCCAAAATTAGTAAACAATGAAAATTTCAGGTTCATATCTTTAAAACTGAAGGGCACATTTTTGAAATCTCAAAATTTAACAGAGGCTGCATATCAAACTCTTTCCATAACTGGCATCCATATTGCATCGATATTGACAAGGTCATGTGACCACTAGCTGCAAAGGGCCCCCTTAGTTTTCTTCGTGGTAATGCATTATCTCTATTACAGGCGTTTTATATTTACCTGACACAGACTTTCTTAAGTTGAATTTCGTCGTTCATCAATCACACGTGCCTTTATACTCTTCCTTGATTCTCATTGGATAAAATGTGAATCAAGAGGAGACAAATTGAAGATATCTTCAGCACTTGAATGGTTTAGTCGCCAAAGCAGCCAATTAGAATCAAGCTGGGTTGATTGACAGCAGTCTCATCACGGGTCGCGTAAATATGACAAGTGCTGTAAATGACGTCCGCATTTTTAATGTAGGACTTTCGATACAAAACTTCTTGTAAAATAATGAAAGCAGGTTTTTATATGTTTACAAAAGTTTGTTCGCTTAAAAGACAGTTTTCTCCAGCAAATAATAACCCAGTTTCAAGATCATGTGCCGTTGCACAAATCCTTTGCTTCGACTGGCGGGCCACTTATTGTAGGAATGAAGACGATGCTTACAAACCTCGTAGGAATAAACTTGCAGCCCGGAATCATCAACCACAAGAAAATGTCTAAAAACGAAAAAAATATAATTCATAAATCAACTTAAAAATGTATTGGGTGGTTGTAAGTCTATAAAATAAAGTGACATGCCTATAGTATACTTACTTTTCTGTTAGAACAATCAGCGAGATGTTGCCATTTTTGAGGTCAAAGATCATAGGTGTGTTCCAGTTTTTGACGCTAAAATGATATCGAAAAGTCGTATTAAAATTAACGATTTGAATCTCATAATACAGCATTTTGCCATACAACACAACTGTTATATCTGGAGAAAACCTTTCCATTTTAAGTCTCTAAAATTATCACTCATTTTGCTTGATGCTTGCTATCAATTGCAGATATTTCTTAAGGCTAAATAGTGTAAAACTTGCTGGATTACATTTGCACCCAAACTGATAAGATAAAAACAAATAGGTTTACTTGAAAACGTGAAGAAAATTGTCTCCAGTTTCACAGGTTTTACTTCTCCAAGAAATGGTCCAAACCTACTGGTACAACCTGTGTTGCGAGCTGTAAAGAGAAAACCTCTGGTCTCAGTGGTAGCGAATCTCTCTTTCATGTTTGAATTTCTGACCTTCATTTCCTGATAGGAGGAATTTGTAATTAGCTCTAAAAGAATGATTGGTCAGCTCTATTGTCACTACGAATGGAAGGGTACATTTGTAAGTGAAAATTGTCTTTGCTAGAGAGGGCTAAGTAAGAGTTATAAATAATTACGAGATTTGCTTGATCAAAGAGAGGACAGTAATGTATTGATTCTGCAGATATTCGAGACATAAACAAGCATAGTTAGTATAAACGGCGACAAGTTTGAGGGGATAAAAGTCCACGAAACAGGAATCATGGCTGGACCGAGTTCTCTTTTATGTTTGCAAGCCCCGAGAACGAAAAATGGAGGAATATATGCTTCTTAGCAATTAAGTAAATATTTCCTTAGCAGTTCTTCAGCTACTCAGACTGAAAAATAATGACCTCCCACGTGGTGTCTTCTGTGATTGGTCAAGTTATTAATTATTCAATTTAAAAGTTTGACAGTTGTCTCAAACATGAATTTAAAGTAAAATTCGCTACCACCAAAACCAGAGGTTTTCCCTTCTCAGGGACCAGGCTACTGGCTTACTAAAGGTGGGAAAAGAAATAGTGAAAATATTATTTTATGGACACGCCACAACAGATTTTCGAGGAGTCTTTACACTGGTATAATAATTGTCAGAGCAATTCGAAACGTCAGCTGCTACTCGCTTCTCAAGGCTGTTAGCATATCAGTAGATTATACCAGTGTTTATCTTCCCCAACGATGCAGACCAACACTAGCTTTTACAGGAATTAGTTATCCATTGTGAGCAGTGTTTTGACTCACCTGTAGATATAACACTGTGATGAGGTGGCCACGACAAGATGGTGGAAACCAAGTGCTGTCTTGATAATACGGTCACGAAAGTCTAAAGTACAGAGATTAGGTTAGTGTTGCTGGTCTGACATGCGGGAGGTCGGGTTCAAACCTTTGCTGCTCTGATAATCAGGGTGCTAAAATAAGACTAAAGGGTGCTGCATTCGTGAAATAATCTCATTCTCGAACTGCAAATGGTTAGACTGAGAATAAGATGTTTTAAAAAACGTAGGTCCATACCATGTTCTCAAGTTTATTAAGGTGATGTTACACGAGACGATTTTTAACGACGATTTTTCGTGCAACATTGTTGCGCGAAAAGTCAACATAGTATAACATGGCGCACTGGACGATTTTTAACGCAATCTTCGTTGCGGCAACATGTTGCAAGTTTTGAATTACCTTCAAAAACCTGCAACATTGTTGCCCGAATTTTGTTGGAGTTGCTTCGTGTAACGCCCTCGCCGTTGACTTTTCGCGCAACGTCGTCCCAGAAACCTGTTCGCTACGCCCACGGAAACGAGGCTACGTCAACAAACAAATACTTCACTTATCAGCCATGTTTCTAAACGAGGGTGTCGGAGTAGGAGCCTAGGTGCTAGCTAGATGTTGCGCTAAAAATCGTCCCGTGTAAGATACCCGTTGCCGCAACAATGTTGCGCTACAAGTTGTCTCGTGTAACATGCATTAAAAATCGTCGCGAAAAATCGTCTCGTGTAACATCACCTTTAGTCTTTCAAGACTCTGTCACGAGTTACCGACGTTCAATGAGGTTGCTTTACCTTAATTTATGTACAGTTAACAAGTTCGGTATATACTTCATGGTAGTGTTTCGTCCCATATAGTCTCCCTGCATAATCATTTTCTCTACTGTTTTACAGTATTATGCAGGGAGAGTGGAACGAAACATTACCATGAAGTATATACCACAAGTTCGTCAGGGCTTGGAGTTTAAGAGGAAAATACCACTGTCTAGTAACTGTTACTAGTTGTCATTAATTTTTAAAAGCAACATGGCCTGATCCACTAGAAACAACAAATAGTTCAACAAGATTCTACTAGCGACAGTTACGAGTTCTCATGAAATTTTACTCACAACATAGTCCACTAGTACCAACAAATAATAACAACAAATAGTTCAGTAAGATTCCACTAGCAACAGTTGTGAGTTGTCATGAGATTTTACTAGTATGGTCTGATCCACTAGCAACAACAAATAGCTAGTTCAGAAAGATTCTACTAGCAACAGTTGCGAGTTGTCATGAGATTTTACTAGTATGGTCTCATCCACTAGCAACAACAAATACATGTAGCTAGTTCAGAAAGATTCTACTAGCAACAGTTGCAAGTTGTCATGAGATTTTACTAGTATGGTCTCATCCACTAGCAACAACAAATACATGTAGCTAGTTCAGAAAGATTCTACTAGCAACAGTTGCGAGTTGTCATGAGATTTTACTAGTATGGTCTGATCCACTAGCAACAACAAATACATGTAGCTAGTTCAGAAAGATTCTACTAGCAACAGTTGCGAGTTGTCATGAGATTTTACTTAGCTAGTTCAGAAAGATTCTACTAGCAACAGTTGCGAGTTATCATGATATTTTGCTCACTTTTCTAAAATCTACACGAGTGTGCCAGCCTAATTTCGAGCCCTGCTTCTGTTTACAAAGACATCTCACATCTGGTATGATCGTCAAGATAAGGACCAGCAGAGAATGAGTAGGAAAGAGAACTTCCTTGATTAACCATTTCAACAATTCCAAGTTACGTTTGCTTTATATATATTTTCCAGTTTCGAGTGCAAGGGCCAAGTGTTTATCCCATGCATTTCTAAGCGGTAAAACTGCCTGTGACTGCGTGAATTTTAGAAACGAACCTTAAAAAACAATAGATCATAATAAGCTGTTTTCCATATTGAGAAATCACAAACTGTTTGCGATGTGACCGAGTCAGTCGCAAACAGTTTGTGATCATATTTCCACATCGCTATTCCCTCGGAATCTCATAGCAAACATCGCAAACAATACGACTGTGTACTGTACCTAGTGCCTACTGTCTACCAACTGTGTACTGTACCTAGTGTTTACTGTCTACCGACTGTGTACTGTACCTAGTATTTACTGTCTACCGACTGTGACCTGTACCTAGTGTTTACTGTCTACCGACTGTGTACTGTACCTAGTGTTTACTGTCTATGACTGTGTACTGTACCTAGTGTTTACTGTCTATGACTGTGTACTGTACCTAGTGTTTAATGTCTATGACTGTGTACTGTACCTAGTGTTTACTGTCTATGACTGTGTACTGTACCTAGTGTTTACTGTCTATGACTGTGTACTGTACCTAGTGTTTACTGTCTATGACTGTGTACTGTACCTAGTGTTTACTGTCTATGACTGTGTACTGTACCTAGTGTTTACTGTCTACCGACTGTGTACTGTACCTAGTGTTTACTGTCTATGACTGTGTACTGTACCTAGTGTTTACTGTCTATGACTGTGTACTGTACCTTGTGCCTACTGTCTATGACTGTGTACTGTACCTAGTGTTTACTGTATATGACTGTGTACTGTACCTAGTGTTTACTGTCTATGACTGTGTACTGTACCTAGTGCCTACTGTCTATGACTGTGTACTGTACCTAGTGTTTACTGTCTATGACTGTGTACTGTACCTAGTGTTTACTGTCTATGACTGTGTACTGTACCTTGTGCCTACTGTCTATGACTGTGTACTGTACCTAGTGTTTACTGTCTATGACTGTGTACTGTACCTTGTGCCTACTGTCTATGACTGTGTACTGTACCTAGTGTTTACTGTCTATGACTGTGTACTGTACCTAGTGTTTACTGTCTATGACTGTGTACTGTACCTAGTGTTTACTGTCTATGACTGTGTACTGTACCTAGTGTTTACTGTCTATGACTGTGTACTGTACCTAGTGTTTACTGTCTATGACTGTGTACTGTACCTAGTGCCTACTGTCTACTGAATGTGTACCATATACGTACCTAGTGTCTCTTTACTGTCATTCATCACATCCCGCACCTGGATGCTCTTACGCTCTGTGACTGTTACTTCAAAGTTCTTCCACTCAAGACGTCTGGGTGTAAATCAAATATGGCAGAGTAAGAAATGACTGTTAGCAGCCCCAAATAACAAAAGGGCATCAATAAATAAATAAATATTCGAATATTTCTGCGAAAAAAAATCTATTTAATTTAAGGCATTAAATTTGTTTGAAGCTGTTGCATCCGAGAATGTAATAATGCATTGTGAACACACCACTGACATTGTTAGTTCCTTTTCACAGTTTTTTAGTATATACAGGCTTATAGGAAAACTGGAGGGGACTAGAAAAATGAAATGACAGACTCTAAAAAGATGAGAAGGTTAAAGAACCCTCTCATTTAGGTATTGCAAGAACATATAAGAGCAGAAACCTGTAACAGCAGCCCCATGCTCTCGATTATTTAGTGAATAAAAAGTACCATAGTTGTAAAATACAGTCTGTCTAGCCATTTCATTCCCTATATGGTCATTCACTGCATAATCCAGAACATGGCACTAATGCGAAGTATGGGCGTTACACATTCCAACTCCCTTATATCTTTCTGGGTATAGCTTAAAGTGCAACTAACCCCTTTTGCAATTTTTATACATATGAATCTTTGAAAGGTTTTGAGTACTTCTGCGAAGAAATTTTTGGCTTACAGAGAATACTCTATGTTCTAGGCTTGTTTGAAATGGTGAAAATTTGACCTTTCCTGACCAATGACCGCGTAAGAAAAAGCCTGGGTCGATTCTTGATCTTACGTCACCTCATTAATGCATTATTCTCCATGGCGCTTTTCCATCACAACAACATCGATATATAGAGAATATACACAGTCTGTGAGTTGTTAGTAAAGAAAACAGTTATTTTAGACAAAATGCTAAATATTTATTCAAATTATTGCAAAGTCGAATGAGTTGGATGACGTAAGATCTAGAATCAACCCAGGCTTTTCCTTATGCGGTCATGGGTCAGGAAAGGTCAAATTTTCACCATTTCAAACAAGCCTAGAACATAGAGTATTCTCTGTAAGCCAAAAATGTCTTCGCAGAAGTACTCAAAACCTTTCAAAGATTCATATATATAAAAATTGCAAAAGGGGTTAGTTGCACTTTAAAGCAATATCCGACTACAAAACACTTATGGTCTCAAAAATATATTTATGCTGTTCTGAAAATTGATACAATAAAAACGTGGAAGTTTTAGAAAGTGTATTGTGCAATAGTTCTAATGAGCTACTCATTCTGCTGAAAAATTTGGGGGAAAACTACTCTATCAAACCAATTTTAAGAATAAAAGTGTAAGAAGCAAGAATTAGAGAACTACATAAGAAAATAACTAAGCGGTGATTGAGGGTTATATATGATCTCGACAACTAACTGACGTCATTAGAACTATTGCACAATACACTTTCAAAAAATTCCTACACACTTGCATTGCAAAATAAATTGTTTTTATTGGGATTTCAGTTTTCAGAACAGTCTAAATATCATTTTGAGATAAGTGTTTTGTACTCAGGTATCCCTTTCAACACTGAATCCAGTTATTAACTGGTGTTTTGTTACAGACCTTTCAATGACATGTGCAAAAATGACCTGTCCATTCCCACAAGCCCCTGCCAGCTGTGTGCCATCATTTGACCAGGCAATGTTGAATATTGAACCAGTATTAGGCTTTTCCAGTGCATAGGACCACTGTATTAGGCATTGAGAGGAGTGTCAAGTATTACATGTCAGGCTTTTGACAATGCAAGAAATTTCTGGCCATGCATGGTAATTTACACTGATTAGCAATCTTTGACTATACATAAGATATAAAGACGCTACATGTTAGGTACTTATTGACTGGGTGGTTGGACCAAATGGAAAATATTTTGCTTGAGGTCATGATGTACGGACCAACTGTGCCATCAAATATAGTCCTATTTGGCCACACCTAACTTAGTATCAAAGTCGATAGAAACCAAGCATGAGAAATCTAACATTTTTAATTAGCATAATTATAACCAAGCCACCATTCTATCAACTTGGAGATCAAGAAAACACTGTCAGTGAAAAAAAACTCAGTGATATTTTTGTTTGCAGAGTATTCACATGCAACTATAATATCGACTGATAAACAGCCATTAATCAGATGGCAAGTTTGCCTATAGAAGGCAGCTGGGTTATACTAATGGCTGACATCATGGCATGCATGCTGTACATACCCCAGTTTTGTCACAAAGCCTCAGTGTATTGAATGATCCAATACCAAAGAGTTCCCCTGTTTTAAAGAGTATAGCAAAGAGCATTATTAGCGAAAGATTTCCAAATCTACTTCTGTCATGAATCCATGAGTCAAAAATGTTATCCCAATCACTGCATTTCTAACTACATTAAGAAATATCCATGAGGATTTTAATACCGTCAGGAGCCCATGAGACACCAGTGATGGGATAGTCATGTTGTGAGCTGGAATAGAGAATACGGCCGTACCCATCCCACACCTGAAAGAAAATATGAAGCCATGAGTTACACAATATATAATACATGGATCATACAAATTTCAGAACTTTTTCTTCAAGGACTTACATGTACATGTATCAAGGACTTGTTTTGCATAGGTTCACTCAAAATTCAATGCAATTTCAACCCAATGTTTGACTTGTTTGTATCATGAACATGATGAATCATTCAGTGCTGCTCTAACAATCTTTTGGACACAGAATGCTCAAGGCAGTTTTATGGTCTTCTCGAACATCCATGGAGGTTTCCACAAAATTCAAGGAGTTTTCGTACACTTTCATGGACAAAGTCAAAATGCAAGGACCTCATGCATTATTTAAGGTTGTGCCAACCATGAAACAATAGTTAGTCTTAGATTAATGGGCCTACATGTAAGTCTAAATCAACACATGTACGTGGTCAAACGAAAGTGAAACTATTTCAAGCTAAGGAACATACATATATGTATTATTTATTACATGGGTATTAAAAGGAAGTCATTACTGATCTAAATATTCTATTACGCGCATATAAGCCACACCCCTAACTTTGGCCTGACAAACAGGAACCAACTTCGCAAAAAAAATTGAAGTAAATTTTATTATAATATTATAAACTAAAGTTAATGGGACAACCATGAACCAGGTGGGCCTGCTATACATGTACATGGGCAGATCAAGGAAACGCAGAAAGAGGGGGCCATAAAAGTGCAGCGTAAGCCAAAACTCACACTGTATAGGCACGATTAGCTAGGGGGTTGCAGGGCCCACCCAACCGGGACCGTGGCTGGCCCTAAATCTGCCCCTGATGTATGTAATGTTGTGTTATCTAGCAAGGGATCTTTGTCCATTGCTATTACAGTGTCCATTAGGGTCATTTCCTGCATGCTTTTATAGCTAAACCAATCACATTCAAGCTGTCATGTGCCATACTGAGCCTGTCACCAGATCTCTCTGCTCATGTCATGTACATGTATTGTGTCATGTCATTCCTTCGCTGTGCTATATAGCACATGCTTGACTCATATAGAAATTTGTCATATTTAACTCTGCATTTTCTCCATTGCAGTACAATTTCACTTTACTAAACTTCACTCAAGATAAAATAGTTCTAATATGATTGGAGGAGGTAATATTTAATTATATGCATTTTAGAGTTGAGAGAAGAACACCAGATCTTCTCTATAAGTCACAGCATTGTTCCACCATCAGAAAAAGATTGTGCAGGGAAAAACTAACATAATTATACAATGTAAGCTGCATCCCAAACTGGGGAAGAAGAATGTTGTCATGCCAACAGCAATGGCTTATGTATATATTTTAACCGATTTTATTCCCCCTTTAACTGACAACATAATTGTTTAGGGAACCTCAATCCTTTCAGCACAAGATCAGAGAAAGCAAGTTTTTCTGGTGAAACTTAATACACACACGAATATGAGTGTGAGTCACTCAACTCTACAAGAATGACACTTTATTTGAAAATTAGAGGGTGAGCTTTAACCACAGCTAGTAACCATTTTTTGAGGAGTTAGCAGAGAAGATGACAAGCAAATGGACAGCTACATGTACTACAGCTTAGTTTTCTTTGGAAAGCAAAGGAGAGGAGCTTGGACGACACTCATGCTCTAGCTGTGGATAATGTGCTATTTCTATTGTTCATATGGTATTGTTTACGGTCATTGAAAATTTTTTTTTGAAAACATTCATGTCTATATTAAGCCGCAACCACAAGTTTGAGGCAATTTTTTGTTACTCTCAAAATCTGAAAGGTAAAAAAACATGCATGCAGCTTATACATGAAGAAATACGGTAACCAGTTATTATGAAGCTGTACCTTGTACTTGCAGTCCTCCCCACCAGACAAGATGAGGTTGTTGATAGGATTCCAGTCAACCTTGAGTACTATACCCTCATGAGCTTTCCACTTCATCAAACAAACAAAATATTCGTTGTCATTAGAGTGGTTTTCAATAATTTGAGTGTTGAAAGCAATAAGTGATTGCTTTGGCTTTGCATTTGCCAGCTTTTCTATTGGCTGCAGAAAATGCAGAAAACTAAAACCAAACATTGTTGTCGTCTGTCACATAATCAAATGACTGGTTCAAGTAAAACCAATCACGAATTACTTCAGTTTGTGATTGGCTCATTGCATTTTTACTTGCTTCTGTGATTGGCCACTCAATTGAAATCCATTCTACATGTATATTGTATATGGCAAGACACGCACTCTTGAGGTCACACTGTGTTTTGATTGGGTGTTAATCAGTTGGGATTTGAAGTACTCATGGGCTGTTGCCATGGTAACAGTCAAACCACAGGCCAATATTTATATTAAGTAAGTTAAGTTAGGAACCTAGTGATTTGACTTACAATGTAGAATATCAAAATCTGTGCACAGTGTCTTGCATAATTTGATACTTCCAAGCTGGCTAAAATATACCTACATGTACAGCTACATGTATAATTGTTGCAAATAAACTTCAAGAAAATGAGCTGGAACACTAATTTATGATGACAGGGATTTAGTTGGAATTTTATACCAACTGTCTGTCAATTGAAGGGCTGACTGTGCAACGAGGGTGCAAGTGTCTCCTGATCAAAGATTTTCAAAGCAAGAATTTAGAACGTGATCAGGATTGAGTCACTTATGCCCAGTATGTAAATCTTATGCCCAGTATGCCAATGCTGATCTTTTAAAGATAGGGTGCAAGTGTCTCCTGATCAAAGATTTTCAAAGCAAGAATTTAGAACGTGATCAGGATTGAGTCACTTATGCCCAGTATGTAAATCTTATGCCCAGTATGCCCACTTATGCCCTAGCTATATAGGGTTAGATCAATAATCTAGTACGACAGTATCCATATATGGACAGTAATTCAGCGTTTTATCAAAAAACCCAGCCTGTACAGCTGCTGCTCACGTACGCTTGGAAAACCTTGAATGCAATAACTCAGATAATGCACTCAGACCAACATCCTACCATGCTGATCTCATCAAACATTTTTGCAAAATGATCAGTCATATACATTTTAGTCCACTGTCCGACAGCAATCTGAGTCCTTGTGGTAAGGAGCTGGTCTATCATGCACAAGGTTGTGTCATCACTAAGGGCGCGTTCGATTGACCGTATTCCAGAATAAGAATAGATGGAATAATCTCTGGAAATCACTGATTCAGGCACATTTGGCACTGTAAGCTACTAAAGTTTGCTGAAATATGATATTCAGGATACATCTTGTATTCCATGGACTAAAAACTCCGAAATAAGCGATTTGTAGTTATCATTCTGTGTATTCTTATTCTGGAATACGGTCAATCGAACGCACCCTAAATTGCAATATTAATTTATCTGTGCTATGCAGTACGTGTTCGACACTAACGCTTGCCTGGGGCAAGTACAATCACATATTGGGCAAGTAAATTGCACCTCAACTTGCCCTGTAGGGCAAGCAGTTCCTTTGTCCATCCTAGAACCAGACCTGAATTAAATCTGAATCTCTCTGTTGTCAGTATAAAATTATAATAATATATAAAAACTATAAAGAAAAAGGATTCTGTCTTGTGATCTCTGTTTTTGTAAATATAATTATATAACGTTTCCTTCTCCTCAATTAACTGACAACAGACACATACACATACATGTATATGCAGGAGGCGGTCCTGGCAGTTGCTTATTACATGATAAATATTTTATGTTCGGTTAAGCGGGGAGCGAATTTAAGAACATAAATGTACTTACAAATGTATGCTGTACATCAATCTACACACTTTATGTAACATAAGATGCAATCACACACAGTCTGTGCTAAGTGTACTCTACCAGATACGAAAAACTCAAAAGTACAATAATAAGCCAAACCCTTGTTAAGCCAAACCCTTGTACATTGTACATGTACATGGGTCCTTTAACTGGCTTGTGTTCTTCTGTTCACCTGAGAGTGATACAGTCAAATACATTGTACTGGTTCAAATGTAAACATTAATGTCGCTCTTCGCTCAGTGATATACCAGCGCGATTTGATGCATAAACAAAAGACAACACTGTGTTTGTGGCGGTAAATGGGGGAGACATGCCCAGCCGATAGCGTGATAAGGCTGGCGTGACGACTTTTTGTGCTCTAGCTCTTATATAACACTGTAACCATCACCTTGGCCTTTTAAGCCTCACTTATCTCCAGCACGCCCGTGCTGGATTGGATAAGGGTATTGGCAGCGCAGGCCTTGACCTTTAAGACCTCACTCATCTCCCCAGCACTCCGCGTGCTGGATCGGACAAGGGTATTGGTAGGTCAGCAAATGCAAGAAACGCACTGCAAGCTCGCAGTGACCGCTCAATAAAATGCCACATAAAGCAACCCCTACATGCTTGGGGAAGTCGCCAGACAGACTTAACCGCTAACTGAAGGGATGATGACCCCAGTTTATTACTATAACTTCATCTAGCAACTACATGCAAGTACTATTACTTTGTCATAAGCAAATACTGAAGACTACAATATCAAGGGAGGGTGGGTGGGCAAAAATTTGTTAACATCGTGTACTGCTTTTGGCCAACTCCCCAAAGTATGAGAAATACTTTGACCCTGAAGCTTTATTTAACCAGACAAGTTCGTGTCATGTGACTTTGCTAACCAATGCTACAGTCTGTATTATATTGATAGTAGACATCACAAGCCTGGAATGGAGACATGAATGCTCTATTGAGTTACTGAATACGAAAACACCCAATCACATGTACCCTTAGAAATTGCTAGCCAAGCAACAGACAAAGTGGACTTTGGAGCGGGTAAACACCCGACACCAGACTAAACATACCAACGTAACCGGAGGCCGAGGGCTTACGGCTCCATTAACTAAAATTAACGACCCAGATCGGGGTCATTAATTTGACATATACCTGCAAAGGTTTGGCAGCAGCCTGGAGTGGCTTGATAACTAGCTGTCTGCCACTAGTGTACAGGATATGGTCTGAGTCTGGACTCCAGGACACTGAATACACTGGCGTACCTAGAGAGAACAAAGTTGACAAACATTAAGTAAGAGTGGATTTTGTATGAGTAACGAAGTGCCATTTAAAAATGGAAAATGCCAAGCTAAACTGGAAAATTTGAATTGACCACTACAGTCTGGATACTGTGTCCGAGCTAAACCAATGAAAAACAATTTGCTTTTACCACATTCTAAGACTAGATATCATAATCACCTAGAACCAATCATTAGAACGGCTATTTTTAGTAGTGGATCCTGGATCTGACCTTGCCCAATAAGATATCAGTTAAGCCAGAGAGACGTGACCCGTGTTCTACTGCCCAGATATAATATCTCGCCAAAGCCAAGCACAGGCTATCACATCTGGATGTTATTTGTCATCATATAGACTAGCACATGCTATGACCGCCACCTTTAATAGTACATGCAGTACAGACAAACAGTCTCAAATTGCAATCAAATTACTGTCCTATAATGGCAGATATATTTTTATTTACCCGAGAAACTATTATAACTAGTTACTGCCGCTTATCTCATAAATATAACTGAGCTTGATTTTGCTGAATTATAAAAATCAAAGTAGGGCAAACTGTGTTGAGTATTGTTAAGAAATTTCAGTTCCGCGCACAAACTCTAAATTCATCCGTTACTCCTTCTCTTTGGCGCCTAAGTTAACCTACAAATATGTTAACCTGAGTCCAGTGTGCCTCACAGATACTCGGGTTACAAATACGTCTAATCAATTATCGTGTCAGAAATGCTGACAAATTGATGGGGAGAAAGTAGCTTTCTAGTTCATTGGCGAGCGGGGGAATGAATGAAACGAAAGTTTAGCCAATTAAAGACAACCACACATAGATGTGCTTTGTCATCACATAAGCAGTACCAATGTTTCTTCTTAGTCGGATAACAATCAACAGAATGGCGCCGAAGTTTCTTCTTTAGAACCACAGATGAAATGAAATCCCCTAGGTCGGGTGTTAAAGGAAGCGTCAATCAGTATTAATCTCCGTAACGTAACTGCACTGACAATCAAAGGCTATTTTAGTAGTGGATCCTGGATCTGACCTTGCCCAATAAGATATCAGCTAAGCCAGAGAGATGTGACCTGTGTTCTGCTGCCCAGATATAATATCTCGCCAAAGCCAAGTACAGGCTAGCATATCTGGATGTTATTTGTCATCACATGACTAGCACATGCTATGACTGCCACCTTAGTACAGACAAACACTTTCAGTCTCGAGATATCTAATAGAAACCTATGACTGGTGATACGCTTAAAATAGTGCAAACTCAAATGGTAATCAAATTACTGACAGTCCTATCATGGCAGATTTGTTTTTGATTACCTGAGGAACTCGTTATAACCAGTTACTGCCGCTTATTTGTCGTCAACTAACTGAGCTTGAGTTTGCTGAATTCTAAAAATCAAACCAGAGCAGTTTGTTAAGAACTTCCAGTTCCACGTACAAATACTCGAAATTTATCCGATATTCCTTCTCTTTGTTGATCGTGGCGCCACGAGTTTTCGCTGCATTTTACCTAGACTTCCCCCCAAGTTGACTACTTTGAAAACTAGTTTTCGGCTTTACTGGAGTCCTCTCCTGAAACGAGAGGGCAGACAATTTGTGCGCCTTAACTTGGTGAAGCGGGTCAGAATAGAAGAGTTGTAGTATCGGCTATTTTCACTTATCGGAGTGGTTTGATGAGGAAAATTCAATAGGAGTTTGGATTTCCGAAGGTCTTTCTTTATATTTTTTCACATCCCAGCTCCGCATTAGAGCGCGCGTTCAGGAAGCGTCAATCTTTTCTTTTCAATGACATTTATCGAGGTTTCGATCGATCTTTACACACACTATATTCTACCTAGATCAGTAAACTCACTACAGCATAAAGCTCTCTGGTGTTCAGCGCGTGGTTCATCCGATACACTGTTATGTGACCTCACCTCGCCACTGAATTATCGTGTCATTGGATCACAAGTTGTCCGTACAAAATATTGCGTCGCATTCGAAGAGACAAGTACTCGTGACATACCTAGAGTCAATCTAAACTGTCATATTATATTATGGTTAAAATACACAACTACACAGCGCCCGCAGCGAAGAATGAAATCTGAAAGCGAATTGTTTTAAGGCTCGTCTTAGTGATTGACATATTAGCAAAGAAAAACATGATTGTGTTCGACAACAACACGCTACAAATGTATCTCATCAATTATCGTGCCAGAGTCGATTGAAAATGAACAAAGTTCGGATAGACTGAGGACTAGAGCAAATGTGTACAACATCTAACTTTCACAGGCTACTTTCTTCGTTAACGGCTCCTAACTAGTTGGGAAATGGAAGTGAAACGAAAGCGAGGCTAAAGAGACCAAGGCGAACGATAATTTATGTATGTCAAACAGAGGCAGTTGCCTCAAGACTGGATATCATATCCGATTTGATCCAGTCTTTAAGAAAAGCTATTTTTAGTAGTGGATCTCCGATCTGGTCTAGCCCAATAAGATATCATAGAACCAATGCACTTAAAAAATACCATGCCAGCATAGATCAAGGATATTAACTCCTCGAAAACCGATCTGAGATGGAGAACCTTGGACACAAAGCCTCTGTGAATTTTGACTGTATACGTAAAGTATGTTCTGTATATGGTTATCACCTCCTGTAACAGATGAATGCTTTAAAATATTCTCATGGCCGTACTTTGGAGAATTTTTTGAAAAGTGACATTATTTTGATCCCGAGTCTCAGAGATCGCGTTAGGGTCGAATTCGAAGAAACAAGTACTCGTGACATAACTAGAGTCAGTCCAAACTGTCATTATCTTATGGTTAAAATACAAAACTACAGAGAGTCCGCAGCGGAGAATGAAATCTGAAGCGAAACACTCGAAGCGAAATGTTTTTAAGGCTCGTCTTTAACGTTTCATTCAACCCACTATAAAGAGCAAATTTGTAGCTTATCAAAATAGGAATGCAATACCCATCTCACTTACTTTCACTCTCCGACTGAAATAGTTGGAAAATTGAAGTGAAACGAAAGCGCTACTAAAGCTAAAGAGACTAAGCGCGAACGATAATTTACGTAAAACACAGAGGCAGTTGCCTCCTGAAATCCAGTAGAATTTTGTATATTTTACGTAACATATTCTTCTCGCTCAAAAACACGGAACAGCACATTGGATGTTATCGGCATCTGTCATTTAGAAAGACGACTTGCGGGCACAAAATATGACCACGTGTCTTTTTTTACTTCGCGCCGTTTCGCGCCCGGTTCAACCTTATCATTTCACTTATCAGAGCATTTCGAAAAAGAAAAATGCATTCGGTGTTTAAATTATCCAGGCCGTTCATCATCGCTTTTCAACTTATTCATAAATGATATACCTGAGCTTTTTAATAGTGTTGGATGCAACCAAGTCTCTTTAGGAGATTCCAAGCTAAGTTGTTTGTTGTATGCAGATGACTTGGTTATCTTGTCAGAATCGGAGTCTGGTCTTCAAACCTGTCTTGGCAGGCTAGAAAAATACACTGCTAGATGGAAGTTAAAGGTTAACATGAAAAAGTCTAAAGTGTTGGTCTTTGCTACGAGATCACAACGTATGAAATTAACAGGTGTTAAATGGTTCTTTGGTAGCAACGAATTAGAGCAAGTTGAGGAATATACCTACTTAGGTATACCTTTCCATCGTGATGGAGGGTTTAAAATTGCTCAGAAATCGCTATATAATAAGGCTTTGCGTGCTTATCATTCCCTCTTTAAGTGTTTCTCCTCGGTTGAGAAAATGCCTGTAAAGGTGATGATAAAGTTGTTCTCCTCTACGGTGATCCCGGTTTTATTGTATGGTTGCGAAGTGTGGGGTGTTTATACTTTAGGGAAGCTGTCTAGTTCAAACGATTTTAAGCACAAATTATTTTCAATGGTTCCTATTTTAGAAAAGCTTCATTTAAAGTTTTGTAAGCGGGTTTTAAGGGTCCATACCAAAGCAACGAACCTAGCAGTGTATGCTGAGTTGGGTAGAATGCCTTTGATTTTACACGTAGCTGTTTTGCATGGTGGTTAAGTACTGGCTGCGTTTAAATGATGCTACGTACAGTGACACCCTTGTTGGCAAAGCATCACGTGTCTGTATGGAGTCCAATTCTCCAGGTGTTTGTTTTGCAAACTTGGTCTTGAAAATATGTGGTTTCGATAAGGTATCGAATCTTTGTATACCTTTGAAACAAATTAGTACTTTCGTGAAACATTTAAAGTTAAAATTGTTCGATTCGTTTGTTAAGTTTTGGGAATTCAAGATATTGAATGGGTGCAGTGATTCATCAGCGGTTGTTGGAGGTAAAATGCGAACGTTTCGGTGTGTTAAATCTAACTTCGGTTATGAGCATTATCTTGACAACGTTACTAATGCATTACACCGAAGTGCTGTCACAAAATTAAGAATTTCAGCACACAAGTTACCAGTTGAAACCGGGCGTTATAAAAAAATAGATTACGTTTCTCGTGTATGTCCTCTGTGTACATGCAATAAGGTCGGTGATGAATTTCACTTTTTGTTTGACTGCAAGCATTCTAATTTTCTTGAGTTAAAAGAAAATTTCCTTAGAACCATTCTTGCTGTTAATGCTAATTTCCGTTTTTTCAATGATAAATCGTTGTTCTTGTATTTATTGACTATGAAGGACAAATCAGTAAATAGAATTTTTGCAAACTATTGTTATAACGTCCTAGAGCAAGCAAACAGGTTAATTGACTGTTAATTAGATTACAAATAGGTCCAGTCTTGTGTATTATGTATCCTATTGTAATTACTATTATGTAACCATATTTTATTCATTCTCTAATATTAGCTGATGTACCTTTTTTGGTATAAAGTTTAATAAAATTATTATTATTATTATTATTAAACTCCTAGCTTGGCATTTTTAAACTGACAGAGCGCTTTCAGGAAACGTCGATCAAATTATAAATTTCGCTAAAAACACACCTAAAACTCGGACGGATGGTTGTTTGCAGTGCTGTTGCGATCCCGTGTCGTGTCAGAAATGATGAGTGTCCGTTTGAGTCAACGTTTTAAGTTATGAAGAGAATAGGAGAAACCGGCCTTGGTCAAAGTCGCTCACAAACCTCGATTAGCTCCTATCACGAACATGAAGTAACATTAAACAGTGCCTCCAATCTCTAATTTCACGTATATCCTTACAAAGGTCATGACGTTAGATGTTTAGTGTGACAGAAAATGATATTCAGTTACTCACAGATTTTCAAGGCAAATATTTTAATAGCTGCAGAGCGCCAATATTTCGCTTATCAGTAAATGGTTATTGAGTTTTCTGAAGATGAATTTTTTTTGTTTGCCCCCTTAGTACGATGCAGTTGACGTACTACTGATGGAAAATAATGAAATGCTTCAAGATTTGAGTTCTCATTTTCACAGGCTTCTCTCACATTTGTCTTAATTGAAGTCCAATGAAGCGTATACATTCACTATAGAATATAGAATGTTTTTGTTCAAGCGCTAAAATCACGTACTGTTAGCGTGATATTGTCTCCGACTCTTTCCACTGTGAAGTTATTTAAAAAAAACTTCGCCTAGGTCATGAACTTCCCTCGGCTTTTGCAGTCAGGCCACCTATTTCTCTGAGTTTGATAAGGATTCCATTTCCCCCTTTGAACTACGCAGTCAAACTAAAAGTTACAAAACATTAGTAAATGTTGGATCAACGTCATGATTTATTGAGAATACTTGAATGTGCGAGGCATCATGCCAACTACGACTTATCTTCTCGAACAAACAGCCTGCTGCATATCCCTGAACACACCTCGTGGTTGCATACACTTACGCTCTTATCGGATTTCAAAATAGTTGTCGAGATTTATGTTTAGTTATCAGAGTTTTCGCTCAAATAAAAGCAGCTTACTTTCCACAAACCGCACATGTACGCCGGCTGCTATACTAACAGCAATTCGGTGATCTTAATTAATAATAAACAAATAATTCAGTCTCGACTAAGTTACGAAGTACATTATCAGTAAGTACTTACCAATTTTTGTTCCTCACAGAGTCTTCGGTTTTAAACGTTAACCGTAAACATAATATCCCAACATCGAACAAGATTTTGGAACACTGAGTAAGCTGTACCGGCCAATATCCATGTACGTTCCACTAGGACTGCTGTCCACACTCGTCACTCATGGCGCCAAGTTTTCCCGCTAAAACGCCGCGTTTACCGAGATTGGGTTTCACACAATAGTTAGCTTAGATTACCAAGCGATATCCGACTTGTGTGAATGATAAAACGGAATCCACATATACGCGAACTAATAAGAACTTTAAGGATATTACTAAACTGAATTAATACTAATAGACGTAAAATATCGGGCGTGAAAGGTAGTTTGACTTTACACCCGAAACGAAACATTTATCAGTATATTATTGAGTAAATTATTACTAATAAACGGAAATTTTCGGGCGTGAAACTCAATTCGACTTTTCGCCCGAAACATTTATCAGTAGTATTTTTGAGTGAATTAAACTAATAAACGGAAAATTTCGGGCATGAAAGACAGTTGTACTTTACGCCCGAAATTACAAAATTACGTTGCTTGCGATTTTATAACTCGAAAGCTCGTTACCTTTCGATTTATAAATCGCAAAGTTACTTCACTTGCGATTTATAAATGACATAGCTCACTATCTGTGATATATAGATTGCAAAGCAACTTAAATTGTGATTTACTAAATAGCACAAAAACAAGTGAGTCAGTACAAAAACAACTAAATATTGTTTTACACTTGGCGCTCCATAACCAATCACTAATCAAATGTTTGATGTTTTCATGTACCGTTCTCGAACGTAAGGTGGTAGTTGGCCGTAATGTGTGACCCACGGAGCTCCCCCTCAGTCCTCCTTGGAGATTTTTTCGTTTGATGTGCTACTCTTCGAAACAAGATTGAGTTTCACACCCGAAAATTACTTAACAATTAGACCACGAGCCCGAGTTTTCTACGAGTTGATTGTCAACGAGGCGCTACGCCGAGTTTATTAGTATTAATTTACTCAATAATATATTGATACATGTTTCCGGCGTAAAGTCAAATTGAGTTTCACGGCCGAAATTTTCCGTTTATTAGTAGCTGACACGTATTTCGGGCGTAAAATCAAATTGGACTTCTAATCATAAGTGAGTTCCCAGAATTCAGAGTTCTATAAGCCAAATTTTGTTGTGATATTAGACTGTCAAACAGTCCCTTTCATGTCGCGAAAATAAGTAGAGAAACGGGCTACTACGATTCGAACGCGGTAAGGAGAATCACGATAACAGCGAGAGGTCATGTAGCTAGAGAAACTTGTGGCCATCTCGCTCGTACCCTGGGTACCAGAGTCTCCAAGCTCCACTCGTTTACTTTCTCTTCTCAGCCAAACCGCCGCGAAGCGGTGGTTTTCGTTGTCGTTTATTATAGCCGCATTTATGCGACATTCATTTTGGGACCGACAAATTTAGTTTGAGTTTCACGCCCGAAATTTTTCCGTTTATTACTGATGCATATTTCGGGCGTAAAGTCAAATTGAGTTTCACGCCCGAAATTTTCCGTTTATTAGTATTAATTTACTCAATAATATCATAGTTAATAGAGTATGATAATATACTGTCTGATAAATGTTTCGTTTCGGGCGTGAAATCAAATTGAGTTTCACGCCCGGAAAGTTTCACGCCTCGTGCAAGCACAAACGCAAAAACAATCTGCTTTACCACCTAAAGATTGGTGATGTTTCTTTATTTATATAAATGATAATGTTGTGATATAACAACTGCACCTGACAACTGCAAGTGAAACAAGTCTGAGCACTTCAAGTGTTAGTTTTGACTCTATTTCATGATTTTCATTTGATTCTGGTGTGTGATGTGCCGGTGTCACATCAGATCAAATCCGGATCAAATCCGCTAGCGGATTCTATCCCCTTCTCGCAGATTTCTTCCCTCCCTCCCCCTGATTTTGCTCCTATCCTCGCGGATTTGATGCCCGTGACGAGACGTAAAAACAAGTCCGTGTTGTTTTTAGTCTACCTTATTACACGTAATTTTCGCGACACGTTAATTTCGCGATTTCAGGACTAGACGTATTTCGCGACACTTAATTTTCGCGATTTTGTAGATTTCGTAGAAACTAGGTCACTTTCGTCTACGACATGACAATTTATTATCACTACAGTTTTGTACTACGGTATATTACAGAATGATATGATCGTTCCAAGAACTTGCCGTAGAAGAGAGCCGGCTGATGAAGAAGATGATGCTAATGAATAGTGTAAACTGCATCTTACCGATTAAACTGCTTTATTTCTCATAAGGGAAATATATGTAGTCACTTAATTTTCGCGCATAGAAATGTTCGCGACATCTAATTTTCGCGATTTTGAACGGGAAATTAAAGTGTTGCGAAAATTACGTGTAATAAGATCGTAAGACTAGTAGGTTATTTATACTAAGTATAATTAATGACTGCAAATCAATGAACCCCTCAACAAACCAGACAGTTTTTGGACAATTTTTTCCTTGGCTGACTTTTCCCATTTCCAACGAAGTACAAATTGCCATGTATATCGCTTTTTTTGCATTTTTGCGAAACCCTCTGTATAGTCCAGTTAAGCTTTTGGGTATAAAATGGGCACTTTATCGAGTTGATAAAGTGCTTATTTTATACCTATCATTTGTTTCTTAGTTGACATCAGTGGATAGTGGTCGGTCATTCTCGGTGCTGAAAATCACTTCTACTGTTCATTTCGTGTCAATACAACCTTGCTCTCTGTCTTTTTTAGGGTTTAAGCTTTCAAACAATCTTTCTTGGAAGTCTCTACGTGCAGTACATCCAAATCATTATGACTTCGTGCTATTTAAGTGGGGGGATCGGACCAAATCCGCGAAGGGAGATCAGATCTGCTAGCAGATGATCGAATACGCTAGCGGATTTGATACGGGGGGAGGGGGATAAAATCCGCTAGGGCACCGGTTTGTTCTGGCGTTTCTCATACACTAGCTTGATCCCCTCTGCATCAGTTTTAAAAGTTGACAACTTCAGTGTTTTGGGTATACGAGTCAGTCTGTATCCAGTGTCTGTATACATGTGCCTTTTATAATTTTGAGAGTTCTCTCTTTTCATTATGTGGCAAAACAGTAATATTTTTTTCACCGTCTTTACTGTTATTCTACACTGATGGTAGATGATTATTTTGTAACGGGCACATGTCTTATTGTTACCAGGGCTTCAAGTGTCCCTATATTTCCTATATTTCCTATATTTTTTAGATTTCCCTATATTTCCCTATATTTTCTAAAATGTCCTATATTTCCTATATTTCTATAATTTCTTTTCTACTAACTAAAAAACGAATACAATTATTGGATATTTCATGTACTTCTAACTGTTTTTGTTAATAAGAAATGAAAAATGCCGGCTATTTTGCCATGGGCGCTTAATAGAACGTTCACGGCACTGCAAGAAAATCGACATCGAGAAATAAAGAGCCATTGCATTATTTTTTATATGTTCATGTGTTTATTGTTGTTTAAAATCCAGCTAATGGATGGAAAACATCGCCAACTTCGTCTATATTATCTCCCTATATTTCTTCATTTTGCCCTATATTAGCCCTATATTTTCCTGAAAAATGTCCTATATTTATCCCTATATTTTTTACCCTGGCCACTTGAAGCCCTGTGTTACTCTTTTGGCTGTCGTCAGCGAGGGTGTAAACGGCTGCCTTTCTCATTTTATTCCCCGCTCGTTTCGATCATGCTAATTATTTTTACGAGACTGGACTCGCCAATTAAGTTCCCGCTAATCCTATTTTAAGGTCGGATTACGGTTCAGTAGACTGAGCTGATTATAACACTGAGTATAGTTCTCAAAAAAAATTCTGATAGCAAGTGTACACGTGTGTGATATCAAGGCCTATCCCTACATTGGCGCTTTCTGGTGTTTGTTACAACGGGGTGCCGGACAGCTCTAATAAAATCTGTTTTTAAAATTCAGTTCCCCCAAATTTGTTTTATATACAATCCCAAATAAATGCTGCATTGCCCTTTGAAGTTTCAGATACAATACAATACTTTTTTTATTGGAACCTTGATACAGACAACGTGTACTTCGGTACTGATAAACCCAATAAAATAAAAATAATATATAGAATGAGATAAGTGTTACAAATTAGGGGAAGAAATAATAGCAAGATTGATAACGGAAGTTATGTCAATTTAGAATTTCATTATACTTATCAATATTTTTTTAAATAAATATACTGCTAACCTTAAACATATTTTCATCTTTCATAGAAATTAAATAATAAAATAAATTACAAGGATCAAAGTTAGAAAAAGAAGGATTAATCAAGAATAACTTATTCATAAATAAAACACGAGTTTGCACCATGTGAGAATTATCACACTGGACAACTGACTGGAAAAGGTATTGGAGTTCTTTACCGTCCCACGGTTAGTTCAGTGGTTAAGCTCCGGTCTGTTGAGTGGGAGGTCGCGGGTTCAAACCCCGGCCGGACCAACACCCAGGGTCTTAAAATAACTGAGGAGAGGGTGCTGCCTTTGTGAAACAACTGCAAATGGTAAGACCTTCACGTCTTCTCGGATAAGGACGTAAAATCGTAGGACTCCCGTCGGCCTCAAGTTTATCAGTCTCACCAGACTGTCACGAGTTACCGACGTTAAATAAAGTTGCTTTACTTTACTTTACTTTTACCGACTTCACCAGATGTACAAATGGTACAAATTCTATTACTCCTAGGGATACCTTTGTAACGATCTTGTTCGATCGGGAAACAGTGGGCAGAGATTCGTAACTTAGTTATGGCTCTACGTGTTTAAAAATCGTGGATTTTGGTTAAATAGGTTTCAAAAATATTATTGTTCTTTATTCTATAAAATAACTCTAACCTCGATTCTTTATTTCCCTCTACAATCTCTGCTCTCTCTTCATTCCATCCATCTATGTAAATTTGTTTTAATTTTGCCTTAGATGATTTAAAAATTGATTTAAAAATTGATTTAAAATCCAAATTAGATACAATGGTAAAATCATTAACGCTAATGTTAAGTATCTTAACGGTTCTTGAAACATTCATTATTGCACACGTTTGAGGGACGTACCTGTGAATGTTCCGCTGCCTTGTTTATCACTTGCAGCAGATTATCCTCTGCCCTGACTATGTCCTCATCGTCACATTCATCTTCTGACAAATGATCGTTACAGTGCAAGGCTGCTAAATTAAAATACCGGCCCGCTTCCTGGTAATCTTGGTCAGTCATCTGACAACAAATCTATAGTGTTTTAGTAGGGGTTGGGGTTAACTCTGGTTAAGTTGGGGTTAAGCTAGGAAAGCAATTATAGCTTCACCGGTTTTGCTTCGATTTTTTGTATTTCAATTAATATTCAATCGATTTCAATTTTGTTTACAGTAACAAACGTTTCGATAGCAGAATATTCAAATGAATATTGAACATCTGCTAAATATTAAGCTGAACAGGGATAAAATGTTGTTCAAAGTTGACCAATGGTTGCTAGGTAACAGTGCACTTTGATCACGTGATCATTTGATATATTGTAGCCCCGTCCTATGTCAAGTCCTCCAATAAAGTTCATTGGAAAGCAACAAATGTATAGTGTTTTCAGTGGGGGTTGTTGTTAACTCGCGGTTAGGTTGGTGTTAATTTAGAAAATTGTTACTTATTAAACAACTTAAATGTCGCATAACATTTTTGAGATTTCGAAGATTTATTTTTCGCTTCCTTCTAATCAGATTCCAGTGTTGAAAATTCAGTGAATATTAGACGCCCTCATTAGTGCAGTACTATTTTCAATATTTTACACAAGGAAGAGAAGTCCCAGGTTAGGACATGCAAACATTGCCGAAAATGCTGAAAATTGGCCATGGTTAAGAAAACGTTTTCTGATTTCAAACTGATATTTTTTTCAACATCATCGACGGGCTACAACATACCAAATGATCACGTGACCAAAGTGCACTGTTACCTAGCAACCATTGGTCAACTTTGAATAACATTTTATCCCTGTTCAGCTTAATATTTAGCAGATGTTCAATATTCATGTGAATATTCTGCCATCGTAACGTTTGTTACTGCAAACAAAATTGAAATCGATTGAATAGTAATTGCAATACAAAAATTCGAAGCAACACTGGTGAAGCTATAATTGCTCTCCTAGCTTAACCCCAACTTAACCCGAGTTAACCCCAACCCCTACTAAAACACTATAGATTTGTTGCTTTCTAATAAACGTTGGCGGAGGACTTGACATTGGACGGAGCTAAAACATACCAAATGATCACGTGACCAAAGTGCACTGTTACCTAGCAACCATTGGTCAACTTTGAATAACGTTTTATCCCTGTTCAGCTTAATATTTAGCAGATGTTCAATATTCATATGAATATTCTGCCATCGTAACGTTTATTACTGCAAACAAAATTGAAATCGATTGAATATTAATTGAAATACGAAAATTCGAAGCAACACTGGTGAAGCTATAATTGCTCTCCTAGCTTAACCCCAACTTAACCAGAGTTAACCCCAACCCCTACTAAAACACTATAGATTTGTTGTCAGATGACTGACCAAGATTACCAGGAAGCGGGCCGGTATTTTAATTTAGCAGCCTTGCACTGTAACGATCATTTGTCAGAAGATGAATGTGACGATGAGGACATAGTCAGGGCAGAGGATAATCTGCTGCAAGTGATAAACAAGGCAGCGGAACATTCACAGGTACGTCCCTCAAACGTGTGCAATAATGAATGTTTCAAGAACCGTTAAGATACTTAACATTAGCGTTAATGATTTTACCATTGTATCTAATTTGGATTTTAAATCAATTTTTAAATCAATTTTTAAATCATCTAAGGCAAAATTAAAACAAATTTACATAGATGGATGGAATGAAGAGAGAGCAGAGATTGTAGAGGGAAATAAAGAATCGAGGTTAGAGTTATTTTATAGAATAAAGAACAATAATATTTTTGAAACCTATTTAACCAAAATCCACGATTTTTAAACACGTAGAGCCATAACTAAGTTACGAATCTCTGCCCACTGTTTCCCGATCGAACAAGATCGTTACAAAGGTATCCCTAGGAGTAATAGAATTTGTACCATTTGTACATCTGGTGAAGTCGGTAAAAGTAAAGTAAAGTAAAGCAACTTTATTTAACGTCGGTAACTCGTGACAGTCTGGTGAGACTGATAAACTTGAGGCCGACGGGAGTCCTACGATTTTACGTCCTTATCCGAGAAGACGTGAAGGTCTTACCATTTGCAGTTGTTTCACAAAGGCAGCACCCTCTCCTCAGTTATTTTAAGACCCTGGGTGTTGGTCCGGCCGGGGTTTGAACCCGCGACCTCCCACTCAACAGACCGGAGCTTAACCACTGAACTAACCGTGGGACGGTAAAGAACTCCAATACCTTTTCCAGTCAGTTGTCCAGTGTGATAATTCTCACATGGTGCAAACTCGTGTTTTATTTATGAATAAGTTATTCTTGATTAATCCTTCTTTTTCTAACTTTGATCCTTGTAATTTATTTTATTATTTAATTTCTATGAAAGATGAAAATATTTTTAAGGTTAGCAAATTCTAAATTGACATAACTTCCGTTATCAATCTTGCTATTATTTCGTCCCCTAATTTGTAACACTTATCTCATTCTATACATTATTTTTATTTTATTGGGTTTATCAGTACCGAAGTACACGTTGTCTGTATCAAGGTTCCAATAAAAAAAGTATTGTATTGTATCTGAAACTTCAAAGGGCAATGCAGCATTTATTTGGGATTGTATATAAAACAAATTTGGGGGAACTGAATTTTGAAAACAGATTTTATTAGAGCTGTCCGGCACCCCGTTGTAACAAACACCAGAAAGCGCCACTGTAGGGATAGGCCTTTATACTCACACACGTGTACACTTGCTATCAGAATTTTTTTTGAGAAGTATACTCAGTGTTATATTAATCAGCTCAGTCTACTGAACCGTAATCCGACCTTAAAATAGGATTAGCGGGAACTTAATTGGCGTGTCCAGTCTCGTAAAAATAATTAGCATGATCGAAACGAGCGGGGAATAAAATGAGAAAGGCAGCCGTTTACACCCTCGCTGACGACAGCCAAAAGAGTAACACAGGGCTTCAAGTGGCCAGGGTAAAAAATATAGGGATAAATATAGGACATTTTTCAGGAAAATATAGGGCTAATATAGGGCAAAATGAAGAAATATAGGGAGATAATATAGACGAAGTTGGCGATGTTTTCCATCCATTAGCTGGATTTTAAACAACAATAAACACATGAACATATAAAAAATAATGCAATGGCTCTTTATTTCTCGATGTCGATTTTCTTGCAGTGCCGTGAACGTTCTATTAAGCGCCCATGGCAAAATAGCCGGCATTTTTCATTTCTTATTAACAAAAACAGTTAGAAGTACATGAAATATCCAATAATTGTATTCGTTTTTTAGTTAGTAGAAAAGAAATTATAGAAATATAGGAAATATAGGACATTTTAGAAAATATAGGGAAATATAGGGAAATCTAAAAAATATAGGAAATATAGGAAATATAGGGACACTTGAAGCCCTGGTAACAATAAGACATGTGCCCGTTACAAAATAATCATCTACCATCAGTGTAGAATAACAGTAAAGACGGTGAAAAAAATATTACTGTTTTGCCACATAATGAAAAGAGAGAACTCTCAAAATTATAAAAGGCACATGTATACAGACACTGGATACAGACTGACTCGTATACCCAAAACACTGAAGTTGTCAACTTTTAAAACTGATGCAGAGGGGATCAAGCTAGTGTATGAGAAACGCCAGAACAAACCGGTGCCCTAGCGGATTTTATCCCCCTCCCCCCGTATCAAATCCGCTAGCGTATTCGATCATCTGCTAGCAGATCTGATCTCCCTTCGCGGATTTGGTCCGATCCCCCCACTTAAATAGCACGAAGTCATAATGATTTGGATGTACTGCACGTAGAGACTTCCAAGAAAGATTGTTTGAAAGCTTAAACCCTAAAAAAGACAGAGAGCAAGGTTGTATTGACACGAAATGAACAGTAGAAGTGATTTTCAGCACCGAGAATGACCGACCACTATCCACTGATGTCAACTAAGAAACAAATGATAGGTATAAAATAAGCACTTTATCAACTCGATAAAGTGCCCATTTTATACCCAAAAGCTTAACTGGACTATACAGAGGGTTTCGCAAAAATGCAAAAAAAGCGATATACATGGCAATTTGTACTTCGTTGGAAATGGGAAAAGTCAGCCAAGGAAAAAATTGTCCAAAAACTGTCTGGTTTGTTGAGGGGTTCATTGATTTGCAGTCATTAATTATACTTAGTATAAATAACCTAGTCTTACGATCTTATTACACGTAATTTTCGCAACACTTTAATTTCCCGTTCAAAATCGCGAAAATTAGATGTCGCGAACATTTCTTTGCACGAAAATTAAGTGACTACATATATTTCCCTTATGAGAAATAAAGCAGTTTAATCGGTAAGATGCAGTTTACACTATTCATTAGCATCATCTTCTTCATCAGCCGGCTCTCTTCTACGGCAAGTTCTTGGAACGATCATATCATTCTGTAATATACCGTAGTACAAAACTGTAGTGATAATAAATTGTCATGTCGTAGACGAAAGTGACCTAGTTTCTACGAAATCTACAAAATCGCGAAAATTAAGTGTCGCGAAATACGTCTAGTCCTGAAATCGCGAAATTAACGTGTCGCGAAAATTACGTGTAATAAGGTAGACTAAAAACAACACGGACTTGTTTTTACGTCTCGTCACGGGCATCAAATCCGCGAGGATCGGAGCAAAATCAGGGGGAGGGAGGGAAGAAATCTGCGAGAAGGGGATAGAATCCGCTAGCGGATTTGATCCGGATTTGATCTGATGTGACACCGGCACATCACACACCAGAATCAAATGAAAATCATGAAATAGAGTCAAAACTAACACTTGAAGTGCTCAGACTTGTTTCACTTGCAGTTGTCAGGTGCAGTTGTTATATCACAACATTATCATTTATATAAATAAAGAAACATCACCAATCTTTAGGTGGTAAAGCAGATTGTTTTTGCGTTTGTGCTTGCACGAGGCGTGAAACTTTCCGGGCGTGAAACTCAATTTGATTTCACGCCCGAAACGAAACATTTATCAGACAGTATATTATCATACTCTATTAACTATGATATTATTGAGTAAATTAATACTAATAAACGGAAAATTTCGGGCGTGAAACTCAATTTGACTTTACGCCCGAAATATGCATCAGTAATAAACGGAAAAATTTCGGGCGTGAAACTCAAACTAAATTTGTCGGTCCCAAAATGAATGTCGCATAAATGCGGCTATAATAAACGACAACGAAAACCACCGCTTCGCGGCGGTTTGGCTGAGAAGAGAAAGTAAACGAGTGGAGCTTGGAGACTCTGGTACCCAGGGTACGAGCAAGATGGCCACAAGTTTCTCTAGCTACATGACCTCTCGCTGTTATCGTGATTCTCCTTACCGCGTTCGAATCGTAGTAGCCCGTTTCTCTACTTATTTTCGCGACATGAAAGGGACTGTTTGACAGTCTAATATCACAACAAAATTTGGCTTATAGAACTCTGAATTCTGGGAACTCACTTATGATTAGAAGTCCAATTTGATTTTACGCCCGAAATACGTGTCAGTTACTAATAAACGGAAAATTTCGGCCTTGAAACTCAATTTGACTTTACGCCGGAAACATGTATCAATATATTATTGAGTAAATTAATACTAATAAACTCGGCGTAGCGCCTCGTTGACTATCAACTCGTAGAAAACTCGGGCTCGTGGTCTAATTGTTAAGTAATTTTCGGGTGTGAAACTCAATCTTGTTTCGAAGAGTAGCACATCAAACGAAAAAATCTCCAAGGAGGACTGAGGGGGAGCTCCGTGGGTCACACATTACGGCCAACTACCACCTTACGTTCGAGAACGGTACATGAAAACATCAAACATTTGATTAGTGATTGGTTATGGAGCGCCAAGTGTAAAACAATATTTAGTTGTTTTTGTACTGTTGTTTTTGTGCTATTTAGTAAATCACAATTTAAGTTGCTTTGCAATTTATATATCACAGATAGTGAGCTATGTCATTTATAAATCGCAAGTGAAGTAACTTTGCGATTTATAAATCGAAAGGTAACGAGCTTTCGAGTTATAAAATCGCAAGCAACGTAATTTTGTAATTTCGGGCGTAAAGTACAACTGTCTTTCACGCCCGAAATTTTCCGTTTATTAGTTTAATTCACTCAAAAATACTACTGATAAATGTTTCGGGCGAAAAGTCGAATTGAGTTTCACGCCCGAAAATTTCCGTTTATTAGTAATAATTTACTCAATAATATACTGATAAATGTTTCGTTTCGGGTGTAAAGTCAAACTACCTTTCACGCCCGATATTTTACGTCTATTAGTATTAATTCAGTTTAGTAATATCCTTAAAGTTCTTATTAGTTCGCGTATATGTGGATTCCGTTTTATCATTCACACAAGTCGGATATCGCTTGGTAATCTAAGCTAACTATTGTGTGAAACCCAATCTCGGTAAACGCGGCGTTTTAGCGGGAAAACTTGGCGCCATGAGTGACGAGTGTGGACAGCAGTCCTAGTGGAACGTACATGGATATTAGCCGGTACAGCTTATTCAGTGTTCCAAAATCTTGTTCGATGTCTGTTCGATGTTGGGATATTATGTTTACAGTTAACGTTTAAAACCGAAGACTCTGTGAGGAACAAAAATTGGTAAGTACTTACTGATAATGTATTTCGTAACTTAGTCGAGACTGAATTATTTGTTTATTATTAATTAAGACTGGTAACTGCTTTCACCGAATTGCTGTTAGTATAGCAGCCGGCGTACATGTGCGGTTTGTGGAAAGTAAGCTGCTTTTATTTGAGCAAAAACTCTGATAACTAAACATAAATCTCGACAACTATTTTGAAATCCGATAAGAGCGTAAGTGTATGCAACCACGAGGTGTGTTCAGGGATATGCAGCAGGCTGTTTGTTCGAGAAGATAAGTCGTAGTTGGCATGATGCCTCGCACATTCAAGTATTCTCAATAAATCATGACGTTGATCCAACATTTACTAATGTTTTGTAACTTTTAGTTTGACTGCGTAGTTCAAAGGGGGAAATGGAATCCTTATCAAACTCAGAGAAATAGGTGGCCACTGCAAAAGCCGAGGGAAGTTCATGACCTAGGCGAAGTTTTTTTTAAATAACTTCACAGTGGAAAGAGTCGGAGACAATATCACGCTAACAGTACGTGATTTTAGCGCTTGAACAAAACCATTCTATATTCTATAGTGAATGTATACGCTTCATTGGACTTCAATTAAGACAAATGTGAGAGAAGCCTGTGAAAATGAGAACTCAAATCTTGAAGCATTTCATTATTTTCCATCAGTAGTACGTCAACTGCATCGTACTAAGGGGGCAAACAAAAAAATTTCATCTTCAGAAAACTCAATAACCATTTACTGATAAGCGAAATATTGGCGCTCTGCAGCTATTAAAATATTTGCCTTGAAAATCTGTGAGTAACTGAATATCATTTTCTGTCACACTAAACATCTAACGTCATGACCTTTGTAAGGATATATGTGAAATTAGAGATTGGAGGCACTGTTTAATGTTACTTCATGTTCGTGATAGGAGCTAATCGAGGTTTGTGAGCGACTTTGACCAAGGCCGGTTTCTCCTATTCTCTTCATAACTTAAAACGTTGACTCAAACGGACACTCATCATTTCTGACACGACACGGGATCGCAACAGCACTGCAAACAACCATCCGTCCGAGTTTTAGGTGTGTTTATAGCGAAATTTATAATTTGATCGACGTTTCCTGAAAGCGCTCTGTCAGTTTAAAAATGCCAAGCTAGGAGTTTAATATGATGAACGGCCTGGATAATTTAAACACCGAATGCATTTTTCTTTTTCGAAATGCTCTGATAAGTGAAATGATAAGGTTGAACCGGGCGCGAAACGGCGCGAAGTAAAAAAAGACACGTGGTCATATTTTGTGCCCGCAAGTCGTCTTTCTAAATGACAGATGCCGATAACATCCAATGTGCTGTTCCGTGTTTTTGAGCGAGAAGAATATGTTACGTAAAATATACAAAATTCTACTGGATTTCAGGAGGCAACTGCCTCTGTGTTTTACGTAAATTATCGTTCGCGCTTAGTCTCTTTAGCTTTAGTAGCGCTTTCGTTTCACTTCAATTTTCCAACTATTTCAGTCGGAGAGTGAAAGTAAGTGAGATGGGTATTGCATTCCTATTTTGATAAGCTACAAATTTGCTCTTTATAGTGGGTTGAATGAAACGTTAAAGACGAGCCTTAAAAACATTTCGCTTCGAGTGTTTCGCTTCAGATTTCATTCTCCGCTGCGGACTCTCTGTAGTTTTGTATTTTAACCATAAGATAATGACAGTTTGGACTGACTCTAGTTATGTCACGAGTACTTGTTTCTTCGAATTCGACCCTAACGCGATCTCTGAGACTCGGGATCAAAATAATGTCACTTTTCAAAAAATTCTCCAAAGTACGGCCATGAGAATATTTTAAAGCATTCATCTGTTACAGGAGGTGATAACCATAATAATGGTGTGGCACAAAACATCGCTATTTATATATACTGAACTAAAAAGTATAAAAAGACAAATGATCAGGTATAACAAAGTATAAAATCAGACATAACAAAGCATACATGTATACTGTTAAACTGAAGTTTATGCTGCAAGAAACAATCTCCTACATGTAGTACAACACATACATGTCATTTGGTAAAATCTTCAGTATTATGACAGCATTATAAATTGCCAAATTTTATACTGACCTGTCTGCATTAGTGTCGACCTTAGCATTCCACTCCTGGACCAAATTTTTACTTGACCATCCTCACCAACTGAAAAAAAAACTAGAACTTTCATGTACATGTACATGTATGAGTTGGAAAAACAAATTGAAACATTTCTTACAAATGTATTTACATTACAGATTGGAGAGGAAAGAGTAATTAGATTGCACTCTTTGTTCCAGTTTGTTCCAGCCAGTTAAATGAAGTTTAGGCATAGTTAACCTCGAGCAGATACTGTCAGTTTGCACTTGGTGGCATGTGGTCAGGGGGCTGTGCCATGGACCACATGCACCGCTAAATAGTATGAAGGAAGCCCAGAGGCAGTGCAGTTGGAGCAATTGCCTTGCTCATGTGCTACATGTACATGTAGCTTGTTTGTACTTGTTGCTTGACAATTTGCCCCTCCCTCCTTAATGTCTTGGTAAGTAACATATGGTAAGTTGCATGTATACTCATTTCTCTGTGATTAGCCTGCATCACATCCGAACTGACCCCCAGTTAAGTCCATCTGTGAATTAAGGAGCGAAAGCTTGTTTTGGACCCCCAGCGGAGTAGCATGATTATATGTACCCTCCTCTGATTGGTTTTTAATAATGCTCATTCTTACACATCTTCTGACTGGCCATTCAACTGTCACCAGCCTCGGAGATCGTTACAATGTATGATGGGCAGTTCATGCCAGCTAATTGAGGCAGCTCGGTTTAAACTGTTCATTTGCATGTGAGTCAGCTGTTTACTTTGGAATTTCTCGCCCTAGACGAGCTCAGTCGTCATTTCCCTGTGTTTTACTATCGGAGAAGGTTAGGTTAAATATTTCAATTTCGGGTCAGGTTTTGAAGTAATGTAGCATAATTGCCACATGAAAGGAAACTTGCCGAACACATTAAATAGAATCTGTCACAACAAAATTCTTGTTCAAGGAACACACAAACAAATCTCCCATGCAGCTTGGAAATATCTACTGTGTGCCACATCTGAACTCAACTCCGGTCACCTGCTCTTGTACGTTCTAGCAAACGAATCTTGATTTCAAACTGATATTCAGTACAGAGGCCATTGCTTTTCTCATAAATGACGTATATAAAAGCTGCCACATTTTGAAATGTAAATTAGCCATAAGTCACACTGGTGACAGTTGAATGGCCAATCAGAGGAGGGTAGTATAATCGTGCTACTCTGCTGGGGGTCCAAAACAAGCTTTCGTTTGTTAATTCACAGACAGACTTAACCGGGGTTCAGTACGGATGCGACGCAGGCTATCTGTGATCAGTGTGACGAGTGCCTGTTTAAGGTGGTGGATTGCGGCAGGGTTGGCATGGTTACCTCCTTTTTGATATGGCTTCTACAGGCTTGCCTTACATGTATCAGCCAGCTATACATGTACAGTCAAGACGCAAACTTCTTCACGCTATTGCCCCGATATTGCTGAGCAGCAATTGCTGTTTTAAGAGCAATTGCTGCTCAGCAATATCGCCGATATTGCTGTTTTCAAAAACGTTATTGCTGTTTTTGAAAAACGATATTGCTGTTTCTAAAAAACGATATTGCCTTTTGCCTTTTTTCAAGGCACAGCAATTGCTGATTTGATTGTACAAAACCCTGATTCGTAATTATTTAGTTTACCTGGTTCGATCGCTATCTTGAACATCGAAAGAACCTGTACGAAGTTGATAACCCGCTTTTTTTCGCTCAACCGCAAAAACGCACAAAACGTTTAAGAAGTTGATGCCCCACTTTTCGGCTCAACGGCTAGAAGTTAAACAACGCAAAAAGTTTCAAGACCAATGCAATGAAAGAACTTCGAGATCCGAATAGAAATGAACGCTTTTTTAATAAGCTTAAATAAAATTTGCGCATGGCAAGTTATTTCGACAGCGTTTCTGTAAAAAAAAAAAAAAAAATTCTTTCACAGACATTGAGATGCCTTTTACCATTTGATTTTGTTTGTGGCACTATTTATTAATTGATTACATGTATTTGGTTTGCCAGATTTTGCAGATCATTCAAAATTCCCGGTTTAGATTTGACTTGAAGTTCGATCCGCGTCTTTGACTTGCACGTGCGTTTAGCGATTGTTGATGGCATGAGACGATTGTAATATGCTAATTTCGAACTTCAATGTTTTGGAAAACTTTCAATGTATTAAAGCGCAATTTGCATTCAACAGGAATACCACATTCCCAGTAGAGGTTTTCTAGTAAGAGTATAGAGTTTTTTGCAAGTCTTTTCATTACGAATTGGCTTCAAAACTGTGTTCACATTCCCAGAAAGTTTCAACGATTTGACAGACTCGTCAAAAGTCAGACTGTCACGTTCACGCCTGACTGATTGCACGTGAAAATTTTAATTTTCGAAAAACATGCCAGGACTTCAAACAGTTGTCCCAATAATTTCAGCCGAAACTTTTAACTACACAAGGATCTACCGAAAGTGTGAAACTACAGAAGCTAAAGTTTTATTTACTGTTATGATTTGCGCTTAGCGGCAAACTTTAACGCGAGTCCCGTGTCGGTCAGGGAACTAAACAAGCGACCGCTAATCGTTTTGTTATTATTTTGTGTCGCAAGTTGAGGCTCCATATTCATGCTAGTTCTAATATTTTAAGTATAGGTTTCCAGTAAAGGTTTGCAGAAGCCTTATAAGCGAGCTGTTAGTAGCAAGGACAGCATGAAGTTTCGTTACTGTAGGCACGCGTATGCGGGATCGATCGTCATATTGAGCTCGGGTTTCGCCAAGGGTCAAACTTCTCCAGATTCACCAGTTTTCTTTATGCTAAAAAAAACTAAATTCCAATTCAGGCCTGGTTTATTCAATGGCCCTCATTCATTCTTGGGAAGGCGCCCCATATATAACGGCTCTCTCTACGTCAACAAAAAAACAAACCATTTGGCATACGATTACGGAAAACATCGATTTTGTACAAACTCGTCAGAATATATGAGATACATGTATTAATTGCTGTAAATCAGCAATTGCCGTTTTACTTACAAAAACGATATTACGTTTTTCAAAAAACGATATTGCTGTTTGCCGGCAAAACGATATTGCTGATTGCTGTTTTCTAAAACAGCAATTGCTGTTAACGAACAGCAATTGCTGAGCCGGTTCAGCAATTGCCTTTCCGCGCGTGACAAAGTTTGCGTCTTGACTGTATGTACCCTCCAATATTTTGGCGATGAGTTTAACAGGTATAAATATTGTTAGTGCAGCACTAAATAGTATGCTATATTTTAGATGGTTTTCACATTATGTCATACATGTAACCTCCACGTTGGTGAACCTGAACAGTGGATTCTTTGTTAGTTTCTTTTGTTGGATACACCAACATGGCCACCATATGCCCTTTATATCATTTCAATCTCCGGGCATTCAGTGGAAACCATCTATTGCCCTGCAGTCGCTATAGCAGCAACTACAGTATTGTCCAAAAGTCTTGCAAACACCTTTCGGCAAATTTCGGGGCTTTTCGGGGCTTTACAGCGAAAATGGACGAAAATTTTCACGAACCGAAATTTCGGCGATATTTCGACGAAAATTCGTTAAGCCCTTTGTTTAATCTGTGCGACATTTCGCAGTGCTCTGCGACAGGTTGGCACGAAAAGTCGCTGCACTCTACGAAATATCGTGCGAAATTTCGTTTGATACTCTGTGAATATTCGCACGAAACTTCGCTTCTTCGAAATTTCGATCCTTCAAAATTTCGATCCTAATGCCCGTCAAAGATCAAGTTACCTTTTCCGGCTCACTCGGTCAATTCGATCAACCCGAGTGTAAACTTTATTCAGACTTTGACTAACTGAACTTTACGGCTCACTTTCGAACGGAACAGGAGGATAACTGTAGAGTTTACTTCAGTTCAGTCAGTATAATCAGGCTTATAAGAATGGCTCGGCTAAGAATAGAAATCCGATGCTTTGAACCCGGTTTGAATCGAAGGCCGGAAGGGTAATAAACGAAAGGAATGCGTTACTATAAATCGCGCGCGCGTCCCAACTTCGGAAGTGTTCAATGTTGTAAACGTTATCCGTATATCCACAATAATATTCAGATCCTTCAGCCTTCCAGATCTTTGTAAAAGTCGTTGCATCAAGTAAATTCGGACCATGCAGTTATCGAAATATCGTGAGCCGTAAAATAAACGAAACGGCTGCTCGCTTAGTTCCCAGACTGGCGGTGCATGGCCCGCTTTAAAGCTTGACTCACTCGCTGAGCGCAAAGCATAACACCAAATAAACTTTTACTTCAGTGTAGTTTCACATTTACAGTAGATCCTTGTCTTGTTACTAGTATTAAAAGGTTTCGGCAGAAATCATTGTAAATGTTTGCGTATTAAAACCTCAAATCTGAACTCTGCTGAATTTCCATGTGCAATCAGTCAGGCGTGAACGTGTCAGTCTGATATTTTACTGAACATCAACAGAGTTTTGAAGCAACGTTTGTCATATTGAAAGACGTGCAAAAACTTCTCTACTCTTACCAGAAAACTTCTACTGGGAAAGTGCAATTCCTTTTGAATTAAAAGAGCTTTAATGCATCGCATCAGATCAGTCAGTTCGCGTAAATGGAAATTAATTACGCCCCCGCTGTGTGTCAGAAATGAGACACGCGTCTGGCTGACAGTTCACTATTGACGGGGACTTTTATTATATAAGAATCTTGACTTTTTGACGCCTCTAGCACGCAGGTTATTTACCAAAACCATCTTACTGTACGTTTGTAAAACTGTTTGTCATGAATTCGAATTTGTCACGCGTTAATCCTGGTGAAAGAAAGATTAAAATACAAAACTGTGCAAGTGACATGTACGCTTGGATCACGATATTTCGGATCACAATATTTCGATAACCTGGTCCGAATTTTCGTTTGACAATAAACGAAATATCGTCGAAATGTCGCTCGCATGTTGGCGATATTTTGTCTTGGCATTAAAATTTTCGCGTATCTGATCGATTCTTCGTCGAAATTTCGAACGAAAAGTTGCAGTTGAAATTTCGGCGACATTCGTAGGAACAAAGAGCGAAATTCGTCGAAATACGTTTGCATGACTTTTGCACAATACTGTACATGTAATTGATATTCCATTTCCTTGGTTACATACATGTACATGTGTAAATCTTTCACTGGTTATTTTTCAAAGGTCAACTTGTATATTATTAGCATATAATAGATTTTATTGGCCCAAGCCATGTACCATGATGTACAACGTTTCTAGTAGCTTATACTTATTTCCTTTTCCTTTTCTTATTTGCTGTTACTTAACATTTTTCTAACTTACTTATTTGGTACATTAGGCATTTATCGCGTATGGAAGCGTTGTTTTTTCTGTCATAGACTTGTATTCGCCTTGATAAATATGCACATTTATATGCTTGAATGCTCACCTGTTACCATGGCAGTGCCATCTGAACTCCATCTTCCTGATAACACAGCACCACGATGGGCCTCCACTGACTTCTCCACACGACCATTACGTGAGATGAGATGAAACTTTCCTGAGAAAATGACAGAGAAATGAATGCAATGAATTGGTAGTGCAAAGAGAAATAAGTTCCTATATGGATGCGAGGGCCTGGAGAGCTGTGGTTAATAATAATAATAATTTATTATAATAATGGCTTATGTTATTAGCTAGGGTAAAAACACAATTAGCGCATATCAGTAGTTGACATTGTGGCCCTAAAATAAAATAAAGGGGAAAATGGCACTAGAAATATTTAAATATAAAAACCTATCAATAGATGTAATGATGGCTATATATCGATAATCATTACAAATAATTGAAGTTAAGAATATGCCTGGACATTTAGAAGCTAATAAGATGATCTGTAAGTACTATAAAAACTCTGTCATTAAAAAGTACTCTTTTGCTCAAAGTGACTGATACTGCTGTTCTTATCTATGAACTCTTTAAATATTCTCTTTTTTATAATTATTATTAACTAAGTTTGGTTATGCTTTGGATGCTATTATCTAATGAGTTCCAGAGTTTAACAGCACTGATGTGAAATGACCTGAGTCCCGAGTTATAACAGCATTTTGGGACAGTTTATAGTTTGCAGCCATGTGCTACTCTGGTTGATTCATAGTTATGATTAACTGTTCACATACATTGTAGTTTATGTGGTTGTTGATTAGGTTATGATAATTAGGGTTAGTACATAAACTATCAAGAGACAGAGGAAGTTTGTTGTGGTTCCAGCTCATGAATTGTACAGCACACTAATTTTTACCAATTGAAAGCAAAACTTGCCGTCTGACATCAATCCTTATTTATTGCCTACTTTACGATTGATGGCAGCCTCTAAATAAATACATATATTATATATGTAAATATATACATAAATACATACATAAATACATACATAAATAAGCAAGCAAACAAGCAAGCAAACAATGAATAAACAAACAAATAAACAAACAAACAAACAAACAAATAAACAAACAAACAAACAAATAAACAAACAAACAAATAAACAAACAAACAAATAACCACATTGCAGAACAGAAATAAAGCTTTAAACTTTGAGCAAGTTATACAATCATGTATTCAATACCGATTTGATGCTCAAAATTAATAATCAACATTGGGATGCTTTGTTTTCATTCTGCCAATGTAATTAACAGGCCCCAGTTAAAGCTAGTGCATGTAGTCAAACCCTGCATAATCATCATCAACATGTAATCATCATCATCATCGTCGTCATCATTCTCAAGCATCAACATCACTTTCAGGTGCTCATACCATACATACCATCTGTGGCAGTAAGCACCATAAGGTCTGTTTGACTCTGTTTCTTGCCCCCAACTCCCTTGGGGAACCAATGCAAGTCTGTGGGGTACACATCTTGTGGTAACTTGATCACCTGTGTTGTCTCATCAGACAGCAAATTCCATCTCAGGATGCTGTGGTCATCACTGTTATAATAACAGAATGTCATTATATTCTTATCAATTAATTATCAGAAGTTGTAATCATTCATGAAATAAGTTTCCTTGGTCTAATTGGAATTTAGATTGGTTTTTCGGGATGGAGAAACCGAAGAACCCAGAGAAAACCCTCAAAGCAAGGGTGACATTATCATAAAAAAACTGTATATATGAGTTGTCTCAATGTGAGTTGTCTCAATGTGTTCGCATTCACATTGTGGAGATCTAATCTGAGCCACATGTGGTGAGAGGCAAAGTACTTACTACAATGTACATTTACATGTAGCTACAATGTACATGATTGTACTACCCTATCCCAGCTCTGACAGGCACTATAAATATAATATATAACATGTTTTACGGAGGAATGCCTTATCACCTATGTATATAGGTAATTATCCTCACAATAAAAAATGATGGGTAAAAAATTTACTAAAATTAAGCATCAACTACATCATTTTAAACCTATTTTATCAACTAGCTGGCTTTAATTTGGAAATATGCACCGATATTTATCTTTAAAAAAACCTCTGAATTTCTAAGGGAACCTGAAACAACCATAGGGGCTGATCATTAAGTCACGACCGAGCTAAACTACAGATCAAATTGGAATTTAGCATGTTGGTTTTTCGCGCGCGAGGATGAAAACCAGAGGACCCAGAGGAAAACCTTTGGAGCAAGGCTGACATACCAACAAACTCAACTCACATGTGGCACTGTGAATGGGAATTGAACCTGGACCACAGAGGTGAGAGGCGAAGCACTTAACCACAGTGCCACCCTGGTTCCCCAAACATTATCTGATCCACAAAAATGAGCTTTGTTCTCAGAAACTGTTTTTTAATTAATGATATCTGTGGACAAGATCACTGTTTGTTTCCTTGCAACAAGTAGGCTACCTAATCATACTTCAGATTGAAACAATTCGCTTCAAAGTATAAACCAACCATCCATGACAGAGATACATGTAATAAACATACCCGCTGGAGTACAGTTCCTCAGGTGTTGTCCAGCCAACACAGCTAACCAGTTCTTTGTCTGAAATCTTCATCAAGGAGCAATCACTTTTATTAACAGCATCACAGCCACAGGTGGATGCAAGCAAGTGTATGTCAGTGAATAATAATGAAACACAACCTTGAAACTTGTTCTGAGTTGCTTGTTCTGAGTTTGGGTAGGTGATTTTTTTTTACTGCTGAAAAAATTGTACCCACACCATAAATAATTACATTACATAGTACATACATACAGCTTTATTTAGGCATGCTGGCCCCAACAACAAAATATACTCATCTGGTATCCACGAGGGGCATGAATTATTCACAATATGTTAAAACTATTACAACTAATTAGAACTATACTTAACAATTATTCACTGAAGTGGAGGTGAATAGTGATGGATATTTACCGAGCTGCTTCGGCGAGGTCAATATCCACCACTATTCACCAACACTGAGGTGAATAATTGTTTTAAGTATATACCACACTCCAGGTGAATAGCCAGCACCAAATAGTTATTTCATTTTCTGTCAAATGGACAAAAACTTGCGCGAAAATATGATCGGAGGTGAATATGAAATCATATTCACTGTTTGAGTACGGTAGCCAATCAGAGCGCGCGAAAAGTGATATTCACTGGTGTGGTATATACGTCTAATAAGTTATATTCAGACTTTAAAATATATTTACAAGGAGAGGTAAAAAGTAATATTTATAGGCTATTCAGTTGGTATTATTCAAATTACTTATTATGAAAACTAATAGTTATTTAAAATTGATAATTTATGTACTATCAACTATCAACGTGACCCTACAATTGTAGTAATGCATGCAACTTTAAGTTACATGTAAACCCTAATTTTTTTGGAACCAGGAAAAGTTATCTCCCCCCCCCCCCCTCCCCTGTACTGTGCCCCAGTTGCCCCTTCCCCTCCTCCCTTTAAGTGGCCATAGGTTTCCCTTAATTAGCTTTCTCAAACTGACCCACCCCTGGCAATGTTCAGTAATAACATGCAATACTCTAAAACTCTCTAAAAGTTGAGCCTCAGCAAAATAAGTCATTTCACTGGCCTCAGATGAAAATCTTTGCATGTGCAAGTGAACTATCCACACTTGTTGTTTCTTAGCCTATTAATTAGGCCATTTTTCCTCTATAAAAGTTTTAGCTATAAAATATTTTAGTACTAAAGGCCCTGCACATTATTGGTGCAACTGTAACACAATGGCATTGTGAGACAGCTAGATGTCACCAGTTATAAGAGTACATGTACATTAATGTAGTTAACATGGCCGACTTATTAAACTCTTTTTGCATTGCAAGACAGTTTCACAAAGAATAGAACATATTACATTAATTTTGTACCTAATCTACTCAGGTAACGACCACATCAACAAAATTGGAACAATTGCATTATGTAACATTACCCTCGTGAAACTTTCTTGCAATGCTGTTGCAAACAAGTTTCATGACTTTATAATAATATATAATTTATACATTTCTGTAACAAAAATTCTCACATCTGATTGACTTCGATCAAGAGGAGTGCAATTTCTTTGAAACACAAGACAGTGCAAAATCTTGCAACACTCATCTCGGATTGGCCAAAACAACAATGAAAAGGGGGAATAGCCAATCAGATGAAGTTAGTGAAGGCTGTTTCTATGAAAACAGATAGGCAAAATTTTTTTTTTGGGGGGGGGGGGGTTGTTTACCATTTACACAGAAATTCCAGAAATTTCGGTTGGAATGTGAATGGTACAGGTGTATATGTTTTTTCGGTTCATCCTGTGTAAAATTTATGGAAAATTAATGGAACGTCTTGAAAGGTAGTCCAAAATTCCCAACTGGAATTTCTGACCAGGAAATTGTGTACCATTTACAATTCCCAGTCGGTCGTACCTGGTTCCATGCAGGCCTCGATCTGCAGAGCTTTTTTCATCTGGAATGGTTTGTGTACAAAATAATGTTAAAAAAAATTCCGATCGAGAAACTCTGTTTGGGAAATTTTCTGTACCATTTACACCGGAATTTCCAACCGGAATTTCCGACCAGAATTTCTGTGTAAATGGTAAACAACATAATTGTCTCTGATCCAAAATGGCAGATTTCTAGAAAACATGCAGACCAAATTCACAACTGAATCATGGTTGCCTCAGAGATCAGACTTCAAAATTTTCTGACTTTTCCCTGATTGAACTTCAATTTTCCCTGCCCAAATACACGAAGTAATCACATATTTTTTATAACAACAGCCTCCAACCACCCCTTACAGCCATCCTTTTCACCCATTCATTACCAAGTTGATCTTTGATTCTACTCTTCAGCCTTTCCTTCTTAAACAATACTCTCAAAATTTCAATTTTCCCTGACTTTTCCCTGACTTCTAGTCAAATACCAGTTTTCCCTGACCGAGATAAAAATTCCCTGACCTTGAAAAAAAAAAGTTTTTTCCTCACTTTTCCCTGACCTGTGGCAACCCTGTGAATGACATTTTCTGATTTTGGTACTGTTTAATACAAATAACACACAATAAAAAGTACAGTGGCATTATCTGTGGAGATCAAACAAAAGAGGAAGAGAGGTATAAAAACCAAAGGCGGAAAAGAATAGTTGAGGCACATACATGTACATTATGTAGCCCACGAGCCTACTAACATAATTATCTTGCCTGCCTTACTATAAATAAATAAATGTAAGACTCACTCAGTAGCTGAAATAAATACTTTAAACTGTTTCCTTGTTCACAAAAAGTGCTCCAAGGAAACCAATAAAACTAACCACTTTCGACAAGCAACACAAAATTTAATATCAATTCAGCAAGGGCACCCAATAATCCTTAATAAGTTTACACAGATTAGTTGGTAGCTTCTCACCGAATTCTGGCTTCAAAAAAACTGTCATTGTCAAAGACGAGCGCTCACTCCAGAAATAGAGCACTGGAATATTCATGATCAATTCAATCACTCACTGACAATGACAATGAAATGGGTGAAGAAGTACAAATTCAACTTTCCATGGCGATTTTCTGATTTCCAGACACTAGAGATACAACTGGCTTTGTACATGTAACTCATTAAATTCAAGCCTGATGCTATCTTTTCCAGCAGTAATGAACAGTGAAAGCCAACCAAATCATACAAAAATATATGCTTCACAATTATTGAATTTCCTTCAATTTTGGTCCGTCCGAGTCAAATGGTTATCCTCAACCACAAACATTGACCAAGTTTGTTGTACTTACAGGTCTTCCAAACTGCCATAAAGTTGACACAATTTGATTAGATTGTCTCAAAATGTGTACATTGCCAATGAAACCTCTTCCTTTCAGCAGTGTGAAATATATTATGGGATATTGTTTATTACTCTCAACGAAACAGTTATTTATTACTGTCCAATGAAATGCTTGCATGCTTTTCATCTCATGAATATTAAATATACAAAGTTTGTTTGATTTTTTGTCTGTATTATTAAAAATAAATCATGTGGTATTCTTGTGCAATTTGGGATAAATTCAAACTCAACTCGTTCAATTTATTCCAACCTGCACTCAAAACCATATAATTTCCTTTACAAATTGCACCATGCAACAGGACCTTTAGTAAATGATTCGCTGCCATCCCCAACCCCAAACAAAATTACTTATTGCCTATTCTTGGTTTGCCAGCAAAGAAAAGTTGGGGCATGAGGAATTCAAAGAGAGTCAAAACAGGGAAGATTTCCACTCTTACCAAGACCCCACAGTGGGACATGGGGCATTTGCATACCTTAGCTGACCCCATGGTGGGACATTTTGGGGGGTTGGGGGGGGGGGGGGGGGGGGGGAGGGGGTACTCCCTAAAAATTAAGATGGGGGTGCGCCACGTACTGAGCCCTTGAAACCCTTGTAAACCCTGTTCCAGACAAAATGGCAAAAAAGGTACCCTCTTCCAGGCTGGAAACAACGAAAACATACCCTGTTCCAGGCAAAATGGAAAAAAGATATCCTGTTCCAGACCAGGCTAGCATCTGATATGATACGTCCGAGACATTGCACTGCACTCACCACTCGAATCATAAACAGATAAACGGACTCTGCATTTGCAGCAGCAAGGGACCATCAATAGCTCAAACCATCCTGAGGCCCTTCCAAACAATTACGACCCTGTTCCAGACCAAAACAGTGATTTATATACCCTGTTCCAGGCTAAAAATTGTCAAAAACCATACCTTGTCGAGTGGCACGTACATGTACCTGACAGGTATAGTCTATATATGGGAGAACCCCCCTCCCCAGGGGCATTTGCAATGTTCTGATTCAAAAATGTCAAATGCCCCACAAATGCCTGAGCAACCGTGAGTGACATGAAACACTATGTCAAACCAACCCTTGAAAGAATTCCATCACAGATAATCCTACATGTAGGCACGAATGACCTTCGTGAATCCTCATCAAGGGAAGTTGCGGAAAAAATAGTTGACTTAGCAAGATTGATATCAAGTGAGTCGCCATCTACCTCCATTGCAGTTTCAGAGCTAACATGCAGATCTGATGATCCCGAGCTCAATCAAAAAGTTTCTGAGGCCAATAAAATCCTATCGAGGTTTTGTGGTCAAAACGGATGGTGGTCAATTCAGCATACTGACATTACTCCCGACTGCCTAAACACGAGTAAACTCCATCTAAACAAGAAGGGGTCTGGCAAGCTCGCAAAGGATTTTATTAATCACCTAAATACAGTAATTATTGATCATTAGGGGTTGATTGTTCCAAATGCTGCTCAACTTGGGGCTGAAACTGCAACTCCTATGGTAAACCCAAATGGTGCTGCAATTTCTCTATTGCCAAAGGTAAGAGGGTTTAAATTAGCATGCTTAAATATAACAAGTCTTCGCAAGCACCTTGATGAATTGCAAATTCTGTTAAAAAATACCTCCATTGATATTCTAGCCCTAAATGAAACAAGATTGGATAAAACAATTAATGATAACGAAGTCGCGATTGATGGCTACGACATACTTAGAAAAGATCGCAACACCAATGGTGGTGGAGTTTGTTTTTATATTAGAAGTTCAATGAATTATAAAGAACGGAATGAGATTGGTGTTGATGAGCTTGAATGTATCACTGTTGAGATTAACAAACCCAAAACGAAACCAATTTTGATCACCAACTGGTACAGACCACCAGATTCCACTATTGATAAAATTGATTCCTTTGAAGGAATACTAAGAAAATTGGATAGTGAGAACAAAGAATCGATTCTCCTTGGTGATTTTAATTGTGATTTTCTCTCAGGTAATTTTAACAATAATACAGAAAAATTAAAATTCATTACTGAAGTTTATCAGTATACACAGCTTATTAAAGAAGCAACTCGAATCACCCAGTATTCTAAAACTCTTATTGATCATTTCTATACTATAACAAACCGGAAAACTACATCGCATCTGGTGTTTTACATACTGGAATATCTGACCATAGTCTAATTTATGGGATTAGGAAATTTAGTTACTCAAAAAATCCCCCTAAGATAATTGAGACTAGGCAATTTAAATATTTTAATGAACGAGCATTTCTTGTAGATCTTGAAAGTATGCCGTGGGAAATAGTTAGTTCTCTTGAAAATCCCAATGATATGTGGCAGTCATGGAAGAAAATGTTTCTGTCCGTTGTTGATATCCATGCTCCACTGAAACAAAGAAAGGTGAAAAGTAGATACTCTCCCTGGTTAAACAGCAACCTTATGGATATGATGCGTGAGAGAGATCGTCTTAAAACAATTGCAATAATTAATAATTCTGAATATGATTGGGGTATATTCAAGAGAGCTAAAAATGATGTTAATATGGCTATAAAACAAACAAAGAATGAGTATTTTAACACAATTATTCATAGTCATATTGGAGACATCAAGAAAACCTGGAATACTTTAAACAAAATGCTGTCACGAAAATCAAAGTCAACCAGCATCAATCAACTTGATATTAATGGGCAAATATATACAGATAAAACTGAAATTGCAAATTGTATGAATGAGCACTTTTGTTCACTAGGATCACGTCTTGCTAACAGTATACCACCATCACAAGTACAACCAGAAAACTATTTGCATTATAGTGAAGCAAGATTTAGATTTCCACATATAAATTGCAGCCAAGTGAAGAACATTATTTTGAAACTTTCCTCCAATAAATCTTGTGGTATTGATAAAATTTCAGCAAAATTAATCAGATTAGCCTGTCCAGTCATATTAACTTCTTTAACAAAGTTGTTTAATGAATCTCTCAGAACTGGAATTTTTCCTGACGACTGGAAAGTTGCTAAAGTATCACCAATTTATAAATCTGACTCAAAATCTAATCCAGAAAATTATAGACCTATTTCTGTCCTATCAGTTATAAGTAAGATTATAGAAAGGTTGACATATGATGCCCTTTACAAATATTTAGTAGACAATAATCTCTTAAATAAATTCCAATCAGGGTTTAGGTCATTGCATTCAACATGTACTGCTCTCTTACAAGCCACTAACAGATGGTTACAGAATATGGATGGAGGTCTTTTGAATGGTGTGCTTTTCGTTGACTTAAAAAAAGCCTTTGATACTGTTGATCACACAATTTTGTTGAGAAAATTAGAGTGTTATGGTATCAGAGGAGAGGAACTAATTTGGTTTAAATCTTACCTCTCCAATCGATCACAGTATTGTTATGTTAATGGTATTTTATCAGACAACAAACCCATATCTTGTGGAGTACCACAAGGATCGATTTTAGGCCCTCTTCTCTTTTTGATATACATAAATGATTTTCCTGATTCTTTAACACACTGTACTCCAGGTATGTTTGCAGATGACACATATATAACTACTGCAGATACTGATATCAAACAGATAGAAAAGCATATTTTTGAGGATTTAAAACAAACTGAAAAATGGCTAATTGCCAATAAGTTAAGTTTCAATGACACTAAGACTAAATATATGGTAATAGGTTCAGCAAATAGATTAAAACAGCTTGCTCCTAATCCGTCACCAAACTTCTATGGTCTACCTATTGAAAGGGTACAGGAATTTAAACTTCTTGGTGTATATTTAGACGAAAGTTTGTCCTTTAAAGCACACATTAAACATGTGATTGGCAAAGTATCAACTGGTTTGAAAATGTTATATCGTACAAGACAATATGTAGACGATAGAAGTGTATTACTTTGTGTATATCATTCCCTTATTGAGCCATATTTTGACTATTGCAGCACTGTTTGGGGAGGTTGTTGTAAGGGTCTAAAGGAAAAACTCCAAAAGCTTCAAAATAGAGCTGGGAGGATTATTACTAAATCTGATTATACTGTGCGCTCTCATTTAATACGAGAACAATTAGATTGGCTTCCACTAGACGAAAGAAGATTAAAAACAGAATCAGTTATGATGTATAAATCTCTTAACGGTCATGGGCCAAACTACCTAAGGGAATTGTTCTCTTATTCTGGAGAGCGTCACAGTTATAATCTTCGAGACTCTACCACAAACCTTAGTTTACCAGCCCCTAAAACAAATTTTGGTAAACGTGCATTTGCTTACAGTGGAGCAGCATGTTGGAACAATTTACCTCAAACACTAAAGCAGAGTGAAACATTGATGATTTTTAAACGTAGATTTAGTGATGTAGCTTTTAATAGTATTATTTAGGCTTAGCATTTAGGTTAAAATAATTATTTCAAGTATTTAGTAGTTATAATTAGATTTATTAGTATTTATGACAGCTATTCTTGTATTTTTAAGACTTTTGTATTGGACACGGCTCGTGTGAAAACCAACCCTGTTGATGACGATTACCGTGTATAAATAAAGATCATTCATTCATGCCTTATGGGGAGGGGGGGGGGGATTTATAATTATAGAGCCTTACGATTTTATCTATTTGCCATATTAATAATTGTAGTACATGTACATAACTCACTCATAAACCACCATTGCAAGTTAAGGATACGTTTAGATTCTTTCAGCATGTGCGTCTTCAGTCTCATACTGCAGCGTTTCTATGTATTCCTTTCAGCTGACAAATCTTTAACGATGAACTTGACGACCAAATCACCACGGTAAACAAACTTAAAATTTCCGCACAGAAACATTAACATAAATACATTTTTCACAGCGATTTGTTGCGTAAAAACCGACGCAGTCGTTTTTACCTTAGACTATTTCCAAACGTGATTGAATTTGAAGTTATTTGGACGAATAGAAGCGAGATAAGAGAGTTGATTTCTACGGAATTACGCCGCCATTTTTACACTTCAAATATGAAGTAGCGACCAAGCTTTCATTGAGGACGAGAGAGAATGGACCTAGCGCGGGAAGTGACTCTCCCTCGACTCCCATGCGGCTCTGTGTCGCCCTGTGTCCCATATCAAAATATTAAATATTTTATACAAGAAAAATAATTGCTACGCACATCTCAAATATAAAATACTAGTAGAATTGTTGTTACTCAATACTTCTTTTTAAAACCGAATTTATTTTGTCTTTGTTGCTCCCCAGACAGGCCGACAGAAGCTACAATTAATCCCCCACCCTCCCCCTCTAGCTGTCTATAATACCTGTCCTTGGTACAGTGATCTGAGGTTAAAACACCAGAAATAATGCACCTTGGAAATATCTTTAAATCCAAAGCTGATCTGATATTATTAGGATATATACAGGGGAACTCTACGGCGTTTGATTTCGCGAAGATCCCGGAAAATTCGCTCTCACGGCTCGGCAACTACCACGCGCTCTACAATCTACATGCACAGACTTCTATATTTTTTAAGTCTACACAGACTTCTATTTTAAGTCAATGACAATTATGATGGGCAAAGCTATACAGTTCCACAGAAAGCCGATCTTGATCTTAATTTTGGCATCTGTGTGTATTATTTTATGGATGACATATGGAAAACCAAAGAAAATAATTTCTTCAAGCGAGAGAGGTTTGAAAGCAAATGGAATGGAGTTCACGTTGGACGGGGAACCATTCAGGATCCTAAGTGGGGCAATGCATTACTTTAGGATTGTTCCGGAATATTGGGAAGATAGACTACTCAAACTTAAAGCTATGGGACTTAACACTGTAGAAACGTAAGTATGAAGAGGAATTATTAATGCTGTTTAAGGTTTACGTGTACATGTGCTCGGTTCGGCCACGCCGAAGTTTGGTCGATTTTCGTCTACTATTTAAGAAATAGAAAACATTTCCCGTGTTTCTATAGAGTTATAGAAACACGAGTGGGAGTTTGGGAGAACGAGAAATGGCAGTGGGAACACGAGCCCGAAGGGCGAGTGTTTCTAAAGCTATTTCGAGTTCTTCCAAACTTCCACAAGTGTTTCTATAACTCTATAGAAACAAGGGGGAAATGTTTTCTATTTCCTTTATAAAATAAACAAATAGAAGCACGGAAACGCTCGCTTAATTTGATAACCAAAACGTAAATTCTCACAACTAGCTCAAGCGCGCGCTCAACTTACTATGTTTCTATAGAGTTATAGAAACACGGCTTACAGCCAATCAAAGCGCGCGTACTATCGAAACTATTTTATAAAAATAACTATAAAATCAACTTATTTTATATCATTCGCTTTTCATTTCTCAGCTACGTTGCTTGGAATTTACACGAAGAAGTGAGAGGCCGGTTTAACTTCAACGGAGGTTTAGACATTGTGTGAGTATAAATACTTTAATCCAGAATTTTGCTTATTTCCAAATATCACTAAATTCTCCTTACATGTTTAAGTGAACATTTCACAGTAAGTGTGGTGATGAGAATTTGAAGATTGATATTCGATTTGTGTATAAAGTTGTCTTATAAATTAAAGGACTAAAAGGTCTCTAGAGCTAGTAAAGACTAGCATACATGTACTGTATGTTAAAATTAAATCTGGTTCACTTATTGTTTACATTTATTAAACAACACCAGTTGGTATGCATTATATTTAGTTACCTGTCTCCCAGTATGATGGGGGATTTGCTCCTTTTTTTGGAGGCCCTGGCCTCAACCCCCCCCCGCCTCTCTTTCCCGACCCCCCAATGGTGAAATGTTTATGTAGCCACTCTCTTCATTTAATTGGCTGATATTTAGTATTAAAATTAATATAATATTACAATATTAACTATTCCATTAAAACCAATACACTGTAAGTTCATGTTAGAGCAGTTTTCAGTTGAGTGTAGTGAAACCAAACGCAAATTACCCACAGCCAACCAATCATAGGAGCGAGTAATCACAGGTAACTCATAAATGGCTTCCCTGTAAGCCAATGACAAACCAAAGCAAAACCAAAACCAATTTGCATTTGGTTTTACTTTGGATTCTGATTGGTTGGTTTACTTTCTCAGCCAATAGGAGAGCTTAGTAAACGCTAAACCAAAACACTTCCGACACTCAATTGAAATCCGCTCTACAACAGTTTACTGATAAGCTATAAAGAACAGTTCAGCCTGAAGGGAATTCTCTGCTTGTATAATTCTTCAACAGCCTGAATAAGAAATTAAGCAATAATAGAAGAAACAGTAAACACAACATTTTGATGAGAAAACACTGTTCCATCATCACTAATGTTGCCATTCTGGTTGAGCTAGTGGATTATATGAGCCCTGCAGTTCACCAGGAAAATACACTCTATCTGAGCACATGAGGTATTGAAAAAGGCAAATGTTTACATCCATAATAAATTAATTATTACAGTAAATATATAATCAAGCTGCCAATAAATCTTGGTCATACCTACATGTATTTCAATGGGGGTGCCAGTTTGAATATGTCTGAGTATCACGACGTAGGAAAGCAAGAGTGCTAAACTTTAGCTCACAGGTTCATACAATGTATTACATCAAGTGACCTTACACTGTACATGTACATGTAGCTTGGCCCCCCTCCCCCCATTTCTCTTTCTGATATCCCAGAATATTTTAAAAACTCCCCTAAATGCTAAGGTTTTTTACAGTGATGTATTATATTTTTATTGTAAATGCTAACTGGTGAAGAGCCACATCGTGGATACTCCGTTAACAAAACCATTATTATTATTATTGGTAGTAGTATATACACATGTATATATTATTATTAACTCATACCATACTGTACATGGATATTGCTTTTTTGAGGAATAAAATTATAGGATAGAATTTCAAAAGCACTGAATGATAAAGGAAATTGTTACCATGTATATATTTTGTTTCACATATTGCTAAGAGACTGTTTATATAACAAAGAAGACACAATACGACAACCTGCTTCTTCTGGCAGTTAATTAACATTTGTTCTCTCATAGTGTTAGAATTGCCTGTGTTAACTTAGTAATATTCTCATGGTTACATGGTAATAACTCCTAATTAAAAGGTTATATATGGGGAAAATTATTACACAATCATAATTAAGGGTCGATCGTAAAAAAATGGTTAGTTTTTTATTATTTGGGGATTACATGTACATGTAGGTGATGTTGTAACAATGACATCATCAGTCACATGATTTTTAGCACACCCACGTGTCTCCCTCATTTCTAATGGCAGGTAGCTACATGTAGCTCAAACTTTGACAGGCATATATGGTATTAGGTCCCCATGAATCACTTCGTGGTGATCATGTTGTAACGATGACATCATCGGTCACATGATTTTAAGTACATGCTCGTATCTCCCCCATTTCTAATGCCAGGCGGCTCAAACTTGAAATTGAAGGATTTACTATTTTATATCTTGTGAGCAGAGATTGCATTGCATGAACCCTTTACTCGTCAGGGTGAAAACAATTTGAACAACGTTAACTAACATCGGAATGAAAACTCTTACAAAGCGAAGGTAACACAAGTGAAAAGTGATCTTGAAATATGACGGCCATCTTTGGTCGCTGTGACTGTGAGGAAACAAACTTTTATCGGAGAAGATGCATCAGCTTTCAAAAGGATTTGGTCATGCTGTAGATATGCCGTTTTCTAAGGTAAATATAATTCCAAATGACTTATAATAATTATTTATTGCTGTGAAGTTTAAGTTTAAATTTAAGAGACTGGAAACAAATTAGCATAACGAGAGGGACTGGGTTTGACGATTAGTCATTTACACAATAAATTAATGATGGTGTTCAAATCACCTAATGCAATATGCTACAGAAGCATTTGTTGACTGGATCATTGAGTAGCTGAAGTTAAGCCTGATCGGGTGAGGTATTAAGGTGACAGCAAATGTACATGTAAGGGGAATAGGAAGATATGTATATGTTGCAGGTAATTTTTTTTTTAAGGTAATATTTTTTCAATTAGGTAAAAAAAATTCAACTAGGTAATTTTTTTCAAGATTCTAAAAAGGGAACTTAAGTTTACTGGGATTAGGTTTATTTAAATGTTGGGTTAGGGTTTGGATACAAATGTAGTTCACAGGACCATTGAAGAATCATTATTTTTCTGTGTTGTTCAGTGATCTATAGCTAGCCCTAAAAATCCAAATGTAGTGACTATACATGTAGCTCTAAAAACTCTAGCTAAGTTACTAAACACCCGTTGTTGATGGTTAGGGTGTTTTTAAATGTAAGGTAGGGTTTGGATTAGTTCACAGGACCATTGAAGAATCATTATTTTTATGTGTTGTTCAGTGATCTAACCCTAAAAACCCTAATTAAAATTAGTGAGCAGGTTAGTTTTTTTATGTTGGGTTAGGGCTTGGATTGTGTTAGGAATGAGTTTGCTTGGAGTGGAGTGTTACATGTAAGTGGCTTAAGGTTACCGGATACCTTCAGGGTGCGTTTCCAGTTTAAATTATGTAGCGCCTCAAGGAAACATCGTAGATAAATCATTCATGTATCATTTTAAAGCTTATAAAATTGGCTACAAGAATACATAAAAAGTTTTGAGTTCTTTGAAAATCTCGAATTTTCCGCCATCCCGTTTCTCCGATCTAGTGAGATGGCTTTCAGAAGCTCCAACTCCGACAATATTTTAAAGTTTAAAAATCTGTTTGCTTTGTCGCATTTCAGAGGAATCGTATTACAAAACCGTGTCGGGAATTTCAAAATTCGTTTTAGTTCAAAAGTTATCATGCTTTCCGTGAAAAGGCAAAAAATAATCTGAGTATATATGCGGGAAACGTTGTCAAGAGCTCTCTTTTTAGAATTTCCCAATTCCCTGACATGGTTTTGCAGCTGAGATATCAATTGACATTTTGTGAAAATTTCGCACAAATCGAATAAATTCCTCTTGAGTGGGAGCTTTTTTAAAACTATATTTTGGTTGAAAATCGAAAGCAAGAAAATAGCACTTCAAAAAAATATACCTGTCTGTCGTGCGTGAATCTGAAGCCCTGCCTCTCCAACAATTAGCAAGTTCTTGGGCCAATCATTTCTCATCACAGTTCAACTATCTGTCAAGATATCCTGCCAATGTTGATTTCCGATCAAAGCTATATGCACTGCATCGAGAAAATGTTTGTTCTTTTTTGTGTGACTTGAAAAATGGTAGCGGTAAGAGTAGGCTGTTTTCCTAGACTAGAAAAATGGGAAAGACAAAAAGACCCCGAGGGACAAAGCCAAGGTGAACACCTATAGAGACACCTCGAATGCCAGCATAGTTAGTAAGAAGAGACAGAAATTTGCAGGCGTCTGAAACAGCACGGCAATAGCGAGATCGTGGTTCAACCGATTCAGGGTCACCGTCAGACTTTACATTTCCATCTAAGTTTTCTTGGAAACAAATATTCTCTCGGCTGGCTCTTATCAATTCTTCTTTGTGTTCAGATGTGGACCACTCGGCACTCTGTCTGAAAGAAACGCGAGGACTCCTATTTGGCTTTGTAATTGTAGGCGTATGCATTGTTTGGCCTCGTTTTGCTTTGCTTTTTTCTTTGTTTTCTAAGCTAAGGATATCCTGCTTGCTTTTTGTAAGATATAAGGCCAACGACCGATGGAATTGTGGAATCGTTTGTGGAAAAACGTTTCTCAATAAACGTAAACATTGGTATATGAAATTAATTTAATATGTTCTCTTCCTCACACCGTCGTTACGGGTGAGTGAGCACTTGTCATGTGTTTATTGATCTGCTGTCAATCAAAAAATAACTTTGACTTCCTGTTAAAAGCTTCCTTTTGGTATTTCTCCATCAATATTAATTTTTTTTAACAGAGTTTTTGGTATATGAGACACTACTACTAAAACTACATTTCTGTGCGAAAAAAATATTTTCCCATCTTTTTCGTTTTGAAGGTATCCGGTAACCTTAATTAATAAATCTGCTTGTTCTTGTTCCACATGGAAACGGCAAAGCGAAGCAGAAATATTGATAACTTTTTTAGTTACATTGATTTGTACTTTGCAGTTCTCGATCATTTATCCATTTTTGCGCCTTTTGACATCCTCTGGGCGATTCTTTGATGAGAGAACAAGAGAATAGTAGTATTTATTTGAGCCGGGGTGGCGCAATGTGTTCCATATTATCTTGCCCTTGCTCCGAGGGTTTTTCTCTGGCTTCTCTGGTTTTCCTCCATTCACAAAAGCCAACAAGCAAAATTCCAATTTGATCTGTGGATTAGCTGGGTCCTGACTTTGATCAGCCCAATGGTTGTTTCAGGTCCCATTAGAAATTGAAAGTTTTTTTAGCAAACTTCTTTGTTGTCAGGAGTTAGACGTTTGTTTATGTGCGTACTATTTTTTTCTAGTCAGTGTTTTATTCCATTTGGAAAGCTGAGGCTATTAAATAAGTACGAGGGGTTACTTCAAGATCCTCTGCACTTGTTATTTTAAGATATTCTTTAGGTCTTTCGTAGAAGTTTTCTTCTATATACAATGTTAGAGGTGATTTTGCTTTTCTTTTGCCTTTATTTTACCTCGATCAGTTACGGTACTCTGTAAAAGTCAGTTTGGTTGACACAGTTTGTTTTGAAGTATGAGTGGAGCTGTAAAGTACTGATCATCAATAAACAATATTTTTCTGGAATTAGCTTTCTTAAATGTACTTCACCTGAGTTGCTGCAGTTTTCACAAAAGAATGCAGAGTCAACACAAACTTCCTCTGGTAAAGGAATCTACACCCTACAGAAGAATGCTGCAGTAATGTGGACTACATTGTCAATATTAACAGAGTGAGCCTACTGTGGGTATGAAATATCCTGAGCTAAAAAAGGGAATACATGTAAGGAAACAATGCATGGCCACCGAACACCATGACTCGGTTGATTTGTATTGTGACCACAAAGGGTCATTTGGGATGATGGCCACCAAATACAATGACTCAGTTCCTCTTTTTTTCTGGATTGTTTTATAGTACAATGGTAGAGTTAATCTCACCGGAGCTGGGCGACAAAACTGGCCATGTTTGGCTCACTGTAGCTCGGACATCAGACTTTGTAAACGCTCCAGAAATGGTACACTGCACTTTCCTCAGGCTTTGACAAATCGTACTTACAAACTTCTTAAACGATATCGTATTTGATTGGCAAAAATAAGACAACTTACTGAGCACACAAAAACTCCACTCCAGTTCACTTCAAGCACATGGCAGTAAAGAGGTGCACGCGCATTGTGTAGTTACCAGTTTCCTGGCCGAGATAATTTATTCCGAAAGTGTGCCATACCAGCCAGGATGCCAGGACACCAAAAATCTTCAGTTGATTTCTTTAGCCTGGGAAAGCACAGGTAACCCACACATGACCACAGCGAGTCCAACGCAAGATTAGGATGCATTCTCCTTTGTCGAATGCAATAATCTAGGTTGTTTGAAAAACAATTAATCTACAACACGTACATATAAAGCTGTGAGCATGTCTTGATTTTTCTTGGTCAATGTCTGTGTTTTGTCGCTCTTTGTATTTTTGTCCATTAAGCATTAAGGTTGAGGTTGAGTCAAAACTCTCAAATGAGGGGGAAGTCCTCCTTCTCCTAGCTAGGGTTATTAACCAAAAACCCAAGTAACATTACTCTACATTGTTTGGTCCACACAACAACAAAAACACAAAGTGACAAAGAAAAATTTAGATATTATGTGCTTGTCTACATTTTTCCATGTTATGACTTAAGTTAATAAAAAAAAATCTGCATTTTTAGGAAATTTGTTGAAACAGCTAAGAAGCATGACTTGTATGTCATAATCAGACCAGGACCCTATATATGTGCCGAGTGGGACCTCGGAGGCCTACCAAGCTGGCTTCTACATGATCCTAAACAACACCTGAGGTCACTTTATCTACCGTTTATAACAGCTACTTTAAAATTCTTTGGCGAACTCATACCAAGACTGGAACCTCTACAGGTATGTTTATTGCAGGGTTCATATCACAGTCATGGCCATACATGTAACTTTAAGGGATTGATGCCCAAATTGAGTGTGGGTGATTCATGAAAGCTCCATGAAAGAGCGGTTTTTGATTGAGTGTTGTAAAACCAAAATCAGAGCCACATAATCACAGGAGCAAGTGAACAAAGCACAATGAACCAATCACAAACTGAAGTAATTGGGAGAAGTTTTACTTGTTAATGAACCAATCAAGAGTAAAAGTAAATGCAAGATTTCAGGATAATGGGCCTAATTTGCAGGAATGCAATTGTGTGGTTATACTGGACAGAAGAACAAACTGACTTCATTGACATCTATTTATAACTTATGCACTTGTAGAGATCAATAGTGTTATTAGCAAAACCTGTTTGTAAATTAAAATAATGCTATTTTTCATCCCAGTCATATTTCAATCTTTCTAAAACAGCATTAATTTTAGAATTAGTTTGTTTGCCATCCAGTAAAGCCTTTCCCATGAGATCATGAGTGCAATTCATTGGTTAATGAAATGATACATGTCACTGTTCCTGCAAAAGGCCTATTAAACAATCAAACTCGAATTAAGCAATCACCTATGAGTAAGAATTTATTATTACTTAATTTCAATACTCAATCAAAAACTGCTCTACGTGAATATGTTATGCACTTATCAATTGAAAAGCAACACAGACTGTAATCATGTAGACTACTCCAAACCCTAACCAACCTAACATCAGTGAAAATAAGTGCTCACTAATTAGGGTTTCTTGAATCTTGAAAAAATTAACCGGTTTAAAAACTGAACTGGTTTTAAAAAACTGAACCTGAGTTTGAAGATGTTGAACTGGATTTAAAATTTGAAACCAAAACATATTAAATTTCCTGCTAAGGGGGAATGGATAACTTTATGTGTTGAAGTGTATTGGAGGTTCAGTGCCCAGGCTGTAAGTAGGGTCAGTGCTCGAGCTTTGGTTGCCAGGCAACAGGCAACCAACCAGCCCAGTACACTGGGTCACACATAAGTGGACAAGAGAAAAGGGGAGGGAGGGGAAATCTACCCGAGAGGAAAGCTAATCAATCCCGGCAACAGCAAACATTGAACGGTGCAATGCGAAGAGTGATGTGATGCAATGCGAAGAGTGATGTGATGCAATGCGAAGAGCGACTGTGAACCCACCAAATTTGGCAACAAAAGACCTGTATGAGACTGAGACGCAGGCCCTGCAGGCCCTGCAAACCGTGCCACAGGTAGACTGATTGCGCTGGCATATTTAACCATGTCTAAATTGCATTTAGTCTAGATTAAACCACAACATACATTGTATGTACACTTTAAATAATAAACTTATTGAGAAATCCACTGGATTTTTCATATCTTTAAATAATTAGGTTAATTATTTTTTTCAGCATTCAGTAGGTGGACCAATTATTGCTTGGCAAGTTGAAAATGAGTACCTCAGTTATTCCAACAGCTCTGCCTATATGCAACTTTTAAAGAAGGTGAGGTCATGATATCACTACATGTATATGTTACAGGTAAATTTTATTTCAGGTTGAATTTTTTTCAACCTAGGTTGAAATTTTTAAACTAGGTTGATTTTTTCAACCTAGGTTATAATTTTTAATCTAGGTTGAAATTTTTTAACCTACTAGGTTATTTTTTTTAAACTAGTTGTTCTGCTAACTACATGTATGTACATGTATGAGTTTTAGTGACTACATTTTGTAGCTCTAATCACCCAAATTAGCGAGTGCCCGTTGTGGACGGTTAGGGTGTTTTTAAATGTAGGGGTAGGGTTTGGATTAGTTCATATGACTATTGAAGAATCATTATTTATCTGTGTTCAGTGATCTAAATTTAGTGACTATAGCTCTAAAAACCCTAACTTATTAGTTAGCACCCTTTGTTGACGGTTAGGGTGTTTTTAAATGTAAGGGTAGGGTTTGTATTAGTTCACAGAACCATCAATTAAAGAAGCATTATTTTTCTGTGTTGTTCAGTGATCGAAATTTAGTGACTATAGCTCTAAAAACCCTAACTTAGTGAGCACCCTTCGTTGACGGTTAGGGTGTTTTTAAATGTAGGGGTAGGGTTTGTATTAGTTCACAGGACCATCAAAGAAGCATTATTTTTCTGTGTTGTTCAGTGATCTAAATTTAGTGACTATGCATGTAGCTCTAAAAACCCTAACTTTAAGTGTAGGTGTAGGGTTTGTATTAGTTCACCATTGAAGAAGCACATACAGTGCTTGGGTAGGGTATTCTGAAGTTGCCCCAATAAGGCTTTTGTTACGTACTCTTTGACTTTATCGTACTTAAGACTTAATGAAAAATAAGTCTCATGCAGGTAAATAATCGTGTAGTCAGGTGTACAGTTCACTCATGTTTTGTTCACCTAATTATACAGTCAGACAGTTGCGAAAATCCGTAAGATCCACAAGTTGTTATCAATGTTAGGGACACTGGTGCTTGCCGGTGAACTGATTTTACTATGCTTTTAATCGGATATTGTTGGGCATGAGAACGGTACAAATTATGTAACAAAACTGACACTGACAGCTGATAACTTTTTGAGTTTTATACATGTAATACCTGCCTGAGAATGATTTTATTCACGGCCATTTTTGGCAGTTTTTCTTGTCCTTGCTTTATAATTCTATAGATCTAAAGCAACTTCTTTGCTGTCAGGTTATTTATAGAAGCTGGTTTATAAACTTACTTCGGTCCATAATTTTCTTGTCAAGTCAGAGATTCTCTTTCATCGGGGGGGGGGGGGGGCTATGGATATTTTCTGGAACTACACAATTAACTGATAACAGACACATAAATGCAGGAGGCAGTCCTGACAGTTAACCGCATACACAATTTATTGTACATAATTATGTGTGTACTTATGCTGTACACAATGTACACACTTTATGGAACATAAGATGCAACTACACACTGTGCTAGTATACTCTGCCAGATACGAAAAGCCACAAATAATTCCACAGTATAATATGTGGTAAAAACTTAGTGGAAATGTATTCCCCAGCCCAATGCAGGGAGTACTGAGTTCTGGGAGGTGAAAGTCTGTAACATTGTCAGCAAAAACTGGGAGGTGAAACTCTGTAACATTGTCAGCAAAAACTGACATAAATAAAGTTAATGGTGGAAAGAAACATCTATAACTGTTGCAGTCAGGACCATGAATACATAACTGCAACTCAAACATATCCTAATATACTCAAGTTCCCACCAAAACTACACTGTCCATATATGGAATGTATCCACAGGGATACCAACACAGTCTTTTGTGTAAGGAACTGACGTTTGTCTTTTCCTTTCATCCAAAGAGAAATATCATTAATTTATTTAATTGAACATTTGTAACTCGTGACAGTCTGGTGAGACTGATAAACTTGAGGTTGACGTGGGACCTTACGATTTTACGTCCTTATCCGAGAAGATGTGAAGGCCTCGCCATGCATTTGCAGTTTGAGTACAAGGTTGTTTCACAAAGACAGCACCTTCTATACTCAGTTATTTTAAGACCCCAAGTGTTGTAATAAATTAGTTTTTCTCCTAAGCTATTTCTGGTATCCCAATACTCTAACTATGGCAATTACATTTATTAATTACACCATGTAAATACAAGACAGAGTATGAATAAAGACTTGTTGTTGTTGTTGTCCGGCTGGGGTTTGAACCCACAACCTCCCACTCGTCAGATCAGAGCTTAACCACTGAGCTAACCGGGAGGTGATACAAAACTAACATTTTGAGCTTGAAGAAAAATAATGCATGTACATGTACAGCACAGCTAAAAAATCATGCAAGTGCAAAAAATCCTGCAAGAAATTGTTGATCAACAATAGCTAGACCACAAGAAGTTACAAATGTAAAAGCACGTACACAGGCCAGGCCAGGCCACTGATGATGCCTCCAGTTGTCACTCGATTGTCACTTGTTGTTCTGCTTGAGTGCTAAGCCTACTGATTGCTTATTGCACGAAATTCAGATCAAACACATACCGTAAATGTGGATTACAAATTGCTTAGTAATACATGCATCGACCTAGAAACTTGATTTTGGTGTACACTGCAGTGTGAACCAATATCAAGTCACTTTAAATTTCTCAAAAAAAAATAGTATTTTTCATCCACTCAAATCTTTGTCAGACTTCATCAAAATTATCTCACTAAATAATTTTCTTCAATATACCAGGAAAGCATACTCTGCTAATCTGAGTAGTTATTGTGGCTTTCATTTTGTTTATAATAATTTTGGGGTTACCAGTGCCTTTAAAGACATGGCATATCATGATTACATGTACATTTACATGTACATTATGTAATTATGGTATAATGTAATTATGATATATGGTACACTTACCTACTTAACAACATGGTTTTGTTTATTAGGGAATGAGAATGAGAGGTGTTTCTGAACTCCTGTTGACTTCAGATGGACTGTGGAACATGCGACATGTGACATCATTCAGTTTACCAGGAGGTACATGTAGAAACTTCACAATTTCCTCTTTTGAGAAATCAAGGAACGATTAAAGCTTATAAAATAATAAGCAATTAGTAGTGCAATAAGACTTTAGTACAGTAGATATACTATGCAAAGCAGTGAGAAGAGAAAACTTGTGGTATAGAAACATACATACCAGTGTTACAATGTACATCAAAGGAATATTTAAACAATTGACCTGAAGCACCGAATCACTGAAGCAATATCAAGTTATCACTTGTTGCAACAATGGCTCATTACAAATTCCTCCAATCACGAAAGAGGCCAGGACATTCAACACCATACAGTGACACCAGAGGTTCTCTCTTGCTGCTTTAATTGCAGTTTTCGGGTACCACTTTGTGGCTTATTGTAACTATGGCCACATGTAGCTATTCTGTGACAAGGGTACATTGTATGTAATTATTATGCTTTTATCAAACTAATTAATAATCCATGAAGGAAAAACAAAGGAAATCAATGTGCGATAAGTGGTCTGTCAATCTGATACGACTATACATCTAGACGATAAGCCATACATTGTATTATACATAATTCAAGTCCATGCTTGATCAGATTTACAAACTCACACTTCCAGCTCGAGTTTGTAAATCCTATAAAGCACAGCTGCTCATTCTGTATCTGTTACTTCTCAAACTCATTAATAATTCATCAGGTGAATACAATAGAAATCATGACCATGGCAAGTATTTAGAAATCGTTTCCAAATACAGCTAGCATTTCAAGACTTTTAGATTGTTAATTTTATCGTTAAAGTGAAGTGAGTTCTAAGCCATGTTAAACACTCATAGCTTGCTTTAGAAGTGAGTTTGTAAATACAGTGAGAGGGGGTTGAACCTCGGTTTTCAACCCCCTCCATGTATTTAGAAATCACTTTTAGCTCTGAGTGTTATGTAATAGATACAGAATGAGTGGCCATGCTTTATGGGATTTACAAACTCGAGCTGAAAGCGAGAGTTTGTAAATTGGATAAAGAACGGACACGAATTCTTTATCTTACTTATCAAACGTCTAGATGTAGAGAGTCACGTTTTCAGTTATTTTGGCGATACAACTTATTTTGGCCAGAAAATCGGAGCAAAAGTTTATGTAAATCAGGACGAAATCTCTAGCAGATTTAAAGATCACTTATCTCTCAGTGATTTCCTTTGTTTTTGCTTCATGAATTATTAATGAGTTTGATACATATTACTTATTGAACTCATTAATAATTCATGAACAGTACTGATTATAGTAACATCGATCGTTATAGCGATATATTTACAAATGTGGGATTATCCAATCAAAGGGCAGTATATTTTAGGGCATCTGATAATAATAATAATAATAATAATATTTATTTACCCACAATAAATTTACAGCGTTGCTGATGTGGTCGTGCTTATAACTACGCTATTCTACCCTAATAATAATAATAATAATAATAAAACTAATTAACTTATACTAATTAACTTATTCTATTCAGTTATTTACAGTTACTAGTTCAGTGTTTCTTTTAAGATTAATTTTAAAACTATTAAGTGATGCAGTTGACCTTAGGTCGTTACCGAGACTGTTCCAAAGCCTTGTACCTCTGTACGTTATTGACAATTTCAGGTAGTTGGTTTTTGGTGTGGGTAGACTGATACAGTGAGTGTTACGTAAGGAGTATGTAAGTATTCTCTTAGGAAAGGCACTACATAGTACAGGAGGAGCTACAATGTAGGTTGTGAAAACATTTATGTACAAAACAGGCAAGTCTTAGGTTATAGTAATAGTTCAGTAGCTTCCATTTGGCAGAGGCAGTTACGTCCTCACGTGGTGTTAGCCAATGGAGTCCAAAAATTATCCTTGCAGCCCGGTAATGAATTCGGTTTAATGATTCTAGAAGTGTTGTATTACACGATCCCCAACATAGAAATCCATAAGTGATAGCAGGAAAAATAACTTTGAAGTAGAAGTCTAACTTAGCATGCTCAGGAAGAAAATACAGGGACTTTAGAAGGTTTAGCTTCTGGACATACGATTTAATTAGGTCAGTTAAGTGCTTGGACCAGCCTAATTTGTCATCTATAGATAACCCGAGGCAGCGTGTGCAGGACACTCTTCTTAAGTTGGAAGATCCAAACCTAACGGCTGCAGTGGGTCCCATAAAAGAGCCTCTGTGTAATAGCATATATTCACATTTTTCCGGGTGAGCTGTCATTCGATTTGACATACACCAGTCGTACATTATCTCAAGTACACTGTTTGCAGTGCTAATTGCCTCGTCAATGGTAGCCCCGGTCACAGACACGGTGGTATTGTCTGTGTACATAAATTATATAGATTAGCGAACTCGTAATTGGAAATTGTATTGGGCAAATCATTGCAAAATATTGAGAACAGTATCGGTCCAAGGACCGATCCTTGTGGTATACCATATGTAACAGCTTGACTGCTGGAATGCACCCTGTTAATAACCGTAAACTGCTGCCTATACTTAAGATAGTCTCTTAACCATGAGCGGGTACTGTCCGACACTCCGAGGGTGTAAAGCTTGTGTAGTAGAACGTCATGATCTATTGAGTCAAATGCCTTTTTGATGTCGAAGAATATTGCACAGATGACTCTGTTTGTGTCAAGAGCCTTCCTCCAATGTTCCGTTATGTGTATCAGTAAGAGGTCAGTGGAGTGTGCTTTTTTATACGCCCACTGATATGGACTGAATAGATTGTTTACGTCCATGTGATTTGTGAGGGAATCCGCAACTGTTGTCTCCATTAATTTGCTTGGTACGCTCAGTAGTGAAATTGGTCTATAGTTACTCCTGTCTTTGGCATCATCCTTTTTAAATACAGGTGAGATCTATGCCACTTTCCATGTGCTTGGAACCTGATACTGCATTGCCGATGCCATGAACAGAGCTGTGAGCGACGGCACGATGGCTGTATCTGCGAGCTTAAAGCATGAGCAGTTTAGGTTCAATACCGTCCGGACCGCAGGCCTTGTTGGGATTCAACTTCCTTATCATATTGGTGACGCCCTTCTCCGTGATATTAATTTCGGTCTCTACTAAGGACTGTAGCTACATCAGCTGCATTGGCCGGGTGAGAGCACTCGAGGCGTGGCGGTAGTTCCACTGCTAGTTTTTATCCCACTGTCGAGAAGTGTGTGTTTAAAATGTCTGCCTTTTCTGCATTGTCTGTTGCTAGAGATTTATCATCACGCTTGATCGCGACGATTGGTGGATGTGTAGTTGTGGAGGTGGCGTCATTTACTAGTTTCCAGTATGACTTGCAGTCTTTCACTATTGCAAACATATCCTTGTAATACACCATCTTTGCTTTGCGCACATCTGCAGTAATACTGTTCTTAAGTGATTTATATTCGTCCCATAGCTGGGTATCATTGAGTTTCATAGCGCATTCGAGTGTTTTGTATCTCAGATTCATTCTGTGCCTGATCTATGGTGTGATCCAAGGTAATGACTGGCTGCACACCTTGAAGCTCCACCGAGGGGCGTGGTCTTCACAGACCCCATTGTACAGTTTGGTCCAGGCCCAGTAGATGTCGTCTAAGTCGTCAAAGACATTACAGACCGAGTGCGAGGGTGCGATTTTGCACTATTGGCCTAAAATCGCACCCAATCACACTATTCCTCTATTTCCGCACAATAATACAAAAATCACTGCAAAAGTCCCTAAAATTACGTAATTTTCCTTAATAAATAAAATTGCATGGAGAAAGTTTTTGATTTCAAGTGGAGGTGTAGGCTTTTTTGACAATATTTACCTTCCAAAACAACAAACTGTCTTCTTCGTTCGTGATCCGACTTGCATGTCAAAAATCAACAGGGCGTTCTATGCATAATTATACATGTGAGAGAGTGGCACTACTTAATGAAAATCTAAGATGGCAGACCTCAGACCTACTCGTGCAAGTATAGTTTCGCCAGATAAAGCAATTAAAGGAAAGAGGTTCCTTGGAAATGTTGTTAGTTAATGGGGGAATAACAGGTTAAAACATACACAAGAAATGACAAGGCAAGTTGTAACCATATTTGATCAAAATATTAAAGTTGTGATTATGTATTTTTGACAATCTAAAGTACAAGCATTTAGAACTCAAACAAAAGATTAATCTTTTTAAAATTTAGTTTTGGCATCAAGAGTTTTTTCCTAAAGTCGATCTTCAAAACTTGGGGTGTGGCCTATCTATGGGTGTGGCTTATCTACAGGTCTTTACAGTATTTCGTTTTCTTTCTATTCAATGTAATATTAGTTTAATATGCTCTGATTGACTTTAGGAAGTCAAAAATGAGTTATTTTCTACCCTAAAACCCATAATAAACGATTTAGAAAGAGGATAAATCAGCATAAAAAATCACACTATTTTCCACAGTATTGAGCTTTTTTCCACACTAATTGGCAAACATTTCCACACCATTTTTTCATTTTTTTCCACACTCTATCAGATGCCCTGTATATTTTCACAAGTAAGTCAAGTGTCAAAACATAGTTGTACTGATCGATACATGAAAACATCCAAGACAAGCAAGATGTAACAATTTTTATTTCTTCATTTCATAAGAATATTATTTTAATTACTGGTACACTGTATATCTGGCTTTGACCTAATACTGAAGAGTAGAAAGGGCTATTAACATGCAGGGGGGTCAATGCAGAGTACCCCACAAATTGGCTTATTCATAGTTCATTTCCTACACTTTTCCATACATCTCTATAAACCTAACCCCAAAATTTAGAAAAAGTTAACCTATGACACTGTCAGTAATGACTCAGCTGGACCATAATATTCTTTACATTTTCCAGCAAAAGATGGATATCAAATATCAATACTTTGTAATAAACCAGGTAATAAAGTAGTACAATGTAGCAGAATATTTTGGGACAGGTTAATCTATAAAAGCTTCTGCAGTCTTATTTATAGATCTCACCAGCCAGATATTGAATCCAATAGTTTATTTCATAATTTATTACATTATTTTATTATTTATTTACCATACAGTAATTTAGAAGCGAATAAACTCATTAACTCTTGATACCGACAGATCTGAAAATCAAAACAAATATTTCACTTTCAGCCAAAAGTTTTGATTCAAGTCATACAAATGTACAACCAATGCTGTAAAAATCTTCAGGGAAAGATAGGTCATGTATCTAAGTATGTAGACATGAAGTTTATACTTATCTATTTCAGAGTTGAAATTACAGATACAATTTTGGAGTTTTCTCCAGTTTGAAAGTCTGATGAAGGTTATACAATTCATATAGTTATGTACATTTGACATTCTTCCAAAAAAAAATTTAACCTGAACAATGGCTGAATGAACTCATTTGAACCGGAAAGACAGAATGCATTGTTGTTTCATTGATTACGTTGTCTGCCAGGCAGGTTCTACTTCTACTTTATTAACTGATAAAATGGTGTAACCATATCACATCAGTGTAAATTAAAAAACAATTTACAATAATAACAACTAGGTTAATAATAATGCCATGATAAAAGGAGACATACTAAAAGTAATATGTGACCCTGCATGCGAAAACGTTAATATGGCTTTGAAAAGCCGTTCGCTACCCGTTCAAACGGCCTAAAAAGCCGTTCAAACGGAAGCAAAAGTCGTTCGAACGGAAGCAAAAGCCGTTCGAACGGAAGCAAAAGCCGTTCGAACGGAAGCAAAAGCCGTTCGAACAGAAGCAAAAGCCGTTCGAACGGAAGCAAAAGTCGTTCGAACGGAAGCAAAAGCCGTTTTTTTCCAAATTGGGAAGCCGTTCGCTTGCGTTCGAAAGCCGTTTTCTCAAATTGGAAAGCCGTTCGAAAGAGTTGGATAGTCGCTCGAACGAGTTGGGAAGCCGTTCGCACGAGATGGAAAGCCGTTTTCTCAAATTGGAAAGCCGTTCGAACGAGCGGCTCGCTGGTGTGGGAAAGGACGCCGTTGTTTGGTTTATGACAAACCTTTGCCGCTTCTGTAGTTGTATCGTATCTTTCTAACACGGAAAAGGATTCTCATTTTATTTCAGGCTTTACTTTAGTATTATTATCCACGGCGTGATCCGAGAAGTATACGAGCAATAAAGCTAGCCACATAAACCAACGAGCGTCTTGTTTCGTGTTTTGATAGAGAAAGAACGCTGTTGTTTGGTTTATGACAAACCTTCGCCGCTTATGTTCGCGCTTCTGTAGTTGTATCGTATCTTTCTAACACGGAAAAGGATTCTCATTTTATTTCAGGCTTTACTTTAGTATTATCCACGGCGTGATCCGAGAAGTATACGAGCAATAAAGCTAGTCACATAAACGTTTTCTACTTCGTTTTCCACTTCGTTTTCCACTTCGTTTTCCACTTCGTTTTCCACTTCGTTTTCCACTTCGTTTTCCACTTCGTTTTCTACTTCGTTTTCCACTTCGTTTCGCAAAATACAGTAAGCCATATGCTGCCTGTTGTTTGGTTTATGACAAACTTTCGCCGCTTAATATGTTCGCGCTTCTGTAGTTGTATTGTATCTTTCTAACACGGAAAAGGATTCTCATTTTATTTCAGGCTTTACTTTAGTATTATCCACGGCGTGATCCGAGAAGCATACGAGCAATAAAGCTAGTCATAAACCAACGAGCGTCCTGCTTCGTGTTTTGATAGAGAAAGAACGCTGTTGTTTGGTTTATGACAAACCTTCGCCGCTTATGTTCGCGCTTCTGTAGTTGTATCGTATCTTTCTAACACGGAGAAGGATTGACATTTTATTTCAGGCTTTACTTTAGTATTATCCACGGCGTGATCCGAGAAGTATACGAGCAATAAAGCTAGTCATAAACCAACGAGCGTCTTAAAGCTTCGTGTTTTGATAGAGAAAGCAGGACGCTGTTGAGTGTTGTTTGGTTTATGGACGAAGTGGACGTCTACCGTTCGAACGAACGGAAGCAAGAGCCGTTCAAACGGTAGCAAAAGCCGTTCAAACGGAAGCAAAAGTCGTTCGAACGGAAGCAAAAGCCGTTCAAACGGAAGCCAAAGCCGTTCAAACGGAAGCAAAAGTCGTTCGAACGGAAGCAAAAGTCGTTCGAACAGAAGCAAAAGCCGTTCAAACGGAAGCAAAAGTCGTTCAGACGGAAGTAAAAGTCGTTCGAACGCCTCGAAAAGCCGTTTGTTACCCGTTTTTTTGCGAAAGCCATATTAACGTTTTCGCGTGCAAGGTCACATATGATAACAACATTAAAATAATAAAACCATTCTCTTGATTCAATAAAGCGTACAGCGGTCTTAAATTTGTTAGTGTCATTATTATTAACTAAGCTCAGGGAGCTAATAGACCATGGAAAAAAAGCTATTGCTATGTTGATTACAGTTTGAATGTGGTCTCGAGAATAACAGGGTTCGTAAAAGTTCATCAGAGGTTATTAATTTTGCAGTTGATGAATTTCTTGTGAACTCATGAACTTTCTAGCATTCTTGAAATGTTCATGAAAGGTTCCTCAACTTATTATTTTGTGAAATTATAACAGTTCATGAGTTCATGAAAGTTCATTAGAGATTCATTATTGTATTTCATGAATTAATTATGAACTCTCCTGAACCATCTTAGGTTCTTGAAATGTTCATGAAATGTTCTTGAAATAATTCAGTGAACCTTTCAAGAAAAATTGTATTTTGTTCCATTCATGAACAATTCATCATAAGTTCATGAACATATTTGGTATTTATCAGTGACCATCAAATATTCATGAACAGTTCAATGAACATTTCATGAATTTTAGTTCATGAACTGAGACAATTGCTAGTCAAGAACATATCAAGAACTGTTCATGAACTTTCATGAACAGTTCATGCTGGTTCATGAAATCATGAACATATTTTTGCCGGGGCTACATAATGTAGAGTTTCAAAACTCGGGGTGCGGCTTATCTGCAAGTGCGGCTTATCTGCAAGTGCGGCTTATCTGCAAGTGCGGCTTATCTGCAAGTGCGGCTTTATCCGTGAGTGAATACTGTACTTAGATACAGAATAATCGAGTAGCCAGGCTTTATCGGATAACTTGAGCCGGAGGTGAATTATGTATGTATATGGCTTATCAAACATCATGAATTATTAAATGGTATTGATACATTTGTAAGTATTGCGGGTACATACAAATTTCTGTGAAATGTATTGAGTATTGCTTGTTTATAAACATGCTCATCAAGACTTGACAGAGAGAGAAATTCAGTTGTTATTTTAATTCTTATGGTGACATTTTTTTCTGGACAGTTCTCAAGACAGTCAACTTCCAAAGAAATGAGTCCTACATTTTGGATGACATGAGAAAATTACAGGTGAGATAGCTTTAAACCTTGCCTGGAATTAAAAACTTAAGAAAATTGTAAACCTGTTTAACATAAAATTATATTTATCTTAAAATAAATATCACCTCAGAAGACCACACCATTAATTATAAAAATGTGTTACAATATGTTAAGCTTCTGGACATTTGAGAGATTTGAAGGTCCTTATAAGGCAATTGCCCTTTTTAGGCCACAAATTATAAGGTACTATTTGCAGAATTAATGGCTTATTGCTTACATTACGTAATTATTAAAGTGAGCAACTGGGAAATTAGTTTTGAGCAGATATGTTCAGAAAAAATTATGGACGACGTTACAAGCTAACAACCAACCAACATGGCTGCCACATCTTATATTCTAATTTGAACCTGTGTGAATTGACAGCCAAGAATAACCAAAACATTTTCTGTGCTTGTCCAAGCTAATAATAATACAATGCTATGATTCACAGCCTGACAAGCCATTGATGGTGACAGAATTTTGGTCTGGTTGGTTTGATCACTGGGGTGAGGATCACCACATTTTGTCTGTCGATAAAACAGCTCAAAGAGTGGCCAACATACTGGACATGAAGGCATCAATTAACTTCTACATGTTTCATGGTAAGTATCACAGTAAGCATTTTATACAATCATCCAGTCCTGTCCTTTTATAATCCATCAAATATGTTTCTTCTGTCTCACTGGTTGAATAGCAGTAGGCCTTTTGTAGGAAACATTCACATGCTCATAAAATATATCACTTCAATGAATGATTTGCGCTTGACTGTGTTCCCATGGGAAAGACTTCACTGGATGGCAAACAAACTTCAAAAATCTATTATTTATCAAATCACCTTACAATGTAGTTTGTCTTTTTATTACAGGTGGTACAAACTTTGGTTTTATGAATGGAGCCAATGCTGCTAAAGGACTGTACAAGCCCACAATAACCTCTTATGGTATGTTGCATTATAAATAATTAATATGTAGGAAGTCAATCAATCAATCAATCGACTTTATTTAGTGAGGGTTTCACATGACAGTAAAATTAAACTGATAAACTAGTGGCCCTCTCTAAGCTATGTATAATATTAAACTATGATAATATATAATTTTATACAATACTATGATAACATACTAATACTAATAATCATACATAACTAGCAGAAATGGAACATAAAAAACTCTAAAATATAAATTTCTAAAATTCTTAAATTACACTAAAATGTTGTTAAAAATAGTAACAGACGTTCCTGGAGACTTAAAATTATTAATTAACTACAGAAGTGAAATGTTAATCTGACAGCAGTTGAAAGCCCTGAAGCTAGGGGTGACCTTCACCTCCTCGGAGCCTGGAATAATACTGGCTATCCAAACAATAGCCTACCCTGAAACAATACAAACCCTAACCCTAAAACAATGGAATTCTTTGTCAGTGAAATCCAAATGGGATCCAATAAAATGCAAGGTTTTGAGAGGTGAAGGCCTCCTGTGAAGCTATAATTCACAAAAATGCTAATCTGTTCATTCAGGTCACTTTTTTAGGTCAATTTTACATGTCAACAAAAACAAGGTGCTCATGTTCATCTGCAGCTTAATAACCAGGCACTTGGTTGGAAGAGAGAAAACTGGGCAGTAGAGGCTCTTTGCCGAACGAAGTAAAAACATAGAGAAATGTATTTCTCTTGTAATGGACAAGAAATGCAATGAACAGGTAGTTCAAAGATAAATAAGTTCCAATGTGGACGAGAGGGCCTGGAGAGCCAGTGTTATGATAATTAGGGTTATATAAACTATCAAGAGACAGAGTCAGTTCATTGTGGTTCTGGCTGAACAAACAGTTCAGTGTTTCATTTTATGACAGTTTACTCTGACTATAAATAACTAGGCAAGTCCAGTTATATATTCAAGTGTATTTATTCACCCCGGATGTACATGTATTTCACATCAGTTATACATAATTATACGTGTACATGCACATGCATAATTATATTACTTATTATGGATGTTAGGGGCTTGGTCCCTTACGTAAATACATTAAGTAAGTACTTAAGTCAAGTGTGTAACTATGGATATGATGGCGGTATATAATAATAATAATAATGGTGGAGTTGTGGGCCTGGACCCGTCACCGCAAAGTGTTGCTGTGGTAATTATTTCAGAGACTTGAGGGAACTATAGAAAGTTTGCTTTTTCATCAGCTGGAAGCCATGCATCTATCGGAGAAAATCTAATTACTCAAAGAGAGGTGGAAGATCAGTTCAGACAACAAATTTGCTGTTAAAGTGCTAAACAGCGAAGAAATGGCCATTAATTTACATGTAAATGTAGCATGGTATTTTCTTGCTCAAGGAGGAACAAATACAGTATTCAACAACATAGACAGGTCTTTTAGGAGCAACAAAACTTGCAAAAGCAATGACCAATGCTTACTTTCTTTTGGTTTCCTGTAGTATCTATTAGACAGAATAGTGTAGCTTAATATTTTCTTCAAACATGTTAATTTATGGAACCTAATTCCTAGATGGCCCGTAGATAAGCACCCCCTGTTCTTGATTTTAAATATTGGGTAAAAAGGTGCAGCTTATGTATGGGTTTTTATGGTGACCTGATGATGATGATGATGTAATTATGATTGAAGATGATGTGATGATGATAATGACCATGACAGCAGCAGCTACAGCAACAATGATGATGCAATTGGTTCAAAATGAAAAAAAGTTATTCACAAAATTGTGACTAGTTACAAAGTTTGCAATATTTACTAGTCTCTAAAATGTGACAAAAAGCTGTGTTTGCATGCAGTACATGTATATTTTTAAACGAGACTGCTTTAAAAAGAATGGCTTCTGGGCAAAGGTTTGTGTCACTTGGTTAAAGGGGGATAAAAAGAGGTAAATGGTGCGTGATTTTGCTGACAACTTGTAAAATCTCAATGAAGCATAACGCACTAGACTGTAAGATGATATTAAATTGAAGACGATGATGCATCAAATCACTATTAATAGTTATTCTCTCACAAGGCGTTTAAAAATTGTATGAAGCAACAATAATGTTTTCATTCAATGTTGCTGATGGTTACTGTAATTTGATTTCTCAGATTATGATGCACCACTATCAGAAGCAGGTGACATCACACCAAAATACAAAGCTCTGAGAATGGCAATCCTCAGACATGCACCTGGAAACTCACGTAAGTACGTGAAGAAATATGAACAGAATAGACATTCTGACTCATGAAAAGGTATTAATCTTGCAAATTTTGTAATATTTCCCCTTTTGATCTCTAATTTTGATTACCTTTCGTGGATCATGTGAAAACTACTCAAGAGAAAACTACTACAATAAAATCCTTTTTTTTTTTCATTTTGACATCACATGATGAAACAGTCCCGTAATTTGGGTAGGTTTTATCCTATGTGTACGTGTAGTTTAAATGCTGCTCCTGCCTCTCGAAGAAAACTAATTATATTAGAACTATAATTTTGTGCAAAAGGAGTACATGTTGTATTGTTGATTATGCTACTTACACACTGTACAATTGTACTCTTTAATAATATATATTATATGTTTTCTATCAGTTCCCAAGAAAATGCTTCAGAGCATACCAGCCAACACTGAGAAGACTGTTTATGGTATGTGGCAGGGTTGAATTTAATGGATGAATCATAAACATTTGATATACATGCACACCTTTTTTCTAGGGTAACAACAGGTCAACATGGCTATCAATAAGTTTTGAAGTAGCTTGCAAAATTAAGAAAACGTTTGTGGTCAGGTTAAATTGTGCCAAGGTACATCCTTTTGTCTTCTTCAGGAAACAATTGTCAAAAGTTTGAGTTGCCAATGATCTATCATCACAGACTGTAGTTGCCAGTTATAATATTTGTTGCAGTTTGCTGGCTACTGTACTGACATCCATGCATGCTTTGAAACAATATAGTTTTGATACATTCTGTGTTCATTTGTAATGTGTTCTAGAGCCTGTCGAGATGCAGCACTTTATGACTCTGGATAAATTACTGACATTTGTGGTAAGTTTAATTAAATAGAAAACCTGAGATGTAAGATAATGTACAAATTATAACAACAGTTTAATCTACTGGGTTGCCAATAGAAGTCGGCAACCAGCGGATTTCCACCTGCTGTTTGGTTAAAAGTAGTCACCTGGGCCCAGGTAAATTTATCCTTAGGATAGTGCTAAATCTCTAACTTTACCCTTGGGTTAGCGATTTAACCCTGAGCCCGGTTGTTCGAAGTAAGGGCAACTAATTATATCCCTAGGATAGTGCTAAATCTGTAGTCTGGGTTAACTATTTAATCGACTATACAAAGAGTGGTATACATGTATTTCTATTTCAGAAACCAGTAAGAAGTAAAGAGCCACTGCCAATGGAATATCTCCCTATCAATAACAATGGAGGACAAGGATATGGATTTGTTCTCTATCAGACAGAAATACCACATGGTGCCAAGAAAATACGTATCAAGAGCTATAGAGACAGAGCACAGGTACAGACACACATCCCTCCATTGCAGTTTTGTTCCTGTGCTACTTACAGTAACCGGGGCCACTTAATTAAACAACGAGAACTAAACACATTGCAGAATGAAAGTAAAGCATTCCAATTTACAAATCCTAGCATATCCACATGGTGTTCTCTTTTGAAAGACTTCAACTTCAATCCAAAGTTTGAGGGCTTATTAATATGCTAGTTTTAAGAACATCAAATTTCTAAGGGAAACTATCAGCCGATAGGTCCGAGACAGACACAGTCTATTTGCGTTATTGTTCAACACAAAATTGTCTTTCGTGCTCAGCGGGCACAATAACGCAAATAGACTGTGTCTGTCTCTGACCTATTGTCTGATAGTTTCCCTTGGAAATTTGATGTTCTTAAAACTAGCATATAAGCCCTCGAACTTCGTTCTCGGGCTTATATTTGTTTTAAGAACATCAAATTTCCGCGGGCAACTATCAGTCGTTATAGTTCACCACAAAATTTTGGCGCGCGCTCATTGGTCAAAAGCGATCACGTGACGTGATAATTGTCATCCGCGGAGGCAAACTATCAGGCGTTATAGTTCACCACAAAATTTTGGCGCGCGCTCATTGGCTAAAAGCGATCACGTGACGTGATAGTTGTCGTCCGCGGAGGCAAACTATCAGGCGATAGTGCCCGCTGAGCACGAAAGGCAATTTTGTGTTGAACAATAACGCAAATAGACTGTGTCTGTCTCGGAACTATCGGCTGATAGTTTCCCTTGGAAATTTGATGTTCTTAAAACTAGCATATAAGCCCTCGAACTGCGTTCTCGGGCTTATATTTGTTTTAAGAACATCAAATTTCCGCGGGCAACTATCAGCCGATAGTTCCTCGACGGGCACAGTCTATTTGTATAATAGTGCCCGCTGAGCACGAAAGACAATTTTGTGTTGAACAATAACGCAAATAGTCGATTTGTATAATAGGTCCGAGACAGACACAGTCTATTTGCGTTATTGTTCACCACAAAATTGTCTTTCGTGCTCAGCGGGCACTATTCGCTGATAGTTTGCCTCCGCGAACGACAACTAACACGCCACGTGATAGCTTTTGGCCAATGAGCGGGCACCAAAATTTTGGGGTGAACTATAACGGCTGATAGTTATGGCGCGCCGATCTGGACAAAAATACTTATCTTGAAATATATACAACTTGTTGTGAAATTATAGAACTTGATTGAAAAATATACAACTAGTTAGGATAAATATACGACTTGTTTGTAAAATATACGACTTGTTTGTGAAATATACGACTAGTTTAAAAAAATATCTACGGCTTGTTTGAAAATATACGACTTGTTTGTAAAATATACGACTTGTGTCAAAATATAATACTTAGCCCGCCATGATTCGGTCAGCAGACAAACTTCGCATGGAGGAAGCCCGGGTACTAGTAATTTTCCCGCCAAATTGGTCACATCACACCTTTGTGTGTCCTGTATTTATGTCTACACTGTCTACATGGCAGAACAAATACTGAACAAACTTGTTGAGGCTGTGAATTCTCTAAGAGAAAACAACAGTATAAACGCTGGTCCACAGAGTCAAGAAAGTGAGTCACCACAAAACAGAGAAGCTGCTTTGAGACAGCTATTTCCTAGTATCCGAGGCCAAGCTTCGTCGTCTTCGTCATCCTCTTCGTCGACGACCAGTTCTTTTAACCCGAAGATCGATTACACAAAGGTTAAACAAAAAGGAGGCTCAGCATGTCAGAGCTATTGGAAGTAAAATTATTCAAGTTAAGTCTGGTCCTTAGTCATACTATAGCTTTACACAATTAAGCGCCCTTTACCGGTTGTTTCTGAAGTTACAAAGTTAGATGTTTCATTCAAAATTATTATGATAAATTCAAATCGGCCTATATTCGTGTTTGGTACACGCTGTTTCCTGTTTCACAGCATGTTAGGAATTTTGCAAAAAGTCATTGTCTAGCTTAGGCTTAAGTCAATAGTATAAACTCTCAGTCTAAACTAAACACACATGGCTTTAAATTTTAACTCGACTTGGTTCATAACCTGTAGATGGCCGTATATTTTCCGTCATTTTTAGATACATGTCACGTTATACGCCATACCATTCCGGTTTCTTGTATTATATATGTTCAACATATTGACTTTGTAGATGACCGTATAATTGTTATTTTTGTTTAACATTTCATGTTATACGCCATACCACACATTACTACATAATTGTGCACATCACGCCAAAGCCTTTCAATTCGTTGATTATGCACTGATTGTCCAGTTAACATTGGATTGGAATCTACTCCAAATCTAGTCAGCATCTCCCTTGCTATTGCAACATTTTCAGTACCATAGTCTGTTCTCACTCTTCGTGGAAAATGGTAAATCTCAGTAGCTTTTAAAAAGAGTTCAAGAACCGTAGATGCTTCATTATTCGTCGAAGCCTTTAAAGTGCCACTACGACGAAAATTTACCATTTCGATTTGCCACTTTTTCAGTGTCTATAGGTCAATCAGTATTAGAAATATCCGAAATAGTAAAAAATATTCCCAAATGGGCATCTTCAACCACAAATTTTAGGAGAGTTTACCGGTAAAATCCTGTCCGCCATTGCTGGAAGCCGTGCCCTTTGTTCAGCTTTAAACAAAGGTTTATTCACCGGAAGTGATGTCATACACTTAACACGACAACCTCGTGGCGCGAAATAGCGTGCATAAAAAAGTAGCCAACCTCGCAAAGATAAATATAACTTTCTTCTTATCTACGTGAAGACGTTTTTAGTAGAAATATGCCTCCAGGCGTTGTGTTCTGCAGGCGAGCGTTAAGTGTATGACATCATTTCCGGTGAATAAACCTTTGTTTAAAGCTGAACAAAGGGCACGGCTTCCAGTAATGGCGGACGTGTAGATTCAATATTCGGAGCTAAATTAAAAAATAAGACTTCCTGTCGTTGTATCGAAAAACAATTTGAACTGGTAATAATATATGAACTCTACTTTATGAATATGTAAAAACATTGATATGTCAAAATTTGATCGTAGGGGCACTTTAAGAAAAACAACAGTTCTTGAATAACCATCAATGGCACCATGGATAACAATTCGCCATCGTATCAGTTTGTGGTGTCCATCAATGTGCCTGAAAGATAAAACCTTAAGATATCATTGGCTTATGTTGTCATAATTGCTTTATAAAAATAAATAAATTGTGTGTATGGCTAAAATTAAGTACATATAACTAATTTGTAATTTTGAAAATCTGGGTGTTCATGAATAAAAAAGGTGGTACCCCACACATGAAGCTTAAAGCCCACTTCTGGTATGTGCTTCAATTAATTGATTTAGCAAATACATGTATGTCCTTACCACAAAGAATTAGGTGTTGGTACAGAGTAAACTCTTCTTCTAGTTACTGTTTTTCTTCTGAGTTCTCTACCGACTGGATCTACCCTCATCATTGATTCCCTAAGCCTCCATCTCTGAATACGAAGTCCTCTTCCTCGAAACCAACCCATCATCATTCTTTCACCTGAATTCGGCGATATATCCAAAACAAATTTCACAAAAAGGTCAACTGATTTCGTCTTCGCTTATTTCAGAAAAAAGCTCAAACGATGAAGGAATGTTGTAAGCTTCTCTTCTGCGTTTCAATGTTTTCTCTGACACACCCAGCATTTTAGCAATAGCAGCCCACGAGAAATGAAGAGATCGCAAGCCTTCTACTGAGCTGTTCTTTGGGAATTACAAGGCTTGGACGACCTTTTCTTTGGCACAGAGACTCCGTAGGGCACACATACTGTGTGTTAGTTTGCTGTAATTCATGAAATCGCTCTTCTATTCGGTTATTAATCTTCTGGAATTCCACAACTGCTTGTAGTACATCATCCATAATGTGCGGATATGATTCTAGTGGCCTTGAGACAATAAGGAGTGCAGTGATAAATTGTTTGCAACGATTTTGAAGTAAATTGGCTTCTTCGTCATCGGCAATGAATAGTTTTCTTTGAATCTCTTGATATATTATTTTTCCATCACTTAAAATGTCAACAAATACAGCCAGATCGTGTGTGTGCATGGGAAGCGAAAGCGACTAGTACCCGGGCTTCCTCCATGCGAAGTACGTCTGCTGACCGAATCATCGCGGGCTAAGTATTATATTTTGACACAAGTCGTATATTTTGACACAAGTCGTATATTTTACAAACAAGCCGTAGATATTTTTTAAACTAGTCGTATATTTCACAAACAAGTCGTATATTTTACAAACAAGTCGTATATTTATCCTAACTAGTTGTATATTTTTCAATCAAGTTCTATAATTTCACAACAAGTTGTATATATTTCAAGATAAGTATTTTTGTCCGGATCGGCGCGCCATAGATAGTTGACGGGGAGCATAGAAACTGAGAGCGAGTAGTCTAATTGTTTTAGTAGTTCAATCTTAAACTGAAGCAATAATATTTGTTTGCATTTTGACGACTTGGCAGCCATTGTTTTGCTTTTCAAAACCGGCTTTTTCGCTAAGCTTAGCCAATCAGATTGCAGGATTCGTGACAGAACATTAGTTAGTTTCTACTAATACATGATAGCCAGTGGTATACCAGCTGATAACAAAATCGTAATTTCACTGATATCACACTGCCTTCAGAGGGGATATGATTGCTATCAACATGTGTGGGAGATCACTTTGAACACCGACTAAAACTTATTTCCTATTGTTTCTAAAATGTGAAAGACATTCCTTTTTAAACGAGGCAACACCACCTTGAGCGAATTTGTTTGATTTTGACTTGGTTTGACAGGTAGACATTTTATCGATTTTGGTGATCCTCAAAATTAGAAATGAAAATACAAACTGGGCGGTTTTCATGTAATAAAAAGTAAATCGCATGGCTGCTTAGAGATACTAAATTGATCTTCTCATGTTTAACTTGATAACTTCACTGCACTCACTCGTGAGTTATGCTGAACACTCGAAGATGTATTCTGTATCTCCGTGCGGCCATGTGATATCCTCTTTATTCAAATCGGATGCCTCTTCTAACGTGTCTCTAGTATTTTTTTGGACTTCAGCTGTTTCTGTGTATTTTTTGCAGGTGCTTTATAATGCAAAGGAAATGGTCGTTCCTGAACCCATGGTACTGGGAAAGAAATACCTCGACGAAAATAAGACAAAAAATGTAGATGTGAACTTGATGAGTGACAAGGTAGGTACGATAGTTGTAGGGGATAAAAAGAAGGGTACATATACGGTAAGGTCCTAGCTGATCGGAAGGAGATTTATGGTTTGTTTGGTTAGGGTTAGTCGTATTGTTTGGTAAGCCATGTTCTTTGTTGTGCTTGGCTACCCTATTGTTCATCCGCCATCAGTGTGGCTTGTTCAGAACACTAGGTACTGACCCTACATATTGTACACGGGTTCGAAACCCTGCGGTCGTGTCTTTGGGCAGGGACGTATTTAATCTGTTAATCTTGTCTCCTTCCGCTTCTAATCAATATGAAGGAACCTGTTGTGCTATTTCATGAAAGGGTAGGGGATTGTTTCCTGGCACAACAGCCTGGTATTGTGGAGGTACTAACAATCACAAGTTTATGATTGTAAACTGCGCGACAGCACTTTGCACTACAATAGCTGTCCGTATCTCAAGACATCCTTTGAAGCGCATTTGAATAATAAAATAAAATAGTTAAATTAAAATTACAGTTGAGATACAGGGACTGGAGCTGTTAGCGGGTCTCCCAAGCACGGGGTGGCGCAGTGGTTCAGCGCTTCGCCTCTCACCTCAGTGACTCGATTTCAGATCGCGGCACCATATGTGAGTTGCATTTGTTGGTATTTCACCCTTGCTCTGAGAGTTTTTCTCTGGGTTCTCCGGCTTTCCTCCCTCCTCAAAAAACCAACCTAAATCCCAATTTGACCCAGGCATTCGTCGTATACTTCATTACAATTTACTCTCTCTTGAATGTACTTTTATAGAATTTGCGCTATATAAATGATTACATTTACCTCCCTTGAACTTGCGTGTTCTTAAAATCATTTTCCGGATTAAAAGATTTACGATAAATGTAGTTCTGCTCTCAAGTGTATTCAAATGACTTGCTGATTAACCACTCGTTTTTTTTGTTTTCCTTGAAACAAGACTGAAGGGAATAACAAGCTACAAATATTAGTTGAAAACATGGGGCGAGTCAACTTCTTACAAGAGATCAACAAACAGAGAAAAGGTGAGTTTTACATCAACGCACAGTTTCTCATTTTCTAATTGGCTTATTGTCATTGGAAATAACACAGGCTAACCATCCTCCCATTTTGTGTATTTGTCACTGATGTTTTAATAATCCATCATTTCTTAGCAAATTGTGAAATAAAATACCTTTTGACTTGATTCTGCTGTATATGTATTGATTTAGCGCGCGCTCACAATACAGCTCGGGTTTCCTGTGCCTCAGGATTGTTTACATATAGCTCGGGCTTCCTGTGGCTCATCTCGCCAACTACATAACAATACACAACATGTGTATTGTTATGTAGTTGGCGAGATGAGCCAACATCAGTGACAAATACACAAAATGGGAGGATGGTCAGCCTGTGGAAATAAGGTCATACCACGGATTACGTCATCGCTCGCGTAATATCGATTGCGTGATAGCGCGCGTCAGAATCACTTTCCCCGACAATTACCCTATATCATTATGACGTCACGGCTTGTTTATGAGGGGGACAGAATCGACTTGAACAAATAGAATTTTGAACTAAATCTGCTCTGCTGAGGAAAATTTAACTTCGAATTGTCTGGTTTCCAGATATCAGCTGTATCAATGTTTATCCCACAATATTTACCGTATTTGGTGGCTGTTACCGCTATTCTACGTTCTACAAAATGCATTTGATAGCGATTTCCTTTGTGTTGTTGCTGTTTTGTCCCCCTCCCACGACCGTGATCCTTAGCGTTTAAACAATAGATTGTTTTGATTTGACGTCATAATGATATAGGTCAATTGGATCCTGTGCTGCTCGACAATTTCTCGTTTATTGTTTTAAAAAAACACTTCCTTATTACATAAAATTTTGGCGACACGTTAATTTAACGATTTTGAAAAATCCATATTTAGTGACAATTTAATTTAGCGATTTTGCGTAAATTTTGGAATTTTAGTCGCTTAATTTTCGCGATTTCACGAACTGAAAGTTCTTTATAAACGTGGAATCCGCGGAGTCCACATGGGAATGCAAAATTTAATGCTAGCGAAGAATTCATTTCAGTTGTCGATGTGTGTGTGTTTGGCCGTCGAACAGCGTGATTCAGAGGGTGGTATTTCAATTGTATAGAGTACCCATGTGGAGGCACCTTAATTTCGCGACGATTAAATTTAGCGACACTTAATTTTCGTGCATTTTAACTTAGCGATATTTTTGAAAATCGCTAAATTAAAGTGTCGCCAAACTTTCATATAATATGGTAGTTTACCATCGTGAATCCACATCAATAGACCCTTCCACTGTTTCTTTGAACTATTGACATATACGTATAGTAGCAAAACCATCGATACTGCTGAAAAGAGCACCTCGAAGTTAGTCAAAATCCCAAATTTGAGAGTTATATCTTGAATAGGAGCAAAGTTATTGGCCCGCAAACTCGCCGGAAAATTTCGGAAAATTTTACAGACGTTTGTATGGAAATTTTGATTGGGGGGCACAAACTTGCCGTATCGATGGTTTTGCTGTTATACGTATCTATCAAAAGTTCAAAGAAACCGTGGAAGGGTCTATTTGGACCATGCGATGACGCGAAATGCGGTAAATAAGAGGACATACCGCAGTAAACTCTCCTGAATTAGTTAGTATTTCGTCGGCAGCCCCATGTTGGGTTGCAGATGTTATATTGGCGGCTACACCCTTTCAATTTCTATTAAAAAATAGGTCCTCGAGGAAAATATCAAATTAAAAGCCACTTGAACGATAATCTGTGATATGATCGATCTGACCCACCGAGCCGATCCGAAACACATCATCCCGTATTGAAATCCCTAAAGATTGCCTCAGCAAAGTGTTCCGAGTTTTCCCTTTACGGGTTATTGAATATTTCTGTCGGCTTGTGCTCACGAACTTTGACTGGTTTTGCGCTGGTTTGAACTCGACCACTAGACTAGAGTGCAAATTAAGCTTCGACTAGCTGTCCCCACATCACATGCAAATTTAGGGTATTATAATCATTTGCTGTCAAAGACCGTAAGAGAATAAAGGGCACATAATGAAAAGTGAATGAAGTTTGCCGATTTCATTAAAGTGCACCTAGCGTTTATTTTGTTATCATCATTATCGATTTTACATCAAGTTTTGAGTACTTCTGTGAAGAACGTTTTGGTTTACAGAGAATAATCTATGTTCTACGCTTGTTTGAAATGGTGAAAATGTGACCTTTCCTGACCCACGACCGCGTAAGTAAAAGCCTGGGTCGATCCCTGGGTAGACGTCATATAATTAATTCGACTTTGCAATAATTTGAATAAATACTCAACATGTTGAATAAAATGACTTTTTTCTTTACTAACAACTCGCAAACTGTGCATATTCTCTATAAATCGATGTTGTTGTGATAGAAAGACGCCATGGAGAATAATGCATTAATGAAATGACGTCAACCCAGGGATCGACCCAGGGTTTTGCTTACGCGGTCATGGGTCAGGAAAGGTCACATTTCCACGATTTCAAACGAACGCAGAACATAGAGTATTCTCTGTAAACCAAAACTTTCTTCACAGAAGTACTCTAAACTTGATGTAGCATCGATATTTATGGTAACAAAATAAACGTTAGGTGCACTTTAATTGTAAGAAATGTAATAAAAAATGACATAAGCCGATAATTAGCATATATGTCGCTTCTTTATTATCGTCAAGGATTCAGAAGGAATTGTATGGAACTCAGATTAAAATATAAGAATTGATGTATTTCTTTAATTCGCACAATTTCTGCCACCCTCATAATTGAATGTAATGTATATACCGATCCTAGGCGTGTTGTTTCTGTTTGATTTATATAGGTTTTAGCTCTGTCAAATCGACGTTTTATTTCGGCCCGTAAAGCAAGAAACAACCAATCGCGAGTCAACTCTTGTAAATAATGTCAAATTCTAGAACATACCTCACTTTCCTTTCCTGATAGAATACTCACTGGTAGGAAAGTTGCTGTTGCCAACTCCTCAAAACATTCCTTGGGATTTAAGCTTTCTAAACCGATCAGAAACTCTTCCATAAAAGCCGTATAAATTCTGTCAAAATCGGTAGTTGATGCAGGGAGCTGATTCATTTGGTTGTCGGCGAAATTTTGCGACTTGGAAAATAACGTAATAAAGACTTGGGAAACTTGACTCGGGCGGCCAAAGGCCTCGTCCGAGTAATAGCGAACGCTTCGCAATGATTTCGTGCAAAACGTGATGTCATCTGTACTCTTATAACATATGGCTATCGACCAATCACAGCGCACGCACAACAATGGCCACACTTGTACAATAAACGTGTTGAAGTGTTATTAAATAGCGTTCTGCCCAGATTCTAAATATAGAAAACTCACAATTGACGCAAAGCATCATGGGATTGAAATGCGGACAAATATTCCAGAACCCAACTCAAGATTATGTGTAGCTATGAAGAAAGCAGGTGCTACGAAGCACTGTTTTTGGGGTATTTGTCGATCAGATTCACGATATACTGATAAATTACCGCCAGGAACCTTCGGGTCAACCTTGATTTTAAGAGCAATATATCCTTTCAACCGATCAACCAATTCTTGTCTTTTTCCACTTTTTTCCTCCCCCGCCGTGGCACTCTAACCAGGTGGTTTGGTTAATTTGTCACCTGGAACGTACCTCATCTTCTGTGAGTAAAAATTATCCATACCGCATGCAGGAACAACTATGTCCTAGGCAGCCATTTTGAAATATTTGTCCGCATTTCGATCCCACAATGCAATGTTGTCATTATGCTAATATTTTATGACGTCAACTGGGCTGAACGCTAGTGGCGCCTGGTTCTAGATGATTTTTCGTTTGGAAGTACATGTTCTCACTTTATTTTAATTTCGGTATTTTCATGTGTAGGAATTCTTGGTGATGTACTCGTTGACGGCAAGAAGCACTCTCCGTGGAAGATTTACCCTCTGGACTTCAAACCTTGGCTTCTCGACAAGTATGTGTTAAAGTACATACGAAGTGAAAAAATCGACCCCGGTTTTATGTTGTTTTATTAAATTTTAGTCTTCTCTTAGTCATTTGTTTGCAATTAAAAATAGAATTGCAGTGCGCGAACATTTTGTTCTCCTGTTGAAGTCAGGCATAATTGCCATTATCCTATAAATATTATATTTCAGCCAATCAGAGCTCAGCTTTACTATGAAATACAGGGCGGTATTTCATGGTTTTTCTATGAAATACAGGGCGGTATTTCATGGTTTTTCTATGAAATACAGAGCGGTATTTCATGGCTAGGTCAACGCCAATCAAAATGCAGGAAATTTCGCGCCATTTCTTTATCAGCCAATAAGAATTCAGCATTTTGAATACATAATTAGTCTGCAGACGTGCGCAGACGTGCGCAGACGTGCGCAGACGTGCGCAGACGTGCGCAGACGTCCGCCGTGCCACTCGAAATTTGTGTTTTCCAGCAAGAAAATTTGCAGTCTATCGTCCGGTAAGTTACTTTGTTTTCGTGATAAATCTTTTTGTAAATTTGTTATTTATAGGATAATATGGTTATTTCATGGTTTTCTATGGAATACTGGCGAAAATTTAACTCGAAATTCATATTATTTTGGTATCGCCTAAAGGCTCGTTGTATACTAAATAATACAAATTTCTCGTGAAATATTCGCCCGTATTCCATAGAAAACCATGAAATAACCAGTAAATATCATGCGACAATTTTTACGCCGTTAAAGATATGTGAATCACAAGCATGACGTGAAGTGGCTTTCCATTCACAAAAGTAAAAATATGGCCGACGGCAAGGCTTCTTCGAGAATAAATATGACAGATGGCAAGGCCCCTCAAGTAAGGCATATCTAGAATGAGAATTAGGCAAAACAACGCAATGTATTTCGTATTATTTACGAAGAAAAATATAGAGGTACAAACCACTTGACGTCACGCATGTGATTAGCATGTCTGTAACGGAATAAAAAGTGTCTCTTGATTTTGACAATTATCCTGACTTCGACGCGAAAAAAAATTGGCACGCTCTCCAATTTTATTTTTAACTGCACAAAATGACTAAGGGAAGACTAAGGGTGCGTTCGATTGACCGTATTCCGGAATAAGAATACACAGAATGATAACTACAAATCGCTTATTTCGGGAATTTTGAGTCCATGGAATACAAGATGTATCCTGAATATCATATTTCAGCAAACTTTAGTAGCTTATAGTGCAAAATGTGCCTGAACCAGTGATTTCCAGAGATTATTCCATCTATTCTTATTCCGGAATACGGTCAATCGAACGCGCCCTAAAATGTAACCAAATAAAATAAAATCGCGGGGTCGATTGTTTCACTTCATAGGCACTTTAATATAATTATGTTACAGTCGAACCCCGTTACAACGAACCTGGTTATAACAAAGTCCCCGATATAACGAACATGTTTTTTTCAACCCGGCAAAAATACAGTGGTTTGTATGGATTAGATATCCCCGTTATAACGAGCACAACTTTGAGGCTCATTCTTAAAATCTACCCGGATATAACAGTACTTGTTTCATTTGCACCATGGCTCACCTTTCAGTTAAATATTCTTGACAAATGTAAACCACTGCACACAGCCAGATACATGTTGCCTATTTCTCAGCACATATGTTCTCTCATGCCTAAGTGCCCGAGTCACTGATAAAAGTCCTAACGATCTTGTTGAACTGTTAGTAGACAACCCCGATATAACGAACATTTTGGTACTTTTGCTGGAAAAGCGTTATAATTGGGAGTCGTTTATAACGAATCCTCAATATAACGAACCTATTTTTCCGGTCCCTTGTACTTCGTTATAACGGGATTTCACTATACTAGCTTTACGGGCTAACATCATCATCAGCTCATATATTTGCTTTAGAAATAAGCTCTATTAAAGTTTCCTTGTCTTTTTGTCCATGTACAAATTCCAACCACAACGTATACATCGAATTCATAATCGCGCCCCTACTTTGCATAATTTGGTTAATCAGTAGATTAAAACTAGTAATTGCGTTCCGGTTTAGAGCGATGTGGAGAATTTCTGTTGAGTTTCAAATGTAGGGGAAAACATGAAAGCGAGTCTAGTAAGGCATTCGTTGTTTTTCAGTCTCATATAAATGTCTCTAATTTCAAATAGCTGTAACTGCGCTGCATTTTAAGCGACAGCACTCAACTTTCACAAGATACGTACTGTTGATCCGTTCTTTCACATGGTAATAATAATGTTTTCTGTACGTGTGCATATACTATTGCACAAATAAATTGGTAATGATAATGTTTCCTGTACATGTGCATAAACTATTGAAACATGAATACGGTGTATTGTTTCTGTCATTGACGCACATCATGAAGTACGTCTTAGCTTTAAGGGGCACTTCAAGCGAGCTTCTTTAAAACGAAACTGCAGAAATAACAGCCTGAGATAGAAGAGAAATACCATGTGAATGTCCGGATAGGTTTTTCGAAATTTTTCGATAGAGGATGGCAAAAATTAAAGTGGATTACAAAAGCTTATTCTACAAACTTTATTTCGGTTACAGTGAACCGATTTCAAGTTGCTCGAAATTGCTCATAAAATCAGTATTTTTCATTCATTCGAATCTATGCCACCTTCATCAAAATTCTCACATTTTCTCCAGTATACCTGGAAAGCATACAGTACTAGTCTGAAAAGTTATTTTTGTCTTTCGTCATGAAAACGTCAAGAGCCCATAACTAAGAGCGAGAATCTCCCATACTACCCCTATGCTACGGCATTTTCACAAGTTAGGTTATTTTTAGAACGGTTTCCCACTATTGTTGAGTTGAAATTATTCCTAAGGGAATAAAATCACAAAAGCGTAACAGCCATGTTGTTTGGTATAACAAAAGTAGCTAATGAGGCATCTTTTCTTCCGCCAAGGTGCAACCCACCAATTGGCAATGAAAATAATCTAAAAATAGCCAAACTTGTAAAAACGCCGTAACAACTATATGAGATATGGACGCTCCTAGTTATGGGCTCCTGAAACGTTTATCATTTTGGGGACAGTCTCCCTTATTAATACCCCAAACAATTTACATTATGGCTACTGAAACCAGGGCCACTTAGACAACGAGAACTAAACACATTGCAAAACGAAAATAAAGCATTCCATGTCGCATGTCCATGCGATTTTCTTCATTCAAAAGACTTTGACTTAAGAGCTAGTCCACCAAATTTGCTTTTTACCAGATCGAAGCTCGAGTAAGTCTTGTACTGTACTCGACACTGAAGTTGGAATACTTTGCTTTCGTTCTGCAATCTGATTGGTTCTCGTTGTGTAAGTGGGTCCGGTTTCAGTAGTCGTCCAGCGCTTGTTTTACTGATTTACGCGATCCATCATGAATGTGACTTGTCCTGGCAGTTTGACTGCTGTCGCTCAACTCAGCGTGATTCTGATTGGCTGCTTCGTAAACCATGTAAACCATTCAAATGCTGAAGAGTTTGTCTCGTCTCTATTCACATTTTATCCAATGAGAATCGAGGTAGAGTATAAAAGCACATGTGATTGATGGACGACAAAACCCCAAATAAGAAAGTGGTCACGTGAATATGAAAGGAGCTGTAACAAGAACCGCCGCCCTTATTTAATTATCGTTTCAGGTTGACCAACGCTGAGTGGGGTCGCATCCCCGAGAACAGAAAGCCGGGACCCGGTCTCTATCGGGGAAGCTTCCACGTCGATGGTCAGCCCAAGGACACATACGTGCTAATGAGCGGGTGGGGTAAGGGCGTGTGCTTCATCAATGGCCGTAACTTGGGACGGTACTGGAGAATAGGGCCACAGCATACGCTGTACCTACCTGCTCCATGGCTACGGAAAGGAGTGAACGTTGTAAGTATAGATGGCTAGCCGATAACCATGTGGGAGGTGGATTTCAAAATACTTTTCATATGTGAACGTAATGTGAAAATTATCGTCGTAAGTTTTGGCTTAGTGCTTTATGTAATGACTGCACTCCTTCGTTGCGAGTTCGTAAATTTGTGCTGTTCTTGGTGTTGCTGTTTTCGCCTGTACTGTTGCTGTTTTGGACAATCTTTGGTGCGCCCTGTTGTAGACACAAAGGTGAAGTCAAAACGTGACGAGAACGGTACACCACGAGACGCAAGTAGTAAAAAATAGAGTACATATGCACATATGACGTCACGTTTTGAACGAAATAATTTTACATTCTCAACTGCTCCGGTAGTAATGTAAGGGATTATGGAACCGGTCTGCGGTGGAGGATTCATTAGCTATTCAAAATGGCGGATGAATATTAATTACGTGGAGGATTCATTACCTAGGGAGGATAATAATAAGTTAAATAAAAATACGCATGCGCTAGAAAAATGGAAGGAGGGGGAGGGAATAGTGTGCAATGGTCAATATTAATAAGTGAATGGGAGGAGGGTGTGCAAAGAGGGTGAGATTAGGGAATTTAAGCAACCACGGCGGCAACGTCTAGAACGACAGCATAAAACAATAGCCTTAATTGCAAAATACAATAACTGCACTGACGTGAAAATGCACGCAGTCGCCTACATTTTAATCATTGTCTGCAAAAACACAACGTGAAAACCCCAGAAGTTTACGTTTTAAAGAGAACGCGAACGTAAGAAAGATAATTAATCCGTTTTTCGTTCGGCGTGAACGGAACTCAACACTCATCTTATTTTTCGAAAATCTGGTTGTGAGAAACAATGACAGGCGACAGGAGCCCATTACCAGGAGCGTTCCTCTGTTATGGGTTGGGTCCCCAGCACAGGAGTAGATGAGGCTGGACGCTCCTGGTAATGAGCTCCTGCAGGCGAACAAAGGAAAGAGTAAGGACCAAATTTCGGCATAAAACACTTTTCTACGTCCCGTCATCACTGCTGTCGCCGACCTGGTTGCTTAAGTCCCCTAATGAGGGTGAAGAAGGGGAGGAAATAGTGCACAATGAATAATGAATGAGTAATAATACTGAGCAATGAGTAATTAATGAGGTCACATGGGGGAAAAAGTGAGGTTTACTAATTTTTAGTGACGATAATGAATAGGAGGATGGGGGAGAACAATGAAATGAGTAATAATGACCTAGGTAGGCACTCTAGTCTAGTCTAGAAATGTTATTCTTTTTTAGTCTACTCTTGTCTAGTGCATTACTCTTTGGCTACCCTTTGACTACCCCTATGCTACCCCATGGCTACCCCTACGTACCCCAGTTAAGAGAATCTAGTCCTCCTCCTCCTCGACAAATATCATTTCCCTCTTCCTCCTCCTCTTCTTCTTTCCTGAAAGTTCTGATAATTACACGAGCCTTTCCTCTTCATATTGGGCTCGGATGAATCCAATAAGCGTGCGGGTGTCAATAATACTTGTAAATTGATTGTTTATTATTTTAAAAAAGTTTGAATATGATCGCTGAGTACTGACTGACTTTACGTTTGTTCACAGATTGTATTGTTTGAACAGGAAGGGCCAACGAGTGACTTAGAGGTTCCATTCGTCACTGTACCACGGCTCGGAACGATACTCCAAGAAAGACTTTAAACAGTGAAGTAACCACACAACGGAGTCGTTAAAGGGGCCTTCTTATCCGCTGTCCTCTGCGCACATCACAAGCTATCAGTTTCCTTCCTGTAATCCAATTCTGAATTCAACAAATTAAGGTTACCGTGCAGGTTCGCGGGTGACTCTCGTTAAAAATCTCTTGCGCGCATTTTTTAGGGAAAACTACATAAACCTATATACCATTTTAAAGCTTATAAACCATAGGATGAGCCTGCGTGATGTTTTTATGAAAACAATACAATTGGTAAAAACGGTGACCTAGAAACGCAAAACGGGCAGTGTTTATAAAGACAAATTACCAGGCCACGCGTTAGCGCGTATGGCCGATTTAACTGCTTCATGTTAATCGACACATAGTAGCCTTCAAAACGGTGTGCGTTTTTTTTTTACATTTTACTTTGTTCAAATGAAAAATTAAATCAAAGTTGGAGCTTCAGAAAATACCCTTGTCATTTGGAACCAGACAGTATAACTAAAGAACCTTTTCGAATTTCGAAAAAAACCGCACCGTTTTTTTCTTCAATATGTGATGAGGCTCTCTCCCAAGTTTCACTGAATTCTGTTGAAACCGCGAGCTCTATAATTCTTTCAAAGATAGAGAATACGCAAGAACTTCTAAGCCGAGATATTCACGTTTTAGTTCTGTAAACAGCGAACACCTCTGTCCATCTGTCAATACTGCGATACCGCCATCCAATGAGATGCGAGAACCACTGGTGGTCTCGACAAAGGGTTCGGGTATCAATACCCAACGCTTGCCAAACGCTCTGTTGTCTGTAGTGGTCGGACAGAAAACTGGACTTACGATGCCGAAATGCAGAACGAAAATTAAATTAACTACCGCTAACGAAAATAGAAGAAACTCGAAAAGAACGAAGAAGTCCGAACCACTGGATAATGAGAGCGCAGATACAAAAGTAGCAATGCTAGAAGCTATGCGATCTGTTGGGTAGGTAACGACTTCAGTCTGCTATGCATATGACTTTACAACCAGCGTTATAACAGGTCATCATATTTCGACGTCCGTCTTTGCCTTCTTTACAAAAGAACAAATCTCTGGGTAATGGACCTTATTCACACGGCGGCCATGTTTAATCCCAGGAGAATACAAACCTTTGTTTTAGACCCGTTGAACTCGTTCTGAAACTGCTCAGTACGAGGCTACGCGTGAGAAATCTATTGTTTCAAGCCAACATGGCCGCCGTGTGACAAAAGAATTGACTCTTTGAAAATTAGTTTTATTCAGATAGGCATGACTGCATTATGATTAGAAAGAAAAAGGAATAATTCCCCAGAGTTGCATCTGTTTACATCACATGATCTGAATTGGGTGACAACAGCGTTAGCCGATTAATACCTCTATGGAGATTACTTCTGATGTGATGTCGATTGGAAAATACCTAGCAAGAGTGCCTAGCGATTTCTTAATATGTCACTTTAAAAAAGAAATGCCGTTTATTTTCATGGCTGTATTATTATTCGTTTCCGAATCAGCAATATGCTAAGAAGGTTCGAAGCAAGTTCCCGGAGGTTGTTCCCGCGAAAAAGTTCGAGGGGCGCTTTTCTCATAATAGGATTATCACACGCTAGCCATTTATTTGCTTTTGCGAAAAAAAAAAAGTTTCTTTCGATATCTCGCGAAGTTTTTAATGTATAGGATTAGTTTGTGTTTCATATTGTAGAATATTCACTTAGTAAAACATCAAGATAAAACAACGTTTTCATGAAGAACCACTACGAACCTGCACGGTAACCTTAAAGTGCAAGTAAAGCCATAAAACAACATTAACTCTTTTTGCCCCAAATTCTATTTCTGATATACTTCAGTTGTCTAACTTAGTTTTCTTTGAGAGGCAGGAGCAAACATTAAACTAGAATAAACGCTACCCGAATTGCGGGATTGATTCATCTTGTGATGTCACAAAGAAAACCTACGGGATTCTATTGTAGAAGTTTTCTCTAGGGTCCTCTGGGGAGGGAGTTGTTTCATCTTATGTCACATGATCCAAATGTTACAAAATTTGCAAGATTAATACCTTTTTGTGAGAAACAAACACAATAGTACAATATATATATATATTTTTTTTGACATGATACTTGCACTTTAAAGTATTCAGGATCTGTTGATTAACGTACGTATTCCTTCAAATCATTCTCAATTGAGGAGCTCGATGAATCAAACTAAATTTTGGCTTGGCGGCAATTTTCTAGAGCATGAACAATAGAGGCTGAGACAAATTTAACAAGAAAGAGACGGATGCCTTGGGAGAGTTATTTTCATTGTATCTACCGTGCAATAGAGGTTACTCTCAAAACGTCGTCACATCAAAAAACGTACGCGTTACTTGTGTAGGAAATATAGACTGCGAAAAAACAAAAAGGGTTATATTCAGGCTATAGAAACGATACTTATTGTGTTCATCTAGCTGTCAAATCCCGCTTATAATCCGTCGTAACGCCTTTGTAAGGGGGTAGGTATGATGAGGGGCAGGTATGATGAATGGGTGTTGCAAATCGTAAACGAACCCATCTACCATCCTCAAACTCTGCTTTGTGGGATACAAAACTCGTCACCATATCAACAACTTAGGAACATCAAGATCTATCCTTTTGAAATATTCACAGACGCGAATGAAGTAGTGGCTATAGATGGTTTTCACTCAATCCCCAGAGATTCAAAGGGCATGGCGGCCATGTTGGTGTACAGAACAAAAGAAGCTAACGAAGAATCTATTGTTAAGGTACACCAACATGGCGGCGATGATGTCACGTGAAACCAATCTAGCAGGAGTACTTCATTATATTAACACGGCCGGCAAGACAGCCAGGGGAGGATCGTCTGGCACAACAGGCCTTTTGCAGGAAACAGTCACGTGCTGATATATCACTTCAATAACCAATGAATGGCACTCGTGATCCCATGGGGAAGGCTTTACTGGAAACAGTCACGTGCTGATATATCACTTCAATAACCAATGCATTGCGCTCGTGATCCCATGGGAAAGGCTTTACTGGAAACAGTCACGTGCTGATATATCACTTCAATAACCAATGAGTTGCGCTCGTGATCCCATGGCTTTACTGGAAACAGTCACGTGCTGATATATCACTTCAATAACCAATGAATTGCACTCGTGATCCCATGGGAAAGGCTTTACTGGAAACAGTCACGTGCTGATATATCACTTCAATAACCAATGAGTTGCGCTCGTGATCCCATGGGAAAGGCTTTACTGGAAACAGTCACGTGCTGATATATCACTTCAATAACCAATCAATTCCGCTCGTGATCCCATGGGGAAGGCTTTACTGGAAACAGTCACGTGCTGATATATCACTTCAATAACCAATGAATTGCGCTCGTGATCCCATGGGGAAGGCTTTACTGGAAACAGTCACGTGCTGATATATCACTTCAATAACCAATGAATTGCGCTCGTGATCCCATGGGAAAGGCTTTACTGGAAACAGTCACGTGCTGATATATCACTTCAATAACCAATGAATTGCGCTCGTGATCCCATGGGAAAGGCTTTACTGGAAACAGTCACGTGCTGATATATCACTTCAATAACCAATGAATTGCACTCGTGATCCCATGGGAAAGGCTTTACTGGAAACAGTCACGTGCTGATATATCACTTCAATAACCAATAAGTTGCGCTCGTGATCCCATGCATGGGAAAGGCTTTACTGGAAACAGTCACGTGCTGATATATCACTTCAATAACCAATGAATTGCACTCGTGATCCCATGGAAAAGGCATTACTGGACGACAAACAATCTTCAAAAATGCAGTTTTAGAAAGATCGATTGGAGGTGGAAATTAGCATTTAAAAACAGGTTTTGCTAGTAACACTACCGATCTCGTACAAGTGCCTTTAAATATCTGGTCAGGTATTGTTTGCCCTCAAGTTCAACCACGTGATTCTATCCTGTAAAAGTCCATTCTTCGTTTGCCATGTTGGCAGACGTAAACAAGAGATTCCTCGTTAGCTTCTATTGTTAGTTCATTGAAAGCAAAAACAGAAATCCCAGGGGGTTTGGGAGGGAAGAGGGCACTTGTGTGTATGACGTATTGTAATATTATAAACATCATAGTAAATAATGTTTATCGTTTACACGCACTAAAATTCGCCCATCAATGGCACAAAGGACAACTACCAGCTATATTCGATGATTTCTTCCAATACGCTAGCCATGTTCACTCTCACAACACTAGGTATGCAGCTAACCAGAATTTTTACAAATCACGCGTTGGAACAAATACTGGAAACAAACAATTTCTTACATGGCGACTGAAATGTGACAAAAACTCCCTGCGCACCTTAAGGAACTAATCAAACTAACTGTATTTTCATTCTCAAAATTTACTATCAGAACAACGCACCTAGGTCAATATTTCATATCTCACTATATCATTTATTCAAACTTATTCCTATATTATACTGTCCGTTATATCTTTCTGCTTTCCTAATATCCATTTATAATTAGAACCAAAATCAGCTGGGGGCTAACTCCATAACTTTATGGTTTATTTAGCTCGCCGAGGCTCAAATGTCAATTAAATATCTGATTTTGTAAATAACCAGTGCTACTATTAATGTATATACTTTTAAGTATGTATCAAGTATCTCTTATCTATCTAATGAGCATAATCAGGAGACCATTACCAGGAGCGTTCCTATGTCATGGGGTAGGCCCCCAGCACAGGAGTAGATGTGGCTATATTTAGAATTGCTGGTTTTCACTTGACGTCATAGCCGCCATGTTGGTGCCCTTAAACAATATATATCTCGTTAGCTTCTTTTGTTGGGGCACCAACATAGCCGCCATGCCCTTTGTCATTTGAGTGAATCTCTGGGGATTGAGTGAAAACCAGCAATTCGAATTCCCGCGTTGAAAGTGAGAAGAATGATAATGAATAACAATGAGAGATGACGTTAGCTATCTGATTGGCTAAGACAACATGGCCTTTGTTTATTTCGTGCGAAATGCAATTCTAAATATAGCCACGTCTACTCCTGTGCTAGGAACAGAACCAATGGGGAAGATGGACGTTCCTGGTAATGGGCTCCTGGCATAATAAAGAATTGAATTGAAGAATATTTTGGGGTACTAATCGATGTACAATAGACCGATTTAGCTTGTACATTTGTTGTCACCAATTCAGATCATGTGACAGCTCTCGGTGCTTTGTTTTTCAATTAGAGAAATTTATAAATTTCCTCTTGGGATACAGTAAAAGAAGAAAACATTACGTACAAGCTAAATTGGTCAATTGTGTACGATCCAAAACAAATAATATAAAGCTTAATATATTTGCGGAGTCGTGGTCCCGGTTTTGTGTAAAATATGTGGAATAGGCCTTTGTATTGCCCCGTTTCAGATAACATGTAGCGTACCCGTGTGTGTTGTTTCATGTTATCGCATGAGAAGAAACTCTGATATGGAAACGGACCCAACGAACTGTTCTGCAAAATGTGTTCTGCAACGCACATTAGCTGTCAATTTCTGCAAAATCAGATTTTTCAGCTGGGAAATTCTTAGCTACTGAATTTTAAAAATGACTAGTGGAAAATTCTTCAACTTGCTTTAAGCTGAGAAATTCTTCGTATCGCTTTCAGCTGGGAAATTCTTCATATCACTTATAGCTGAGAAATTCTTTGTACTATCGCTTTTTTACCTGAAAAAAAAAAAGTTTACCAGCTCAGCTGGGAAACATCTGTTCTGCAAAAGTTTACTTTAATGTCTCCTGGGAATCATTCTGCACACACAGCTCGGCTGGGAAACATCTGTTCTGCAAAAGTTTACTTTGATGTCTCATGGAAATTTCTGCTGGGAGATTTTTCAAGAGAGTTGGCTAGCTGGCACTGAAGAACAGATGTCTTTCTGCCAGCAAAGACAAAACATGATTTATAGTTGGTGAAAATAAGTAAAATAACCAAACTGATAAGAGGATTCATCATTTTACACATTTTTCTCGTTGGGTTCCCCTGATGGAAATCCCTTGAAGAAATAACCTTTTTCTCAAAGCACAGCTGACAGGGAAACTAAAAGGGTCTATTGCGGGTAATAGACGACTCAGACTAATCAATCAAGGTGGAAATACTCCTCCAACCAGTGATTATATTCTATAACATTTCTGATATTTTAAATACAATACATATTTGCTAGATTGATGTGTGACATTCAATAAAGACTAAACTTGATCACTAAATATCTTGTGTAAACGTGTTCCATTGAAATTGGATTAAGGGCTTTGGGGTATAATGGTATCTGAGGATTTTTAAATTGAGTCCGAAGACCCGGCGCACTCTCCACTTGGCAATTTGTACTGTTCTTAACTTGGATGTGCGACCCAAGTTTGGGCTTCCCAGTCAGTCATTTCGTCCAATCAGAAGAGTACAAAACAATAATAAAGAAAGCTTTCAATTTTAAAATGTTTCCTACGTTGAATTTTCGTCATATTAAATGTTTTGAGAGTTTCACTAGATACAATTCAAATCTGTTTTAAAAAAACTGAGAAAATGATATTCTTCTTCAGGTTTTGGTAGATTTTGATGTCTAAGCCAATGTGGTGGACGATTGAAACAATACCACAATGAGCACTTTCTGCATTCCCTGCCGTTGGACTGCCTAGTTCTTAGCCGGACTATAATTAAAGTGCATCTAACCCTAGTCTGCAATGCAGATGTATTTTTTCACTCATAAATTCGAAGAAAAAAGTAAAAGAACTGCTAAAACTCTAATAATTCAACCACAGGCAGCCCAAGCTCAAGTTACGAGCTCAAGTTACGAAAATATAAGGGTTTGTATGGGAGCGTAGCGAACTCCGTTTACTAGCCAGAAATACTGTAAAATATTTGAATAAAATGACTTACCTTGCCACTGTGATGTCTTCTGTCGTGTTTCTCTCCTTGTTGGGTGGTTTTAAGCTGATTTCAGCAGGGTTTTTTTTTCGGAGTCTCTTTTCTAAAAAAACCCGGCTGAAATCAGCTTAAAACCACCCAACAAGGAGAGAAACACGACAGAAGACATCACAGTGGCAAGGTAAGTCATTTTATTCAAATATTTTACAGTATTTCTGGCTAGTAAACGGAGTTCGCTACGCTCCCATACAAACCCTTATATTTTCGTAACTTGAGCTTGGGCTGCCTGTGATTCAACACGAAGCCTTGTGTTAAGTCGCAAGTCAACGCAAATCTTTAACTTGAGTTCCGTATGGCCACCGACTTTGTTCGAGATTAAATTTGAGCACAAGTTGTTCGCAAGTCGAGATTTGCTTTTTATAATTCTCAAGACTCGGTAAAGAAGTGTTTCCCGGGCGGAACAGCAAAAGAAACCATAAGAAAAAGTAACGTCAAAATGGATTTTTTTTCCCGAAACTTCGTCAACTTGTGTGCGATCGTTTGGCCACCCTTCGCAAGTTGAACGCAAGACAGCGAGCGTTGCGTTTTAAACCAGAAGTCTCTATATAAGTAATGGATGCGGCCCATCAGTTTACGGTATAATCTATTTTTAGAACGACGCCCAAGCTACTTTCGTGGGTAAATGCAAAATTAGTTTTCTCAATAGAACAAAGGCTTTCATGTTTTGGACCAATCAGAGTTGCTGGTGCAATTAGATGTAATACGCATGCGTATCGATTTAGCGAGAATCGTTTTCTAAAAGTATGTTATAACTGATGGGCCAATATGACAGATCGAGACTTCTGATTAGAGACTTAATTTTCAGCTGTGATATTTAAACTGAGCTGGATTTTGACTTAAAATGTTTGTAAAAATGTCTTTTCCGGGGAGAGGAGGGGAGGGGGGAGGGGAGGGGAGGGGGGAGGGGAGCCCGCTGATCCGAGCTCAAAGGATCGGTTGCTTTTCCTCATCTTCAAAGCTCTTCCTTCTGCGTCTCGTGGCATAATTCTTTGTTCTTCTCAGCTATAAGAGGACACACCGGAAAAATGACATATATATTTGTTACATACGACATGAATATCTTAGCCTGGGAACAGGCTATACAAATGTGAATTACGCCCCTGCATTGATCTATCACTAGGCTCGGTTCAGGGGGAAGAAGAGCCTGCACGGACGCCATACAAATGTGAATTACACCCCTGCATTGATCTATCATCAGACTCGGTTCAGGGGGAAGAAGAGCCTGCACGGACGCTATACAAATGTGAACTACACCCCTACATTGATCTATCATTAGACTCGGTTCAGGGGGAAGAAGAGCCTGCACGGACGCCATACAAATGTGAACTACACCCCTACATTGATCTATCATTAGATTCGGTTCAGGGGGAAGAAGAGCCTGCACGGACGCCATACAAATGTGAATAGGCCCTTTGCAGCTAACACATCAGGTGGTTGTATTGGAGAGCAAAAACTATCTGACATCATTTATCTAAAGGCCTTGTACGAGATCGGTATTGCTATTAGCAAAACCTGTTTGTAAATGCTATTTCCTACCTCCAATCGATTGTCGATCTTTCAAAAACAGCGATTTTAAAGATAGCTTGCTCTCCAGCATCCATGGCAACGTCTTTCCCATGGGGATCACGAGCTCAATTCATTCGTTAATGAAGTATTATATCAGCACGTGACTGTTAGCTGCAAAGGGCCTATTACGCCCCTACATCGATCTATCATTAGACTCGGTTCAGACGCTGCTCCATGTCCACTCGTGCCGAACGCAATTGAAACAAAGGATAATAATAATAATGAAGGCGAGTGAACCCCGATGAAGACAGACGCATGCGAATGATCAGCTAAAGAGTAGTGAAGGAGTCTTACTTGAACTTTAAAAGAAGTCGGATCACTCAAACACGAGTTTGTTGTTGGGCGGCCATCTTGGATTTAACAATGGAAACTGAGTTATCCATCCCAGAGTGCACTGCGACGGCAGGTTGCGATATAGTCTGAGTCTAGTTATCGCTTGATTGTGTTACACAATGACTGCAATGAGTGTTCACCAATAATATCAGTGATTTACAATGATATCTATACAGGGGTCTTTATTTCCCTTTTCATATATTTACTCGTATAAAATCGTGTCCTACAACTGAATGACTAGCACCAGAAAAGAACCGTTTGTGTTTCTCTTGTCAAAGGCTGGCGTGGAACTGGGCCCTGTGGTTGAATTAAAGTTCTATTACATTTGAAAAATAAAATGAAGAATCACAGGTGGGACTTTTAAATATAAGAATAAAATCTAGGGTGAGAATATCGATCATGCAATTCAAGCAAGACTAAAGATTTCATTGAAGTCGCAAACGAAGCTGCTAGCGGTCCAAGGGACAGTTCTCTCCTCACGTCGTCCTCACCCTCCCCTCCCCCATCTGATCTCTCTCCCCGTCTTCGCAGGCTATCGCAAACGACACGTAATAAAAAGCTATGAAACCTATTCAATGCTATGCCAGTGTTCTTTCTCTCGTGTCTAAAATTATCCAATAAACATACTGCTGACTGATCAGTAAATGTCGTTGTAACACTATACATGTAGTCCACATTACAAAAAATCTCTCATCGCTAAGCTAGATTATCGACGACTCGTTAAATTCTATATTTACATTAAAATTTCTACCAATCTGTAACTCCAATGTTAGGGCCCGTTTTCAAGGAGATAGGGTTACCCTAGCGCTGGGTCATTTCCTCTTATTTTTAGCGATGTGTTTACAAGCAGGCGGGACAACTCAACTCGGCTGCCCGGGTTACCCTAGCGCTAGGGTTACCGGGCTATGTTTTGCCCTCGTAAACGGTTTGCTAGGGTAACCCGCCTACCCGGGTCAACTCTATTCTAGAGCCAAATTTCACATTGCAAGTTTCTGAAGTTCTCTAGCAATTAGTAGGTTAATAAACATAACAACATTCTAGGATACTATACAGCTGCAATAAAGGGCACCACAGAAAGAAGAATCGACGTTAATCCACCAAAACCCGCCAGAATTCTATTCGTGTCCGCCATGTTGTTTTCTATGCTTGAATGATTTTGGCGGCCGCGAGCCTAGCGGTACACAGGCTACCAAAGAATCAGTAAAATCAAAATCACTTCCACAGATCTGTTTGAACCAGACAAAAATGAAAGAAAAGTGAAAGAGTAATGCACATGTTTTCATCATTAGTATGACATTTCATAAGAAACGGCTTTCCAAATGAATAATATATTTGAAAGAGACTTCAACTGGCTTGTGTTGAGTTGGCTCGGGCAGTAGGGTAACCCTACCTGAATCATTTTGCTTGTAAACCCGGGCTATCTTTGACCCTAGTGCTAGGGTAACCCTATCTCCTTGTAAACGGGCCCTTAGATAGTTCTATTAGACCAGTTAGGTTTTAGAAAGTGTAGAAAATGCACTCCAATGGTGTCCCTAACTGCCAGCTTCTCATGCACACTTGGCTAGTTGATTCAAGTGCTTCTGTCTTTCTCTTCTACGCCATCGGGCCTGAGCTTAAGGAGCGCATCTCTGCGGAGTCTGTTAACCAATCGTCTTGGTAAGGAACCAGGAAGTTCAAAGCAGTTCTGAATTGTTTGGAAAATAAATAGTTAGAGGTAACAACACGGAAAGTTGTGCGCTTTGCATATTTTACAATACAGCTATATTTTTATCAAAGCCGGGAATCAGGAGCCATTACCAATCATACATTAATCCACCTGTCATACATTCGTGATGCATCATTTTCCCAGACCAGGTTATTTTTAGATTTCATTTCTCATTGTTCGCTTGCATCGCGGCATGTTGTCAACAAAAGATGCCACGTCAGCTTCTCTTGTTTGTCATTAATCACTTGAAGTAAAATTACGCAAATGCTTGTGATTGGCTAGCGAACCGAATTCGCGGGAAACACATTCTAAAGATGACCCGGGCTTTAAAAACGCTCCCATCATACATACATGTACTGCGGCAGAATAATAAATTGTTTATTATACGATAACAACAACAAAACTAAAATGAACTTCATTGTAAAATACAGCTCTCAAGACACGTGACCATATACTGTCTCCTGATTGACTCTCACTGGAACAATTGGTTTTCCAGCGCTGAAAGCTGATTGGCTATTACACATTTTGATTGACTCGCGTGCTTATATTCATTAACAAATCGCATTTTTTTCCATTGTCTATGCTCTTATTGATCATAGAGATGACGTCATAAAATTTGGAACAACAAGCGCGGCTCGTCAACTGAAAAAAAAACCAGTAAGCAAGCAATATAAGCCAGTCGGCCAAGCTAATGAAGTTCCGACCGCACATTGTTCTGTTCACATTTCAAAAACGCCACTCAAAACAAGACTCCGTTCACTTCCTATCAGTTTCCGTTCGAATCGTCGAATAGTCTTTTCTTTAACTCACCGTCATGAATGAGTGGCAGTCCATTGTTGAAGGCGTTGTAGAGATGTCCTGAATTGGCACAAACAAAACCAACATAGTAAGTTAATTCACTCTTTTCACCTGGTGGCCATCTTGGATTCAAAGCGAGGCACTCCTTTGTTTTTGCCAGGTTAGCCTCGTAGTGAGGGATAGTCAAAGCGAGGCGAACCTGGCAAAACAAAGGATTGCCTCGCTTTGAATCCAAGATAGCCACCAGGTGAAAAGAGAGAATAGGCGGTTGGCACTATTACGTCAGTTGACTACAACTACCAGAATCCTTTGCGCTGATTCTTTTGTTCTTCTAATTTGGACCATTGTCTTGGGAGTTAAAAAATTTGAATAAGAAAAAGAATTCGAAAAGGATTCTGGTACTTGTAGTCAATTGACGTAATGCAAACCGGGAAATTACACAATTTACGGGAATTTACAGAATAGCCCCTTTCAGCTTGCCTGTTTGTTGCTCTATTTCAGACAACGTGATAGTTCTCCAGAGGATTCAGTGTTTGCTTTATTTTCCAATTATAGAAATTGGTACATTTCCTCTTGGGATACAGAAAAACAAAAACGCATCACTCGAGGGAAAAGTCAGGTGGTCTGAAATGGGGCAACAAACAGGCAAGCTGATAGAATTTACAGAATTCACGGGAATTCACAAGACTCGTGATGACTTTTTCTAACGGTTTCACTGCTGTCACTCAACACAGCTTGATTCTAATTGGCTGCTTTGACGCCTAAACCATTCAAGTGCTGAAGATATCTACGATTTGTCTCGTTTCGATACACAGCTTGATTCTAATTGGCTGCTTTGACGCCTAAACCATTCAAGTGCTGAAGATATCTACGATTTGTCTCGTTTCGATACACAGCTTGATTCTAATTGGCTGCTTTGACGCCTAAACCATTCAAGTGCTGAAGATATCTACGATTTGTCTCGTTTCGATACACAGCTTGATTCTAATTGGCTGCTTTGACGACTAAACCATTCAAGTGCTGAAGATATCTACGATTTGTCTCGTTTCGATTCACGTTTATCCAATGAGAATCTAGGTAGAGTCTGGGTCACGTTAATGTGAGAATCAAGGTAGAGTATAAAAACACGTGTGATTGATGGACGACGAAACTCAACTGAAGAAAGTATGGGTCACGTTAATATGTGAATCGAGGTAGTGTTATAAAGACACGTGTGATTGATGGACGAGAACACTCCAACTAAAGAAAGTCTGGGCCTCCAATCGATTGTCGGCCTTTCTAAGATAGCGTTTTTGAAGATCGTTTACCATCCAGTATAGCCTTTCCCATGGGATCACGAGCTCAATTGATCGATTTATCTTGTATGGTTGTCCTATTTCAGGACCTCGAGTAATGTTTTCTGTATCCCAAGAGGAAATGTACGAATTTCTCTAATTGGAAAACAAAGCACTGAATCCTCTGGAGAGCTGTCACATGATCTGAATTGGGGCAACAAATGTACAAGCTAAATCGGTCAATTCATTAGCTATTGAAGTGATATATCAGCACGTGACTGTTTCCTGTAGTTACCAACAGAGCCTCTATATAACTACTTCCATATAATTTTTTTCTAAACATCACACAATACTGGTATACATTTGTAACTAATGTTACAAATGTTGAAAATGGCCTTTTTATCCAATTGACAGAGTAAGGTCTCAGAAATAAGAGCCACTTCTTCAGTAAGACTACTAGAATGCTTTAGTAGCTTTCCAAAGCCCAAATTTGTTCACTCACTTTGTTGCATGTTGTACTTGCAACGCTTACAATTCAGTCATTTCCAACGAGCGATTATGCAAATGTTCGCCTCAAAACGTATATTAAATCCTGCTGTTACCTTTCTAACAATTGTCTTCCATTCTCACTATTGAATATGCGGTTGCAATGAGGTTTTCTAAGTCGTCCAAACACGTTAAGCGAAGGGCTAGCTACGTGAATCAGGTACTGATCTCTTCCCGTGGGTAAGAGAGGATCTGGGTCGAATGCCCTGTTCACCAATAAAGTACTATCATTAGCCAATCACCTGCTTGGATTTCGTACTGTGCACGAAGTCGGAATATTAATTTGTTATAGAACATGGAGAACCATCTTCTATTTGCTATATAAAACACTCGCACCAGTCTCTAACCCTTAAACCACGTATGCTTTTAGCCAATGAAATCGCGCGTTCTTAGGATGCCCACGTGATTATATTATAAAAATAAATAGAGAATGGAGAGCCATTCACAGAAAACGCAGCCGAGAGTGGAGAAGTTGTTTCACTTACCTTCATAGCGGTGCACAGTTGTGCGAAATCATGGCTGGCCAATAGTTTGGTCTCGTGCAAGGCGAGCAAGGTTAGTGCTACTCGAAGCAGCACTTTAGACCCTTCGTAGAACAAACTGTCCCATATTCGAAGTACCGTCTGGAAGAAATTAAAAGAAGGAATTGAACAATTTTGCAATGTTGCTTATAGTTATTGAAAGGGATACCCTAGTACAAACACTTATGGTCGCAAAATGATATTTGGACTGTACTGAAAACTGAAATCGCAAGGTTTTTTCGCAATTTTATTTCTAAACATTTGCATACTAAGAATTTCAAAGACATTTCAAGTTATTTTCCCAGATTTCAAGTAATTTTCAAACTGGATATTTCTGGATTTAAATGTGGATTTTAATGCGCCAATGTTTTGATTAGCTTGTTTATCAACGGCCGCATAAATAGAAGGCTAAAATACTCTTGATTGTTTATTAGTTCATAAAAGAAGTACACTTATCATATGACCCGTACGGCATTTATACAGGGTTAGCCTCGATCTTAAGTTAAACATTCATAAATACCAGCGAGAAGTTGCAAAACGCGAAACTACAACAATACATTGTTTATTGTTATTTAAAGGGATACCCTAGTACGAACACTTATGGTCGCAAAATGATATTTGGACTGTACTGAAAACTGAAATCGCAATAACAACGATTGCTTTTGCAATGCAAGCGTGTAGGAATGTTTTTAGAGTGTCTTGCGCAAGAGTTTTGATGACGTCAGTTAGTTCTCCAAGCAAATCTGAGTTACTCATTCTGCAGGAAAAACTTTTAAAAAAATACTATCAAAGCAATTGAAGAATATATAAAAGTATAAAAAACAAGAATCAGAGAATTATAAAAGAAAATAACTGGGCGGAGAGGATTATATGTGATTTCAACTCCTAACTGACGTCTTCAAAACTATTGCGCAATACACTTTCAAAACAATTCCACTGCGAACTGCGAATTCAGTTTTCAGGACAGCTCAAACATCATTTTGAGATCATCAGTGTTTTGTACTCAGGTCTCGCTTTAATTCCTTTAATATCTTAAACTGTTCCATACAATTTAGAAACCTTTTCAAAGTGACAATTGTAATTACAGTGCCACGAATTACCGACCTAAATAAGGTTGCTTTCAGCTTCAACTTTATATTAAGAACGTAAATGAGCTATGTTTAATGAGCCATGACTTATGTTTAATTATTTAATTTTATTATCAATTGTGGTGTTGTGTGTGTGTGTGTCTGTTCGCGGAAAAAAAAGTACAATATTTAGTGTGAGCCCCCTAGATAAGTCATTTAATTGTACTTTTGAGGTAAACACTTCATTATATGTTTAAATAAAATAATAATAATGAGCCATGCCGGTTCGCACTTTAGGGACCGTTCATTAATTATACGTAGGGGGGAGGGGGGCTGGAGGAAAGTTAGGGGGGCCTTGAAAAAAAACTGCAACAAGAAGGGGGCTCCAAAAAGTGTTTGGTCCGATGAGGGGGGAGGAGGCTTTTCTAAATAAGTTCAATCTGCTAAAAAAAAAGGAAAAAAAGGGGGGGGGGATCTTGAAAAAATGTTTCTTGGTATTGTTTAATTTCTTTTCAGGCCCAAAGTTTAATTTTCAAGTACTAATAGAGTGCAAGGGACGCTGCAATATGTTTGTTAACTACCGTGAAAACATGAAGCTCATACTAAGAATTTCAAAGACATTTCAAGTCATTTTCCCAGATTTCAAGTAATTTTCAAACTGGATATTTCTGGATTTAAATGTGGATTTTAATGCGCCAATGTTTTGATTAGCTTGTTTATCAACGGCCGCATAAATAGAAGGCTAAAATGCTCTTGATTGTTTATTAGTTCATAAAAGAAGTACACTTATCATATGACCCGTACGGCATTTATACAGGGTTAGCCTCGATCTTAAGTTAAACATTCATAAATACCAGCGAGAAGTTGCAAAACGCGAAACTACAACAATACAGAGTTGTGAATAGCCCACCTTCTTGCTGGTATTTATGAATGTTTAACTTCAGAACGAGGCTAACCCTGTACAAATGCGTCTGTAGTCATCGCGTTCAGCGGTAATTTTCGAATACGAAACTGGACTATTCCGAATGCTCTTGACGTCAGGAGTTACATGTATTAAAGCCTTTAGGAGCGCCTTGGTTGCTTTATCTTTCCAACGAAGCCCGCCGACCGGTCCTTAGTGCAGCAAATCCCCAGGAAACTCACGTGGTAATCTTTTTGAACCGCAGTGTTCACTTGTTGACCCAGAGAAAACAAAAGGTGGACTGCTGAAGGATTATTTGTCGAGTCGCTTCGCCTTGCTCTGTTGTCTTTTTTTCGGCCTTCCTCTACTCGCCACTCTAGACCGGAATTTCGAAAACGTTCGACGAAAGTTTCATTTAAAAGGTATATATACAAAAATCAAAAATTAAGAAAGTCAGTATCTGGAAATAATTAAACGATGGCCCAAACTAGAGATATATTTCGAAAGATTCGAGTCTCACAACAACAACGCAAATCGTTCTGATTTTTTTCGTAGCCTACGAAAATCATTTGCGCGCGCAAAGCACCATGGGCTCGGACAGAGGGTCTTTTCAAGACTAGCAGTCAAATCAAGGCTTTCCAGACTGTACAAACACTCTAAGTATTAGCATTCCCTGCTAGCACAGATATCTTCCTTAATTCCCACGACGAGAGAGAGAGAAATTGAAGATACCTCTGCCGGTGTAGGACGCTTTCTTTGTCGCGCATGCGTTTGGGTTACCTAGCAACCCTGTCATAATCGTCCATATGACTTTGAAACCGATGTCGTGGGCTCAAATAGTGTAAGCGACGTGTTGTGCTTTCCATGCGCATCACGCATTTCCGGTAAAAACCTGTTTCTCTCTCTCTCCCGCTGTGATAAGGAAGATATCTCTGCTGGCAGGGAAGCATTAACACTGCAACAGTTCAAACTTACTTCGACAGGGAGAACGTCAATATACAGGCAGATAAACCACTTTGTTGAGAACATACTATATGGGACTCCTATGTTTACTATATGGACATGCAGTTCAGGCATCTTAGCTCTGAAAAAATACAATCAATGTACACTGATTTCGTTCGTACACGAGAGGGGAAAAATAACGAAGCAAAAGGAACAGAGGACATTTAAATAATGTTAACTACGTACTTCACAAGTTCGGCAATAACTTCATGTTCCACTTGTAGTGCAAGCATATCCTTCGCGTAGTAATCTGGAATTGAAAAATATATTGAATCAATCCTTCATTCCCTACATGTACGCTCTGATTGGTCGAGATCGATGTGATTTTAAGAGTTTATAAAAAAACGATAAATGATAGAGCAGTTACATCTATGTAATGTCGTGCGTGACCAGTAACATACAACTACAAAAGCCTTATCAAAGCTACAATCACCCCACAATCAAAAACATAACTTTGAAGAGGTATCGATTTCGTACATTTTATTAACTTCTGTAAAATCTCGCAAATGGCACAAAAAATAGATCTTCGGCTGCCTGTGATCTACAGAATGAAATTTAATGACATACTGATTAACGACGTTTCTTTTTCTCTCAATTTCCTAATTTAGTACTGAAAATGTCAACGCTTTCTAGCCTGCCGTGGGACTAAATGGTTGTCGCGTCTACATTCATTTATTGTAATGTCTGGTCTCCCGTGACATGACATAGCTGTAAAACGTCTTTCTACCTGGGAGTCGTTTGGATATCATTACATCTAGTAACCAAAATGCAGATTCTTCATTCTTTACAATTAGGAGAAGTAGTCCAGCTACGTAGTTTAACCCCTGCAACATAATAGTGAGCATATCTGAGACCTTATTTGGATCCTAAGGCAAGTGTAAAGGTAAAAGGTACGCAGCAACATGTCCTGCAATATTGCTTCTCAAACTCATGAATTATTCCTGATGGTAGGCCACCGATCACTGGATGTATACCACATCACGTGCATGCAGTTGGATACCCAGTAAAACATGTATACCAATCAATAGTGTAACTGGTATATACTACTTTACTAATCTACATATTCATAACTCTAAATATGACACTTGGAATTAACTATTGGATGACATCCTACTGTAGCTTTACATAAGGAGAAGTAAAGGAAAATATATAATTCAGCGTACAGAGTATGACTCGAACCGCTGACCTCATGAATGCTCTCTACTTCTAGTCCTCTGACATGCCCACTACACTATAGCGATGTTTCGTGTTGATAAACATTGCAATTGTTATGCTAATGTTCCAACCATGATTTGTAAAGCCCGCTTTGTGTTAGGAACCAATGGATCTCTGGTTGGCACATTAATGACAATAGATGACGACACACGAAACATCGCTATAGGAATGCTTGTTGAAATGAACCAGAGCAAATAACAATGACAAGCCTTATGATCAATAACTGCATGCAGTAAAATACCAGACAAACAATACTCCCTAATGATCTATGAATACTGGTATTGTTTCAGTTGGAGAAGCAATTTCCAAACCTCGAGCTTCGTTTTTCATCAGGGTTTCCAAACACCTCGCAACAATAAAAGCACTCGGCCTAAGCAGCCTCGTGCTTTCCTTGTTCTCGGTGTTTGGAACCCCTGATGAAAAACTAGCTCTCGTTTTGGAAATAGTACATGCACAATTTCAGAACTGGACACACATTGCAATTGAAGGGCTGTGTGCAAAAAGGGTGTAAGTGATTCTTGATCACGTTCTAAATTCTCCCTTAGAAAACAAATAAATTGAAGGAGAATTTAGAATATGATCAAGAGTCACTTACGCCCTTTTTGCACACAGCCCTTCAATTTAGCAATGGGCCTTTTGCAGGAATGCAAAGCAAGGAATGCAATATATTTCATTCTTATTAATGTAACCAGCCATGCTTCGTTAATTCTACTCGTATTTTGTTAAGTTTAGGGAGTTTCTGCACGAGGGTTAACCTCTCGACTTCTTTGCCGCTGCCTTTTCTAGTATATCTTCAGTCTTCAGTCTTCAGTGTTGTTCCAGCACTCGCTATTAGTTCCATTGGACTACTGGCTGTTATACATGTTAGAGGTCTCATTCACCAGTAGCCCGGCACTAATCCAGCAAGCCGACCTCTTGCTGGCACTGTGGGTGGTCACGGCCAGGGTTTATTGCGTCCACAGTTTATTGCGTCCAATATTTGGAGACGGGACCGCCATTTACGTGGTCATCCGAGCCACGACGAAGGTCTAACCATTTGCAGATGTTAGTGCAAAGGCAGCACCTTCTCCTCAGTTATTTTTAAGACCCTGAGTGTTGGTCCGACTGGGGTTTGAACCCACGATCTCCCGCACAACAGACCGGCGCTCTAACAACTGAGCTATCCGGGAGGCGGATTGCTTTGCTGATCTTGCTCTTACTGTATTCATAATGCTATATACTCAGAAACCATGTCTGTATGTATTTATTATATAGTTTTATTTCTTTTGGTCAAAGAATCAGAGGAAGTAAAACGAAGGTGACGTGAACTAAGACTACGCACGCACTAGAACGGCTTCCATTTTGTGATGAAATAAACGTTACATTTATATTGAGAAATATCGAGTATTCGCGTGTCACATTAGTCAAACACATTACCCGAGAAAACTTTACTAAACGAAATATCGGTTTAAAAAACGTAAGTAAGCTAGGCCGGTTACAGACTCCGCTCGACTCATGCATCGAACTAAATCCCTTAAGATCGACGTCGGAGCAACTGTTGATTCAGACGCCGAACTTAAGTGAGTGAACTGATTGTAGCGATCAGGGAATCTGGAACTAGATTTTAACTTTAGCGTGAAAATTAAATGTCAAGATGGTATAATTTATGCATTCACTCTTGTTTATGACGTCATATATGTGTGTGGCGGTACCGGGTTTGAACCTAATTTCGATTTCCGGATCCGGGTTTTTCGTAAATTATGTCGAATTGTGGGCGATAGACGATTCAGAATAATCAAACAGGGAGGAAATCCGAGTTTGTTCTAGGCCTTTACCGATTGTCCTAGCGCAATAGCCGTTATTACGGCTGAGCCAAATACCATGAAACGTTCAGCGGTTTCACCCATCTTATCGGGTCATCGACTCGTTGAGGTTGTTTCAGCTTTGAGCTTGTTTGATTGAAATTTTCCATGAAATATCCTCGTTTTACTCTGCTTTATCATTCCTGTCTCTTCATTCGATGCACTAGTAGCGATTGTGAGACGCTGAGTGGCCTAAGGATGGACTAACCGATTTCATAAGGCTGAATGCGAAGAGGAGTTGTCGTGTGAGTTGTACACTTTACGGTCCCAAGAAGCTTCTGAAGACAAGGCTTGTAAAAAAAATCCGTCAAATCACTCCAGAGGCCAAGGACAGACACCGCTTAACATTTATTATTGCTTTTCTTTAGAAAATAAACGTTTGGGGCATCATCTTCTTGATGATCTCCGTTCAACGTGACTCCATCTCTGTACCATTTTGAAATGGTTGACCCGAAAGCCTCGTTTTCATGAGGGCTGATTGGTGAAACCGCTGACTATTTGGCTCAGCCGTAATAACAGCTATTTCTAGCACAGTTTGCCAAAACGAGCACAATGTTTGGCATTTTCACCAAAATGGCACTGCTAGCACAATTTGCCTTATGTCCCGCGTTAAATTAAGCGCTTTTTAAAAACAAAGTAAGGGTTTTAGAATTAGTATGCGGCGGCCATGTTGGTGTACAGCTTTAGTACACCAAGATGGCGGCCAAAAACGTACTCTACGAATAAAGCTGTTTTCCCCATCAATATGATTAGCATTCACTTCAAAACACTTTAGATATCATTTTTAAAGGTTTATCAAGTCCAAAATTTGAAATTGGTCGAAATATATGGATTTCCTTGACATTTAGGAAACACGCTGATCTGGGCTGTCACAAAATTCAAAGTACTGTAACTCAAAAACAAATCACCGTATCGACGTAAATTTTTCGAAGAATACTGAGAATACCGATATCTAAATAATATTAAAATAACAGCTTCATATATCTCATAGTTTAGATTTTAGAATTTTGATGACGTCACATGCAAAGGATCTATAGCTGTCCAAGAAAGCCTGGTGCTTACCGGAAGTTCGGAAATCGGACTTCATTTCCCCGTTGCAAAATGACGTACAAGTCCCACAAAGAGGTCGTACAGAAAAGAATCAACAGTTAATGTGGACCGGACAATGTTTTTTGCATTTATTGCCTGTATTTACATACTTAGTTGTCAATAAAATAGGAGCATTTTTCCGATGAAACGAGCACAATTTTGAAGGAGCATAATTTTTTTGAAAAAACGGGCACTGCTCGGAGCATATTGTGCTCCACTTACGAGCACAATCGGTAAAGGCGTAGTTTGTTCTCACAATAACTCGGAAATCCGGGTTTTAAAACCGGGTCCCTACTATACCCTATAGCTACTAACCTGACAGTAACCAATTCTGGGGTTATGTACTGCAAATGCAGAAAGAACATTCTGCAGTCCTTGCCGCAAGTTCTCCTTTGATGTACCAAAATGAATGTTCTCAGGAAATGTCCTGGTAATATCTGTAGAGAATAAACAACAAATTAAAACATTACACATACACCTCGGAATATTTCAAAAACGTTGTCCTGGGCAAAGGACAAACGACATTCCCAGCTCGAAAAGGATTGTGGTCGAGTGTCGATTTAGAGGTCTGGGACCTAGAAACCGCCATTTTGAATTTCCTGGCAGTTCTTCCAAATATGGAATATGGTATTTTCCTAATATGGAAGAGACCGCGGAAAGTTCAAAACGTCACTTTTGCCTGCTATTTTATTGATATGGTGAATTCGTTTGTTTTTAGGTCAAAAACTCTAAGATGAATATTAGTGGTCTTCTGTGAATGGATTTTCGAAATATACTGTAGTTTATTCGTTTGAACTGTCCAGTTATAACCGCCTCCCGGTTAGCTCAGTGGTTAAGCTCCGGTCTGTCGAGTGGGAGGTCGCGGGTTCAAACACCGGCCGGACCAACACTCAGGGTCTTAAAATAACTGAGTAGAAGGTGCTGTCTTTGTGAAACAATCTCGTTCTCGAATTGCAAATGGTTGGACCTTCGTGTCTTCTCGGATAAGGATGTAAAATCGTAGGTTCCACGTCGGCCTCAAGTTTATCAGTCTCACCAGACTGTTTCGAGTTACCGACGTTAAATAAAGTTGCTTTATTGCACTGTACTTTACCACAATCCATTCACTTCGGTCTACCTTTTTTGAAATAGGTGCATAAAGCTCTCCAAATTAAACGCTCGCAAAATGCTGGCAGATTATTGATTTGCGAGTGAAAACAATTTTCACCAGCAAGTTTCTGCGATTCGATCTTCCTTTTAACTGATAGAATAGAATATACATTGTAAGTATGTGCCATTTCATTTTCCCAGTACCCTCTTGATTTTTCCTTGTGAAATCCTACAAAGAGACATTTGCTGTCGGATTTAAAAGTTAAGTTCGAGCGCTGGTACATAGTGCCAGGTATATATTATGTCATCTTATAACATATTCAATCCCAAGGATTCATTCGGCTACTCTTTACAATGTACATATTCCTACATGTACTGCCTATTTATGAGATCCAAACTATGAGGCTGAAATAGCTGTCCATGGTTCATAATTACTCATGACAAGCAATGTCTACTCTTTGTTTGACACACCCTCCTGTCGACATGGCATATGTGCCCCTTGCGGCTTTTAAATAAGCTTTCAAATATATATTGGCACATTGTATATAATATAATCACACAGTACTCTTTAACTTGTTGATGCGGGCAAGCACAGAAACGAGTTATTTGTGGGGTTAGAGGAAATCGTGTAACTCGCTCATTTACTCACTATGGTGTTAGCATGCCAAAGAGCCTGGGAAGCATAGTGATAATAGCAAGCGATACTCGATTTATTCAATATTTGCATATCGATATTAAAGCTTTATAAGTCGATGTTTTAATTCACATGCCTAAAAATGTTCCCTTCCAGGTCCCTATCGCTGGTTACCTCTTCGTTACTGCCTGAATAGTAGTCTTCGGTTTTATACCTAGATTGCGTCCATCTAACTCATGTGGGAGATGTTTGTTTTTAATCACTATCGATGCTGAACGGGTGTAACATGGTAAGTATAAACTGCTAAGTACTATCTTTCCTTTTTTTTTGCTCGATGATTATAGCTTTGGCAATGGCAAAATATAGCCCAACTCAGTCTGCCGGCCGAGGCTTACAAACTGGCAGAAGTCCATCACTTTTCTTTGCCACACGCCGTACAGCTTTTTGCACAAGGTAAACAACAATTACACGAATTTTAAGGTCTCTTTTTCTTCGGTCGAAATTTTATATTCTTTCTACATATATGTGTTTCATCTCTATGTAAAAGCCGTGAACGGATATGGTTACATCGGATCAAATTAAACGGTACAGTTGTTTACCAAATCGAAATTTCGCTAGCTGCCTATGTATTATAGAAGACTTACTACAAGCACGCCATATCAAATCGCTTGACATCATAAAAGTTATGTTTGTGATTTTTACGTGAATATCCACTCATTTTGGAGAAAACTTGTACCAGTATAGAGACCATGCGTTGTGTCAGTGCAGAAATCAGATTATTTCAAGTACTTCTATTTCAAGAACATCTACAATGTACTTCATGTTGCATTTATGTAAGATCACAACTAATATGGAGCTTGATTCCATTTGTGAATATATTTCGAAAGTAAAGTGCTGTTTTCAGATTCTTTCGAATTATTTCTCCATCTCATTTGAAGTGCCGTTAACGGATGTGAATTGCACCAACCGTAATGCATAAACGTCGCATTCAGCGCTGTGGACGTGGCCCGCAAAGTGTTGCGTACGACAAAAGCAAACTTTTTAAATGAAAATTTACTTTTGCCGTGAAACTTTTTGGTTCTGCCGTACGCGTGAACAATTTGCTTTTGCCTGGAATTTTTTTTGTTCTGCCGTACGCATGAACAATTTACTTTTGCCGTGAAACGCTTTGGTTCAGCCGTACGCGCGAACAATTTGCTTTTGCCGTGAAACGTTTTGGTTCTGCCGTTCGCGTGAACAATTTGCTTTTGCCGTGAAAAGTTTTGGTTCTGCCATACGCGTGAACAATTTGCTTTTGCTGTGAAACTTTTTGGTTCTGCAGTACGCGTGAACATTTTGCTTTTGAAGTTCTGGTTCTGCCGTACGCGTGAATAAATTGCTTTTGCCGTGAAACGTTTTGGTTCTGCCGTACGCCTGGACAATTTGCTTTTGAAGTTTTGGTTCTGCCGTACGCGTGAATAATTTGCTTTTGCCGTGAAACGTTTTGGTTCTGCCGTACGCGTGAACAATTTGCTTTTGCCGTGAGCGTCAGTTTGGTTTGCCGTTGAGTCATTTTCTTTTTCCGTGGTGAATTTGATTTAACTGTGATACTCGTCGGCTAAGGTACAATTTCAGCGACTATTCTCGCTGAAGAAAGTGCACAGCATATTATTTACCGCCACTGAGTGTCGCTAAATCGATATACATTAGCACCAGAAGCTTGTTTTAACAGCAGGTCAGGAACGCCGGAACTGAATCCAGGGGAAAGAGGGGGAGGAGTACAAGCAATATAACAAATAAAAGGCAGGAGAGGGAAGCCCTGGAATATTTTGTGAAACTACAAAATGCAATGCAGTCTTGCTAACAAAAAATACAGTTAACCTTGTATCCACGAGTTCTCCAATGGGAGGTTGTCTTAAATAAAATTATTATATGGACGATAGTGTTTTAATGAGAAATAAACCACTATATAACTCATCATCGATACGAAACTACATCCGGGTATTCAGTAGCGTATTTTCCATACCTCACTAGTGAAAATATCGATGACGTCACGTTTGCCGCTTTTTGAACTACAAAGATGGCGGCAGGTTTGAAAATCACAGAGGAAGATGTAAACAGCTTAAATGAGCTGCATGACAATGAATATTCCGAGCACAAAAAGCCAAATACGATCTAAATCTCTCTAAAGATTTTCTCGACTGCAACGAAGGGACAAGAAAACCCGATGAAACTCCCCAGAACAGCTTAGAAAGATCACGAAGAAGTTAGTACTGACAGTAAGATAAGAGTTCTGAGAGCAGTTTAATTGTCCATTTAATAAAAAGCAAATTACACGGTGGTTTGAACAAAGAGTATAAACTTCATATCTTCTCACCACTGTGTAATACCTTCTACATTGTATATAAGTGGGTAAATCAACATTAGGGAATTTAAGATCCGAGACTAAGGTTCCGATTGCTACCGTTGGACGAGCATGAGGGATCTGGGTCGAGATGTTGTGCGCGGCCGGTCAAGTAAGAAATTTCTGGCGGGAAACGGAGACATTAAGATTGTAAACACCGTCAACTGATTACGGTTGGACGAAAAAGTTCATTTTTTAAGTCGTCAGTCTCTCTTGCTCGTCCAACCGTAGCGGTGAACCGAGTCTCCTATCTTAAATTCCCTATTATGAAAGGCCTGTGTTAATTTGTTAATGTGTTGAATATGTTACAGTTTTCTATTTCTGTTAATTATGTTAATTATATCAGTTGTATTAACTATGATCTCCTACCTGTTGTGATACTATGTTGAACCAGTTCATCCAGTCGTCCATCGAGTAGCCGTTTATAATATTCAGGATGCTTTTTCATTCTTCTTCTAGCACCACTTAGATCCATCCATACCTGGATAGGAAAAAATATCTTGAAATGAACTGTAGATCTATAGTTTAACTCACACTGAATAGTAAACAACATGTAATTCTCATATTAGTTGAGTTTTTGTTCATATTTTAGCCCAGTGCGATCTCATTCTTGTTTGCAGAGTGAAAATTTACTAATTATACAGATTCAAGTTACTCAAGGCAACGGTTATTCAAACTTGCATGACTTCAAGCTCCAAAGGATATCTCCATATAAAGGTGAAAAACGTAATTAAAGGTTTACAAAGCAACCTTATTAACGTTGGTAGCTCGTAACACTCTTCAAAGACTGATAAACTTCAGGAGGATTTCCGATCTCTTACGGTTATACACGCGCGACTTCCGCTTCGAATTCCTTTCGATTTATTTTTCAGCGGTTCGATGAATTTATCCTGATTTGACGTGTGTTTCGAACTTACGATGTATTCACGCGGGTTTTGATATTTGTTTTGAACGGTTTGATTGATTCATAAGGATTTGACTTTGCTTTAGAAGGGTTCGATATATTTACCAGCATTTGACATTAATTTCGAAGGGTTCGATTTATCTACCAGGATTTGATATCATCATTGTTTTTCCCGTATTCGATCTTCACGCGCGAACGTTCGACTAATAGCTTGAAGCTTTGACGATTCTTACAGTCTTGATAATAATGTCCTTAAAGGCGCGCCTTATGCGTGCTACCATCACAGCCACAGGTTTATCAGTCTTTTAAAAATCCCATAATCACGAGGTGCTACTAACACTGACATAACTTTTATGTCTTCCCATTCCATATATCTTTCCAATAGACCAGTTCGCGGTAAATTCCGACATTTTGAAAGGGGTGCAAACATGGCGCGAAATACAGTGTTTGTATAGGAATCGATGGGAATCCGGATGCCAAATAAAATCCGTAAAATCGTAAAAACGAGTCAAATTCCGCGTGAAAATTTACAGACAATGTATGGAAAACTGAAAACACGATTGCACGCTTCCCAGCACAGCTACATCCCTCAAATTTCTATATATTAATCTTTTACCTGGTATCTTAAGTTTGTATCTGAAGAATATTTCAGAAATTCGATTTTACGGATTTTATTTGGCATCGGATTCCCATCGATTCCCATACAAACACTGTATTTCGCGCCATGTTTGCACCCTTTCAAAATATCGGAATTTACCGCGAACTGGTCTATTGGTTAATCTTATACAATAAATAATAAGAATAAACTGTAAAACTCTCACATACCTGTCCTCTCAGTTCAGAGGGTATCCCTTTCCTGACAAATCTCTTCACTATACAGAAATGGAATGGTTTCACTCTTTAGTTAATTGTTAACGGACCGTCGACAGTGGCTTAGTGCGAGGGGTCCAAGCGTAGACGTTTATAGTGTGGGACATTAAGAGCAAAACGGTTCTGGGAACGAGACTGGAGCAAAAATGTGGACGTTAAGGGGGAAGGGGTGGGATCTGACCTTAACGTCCAGTTGACGTTTAGGGGGGAGGGGGTCCAGGCGTGGACTTTAGTGTGGGACATTAAGAGCAAAACGGTTCTGGGAACGAGACTGGAGCAAAAATGTGGACGTTAAGGGGGAAGGGGTGAGATCTGACCTTAACGTCCAGTTGACGTTTAGGGGGGAGGGGGTCCAGGCGTGGACTTTAGTGTGGGACATTAAGAGCAAAACGGTTCTGGGAACGAGACTGGAGCAAAAATGTGGACGTTAAGGGGGAAGGGGTGAGATCTGACCTTAACGTCCAGTTGACGTTTAGGGGGGAGGGGGTCCAGGCGTGGACTTTAGTGTGGGACATTAAGAGCAAAACAGTTCTGGGAACGAGACTGGAGCAAAAATATGGACGTTAAGGGGGAGGGGGTGAGATCTGACCTTAACGTCCAGTTGACGTTTAGGGGGTAGGGGGTCCAGGCGTGGACTTTAGTGTGGGACATTAAGAGCAAAACGGTTCTGGGAACGAGACTGGAGCAAAAATGTGGACGTTAAGGGGGAGGGGGTGGGATCTGACCTTAACGTCCAGTTGACGTTTAGGGGGGAGGGGGTCCAGGCGTGGACGTTGTGGGACATTAAGACCAAAACGGTTCTGGGAACGAGACTGGAGCAGAAATGTGGACGTTAAGGGGGAGGGGGTGGGATCTGACTTTAACGTCCACTTGACGTTTAAGGGGGAGGGGGTCCAGGCGTGGACGTTAGTGTGGGGCAATAAGAGCAAAACGGTTCTGGGGACGAGATTGGAGCAAAAACATGCAGATGTTTGCATAGACCAAGTAACGAGAACGCAATCGATCGATACATGTCCTAAAGCTTCTTATCGACTGAGCTCTCGGTACTTTTAGTGGTATCATATTTATTTGGAAAGGTCATACAATCTCCATTAATGGTAATAATGGGTATACATTTAAGGCAATAACATACAACCTTTATTTTGTTACGTAATATTAAGTCTTATAGAGTCATACATGTACCTTTCCTTGATTTTTTAACTTTTGATGAGCCTTTGAGGAACTTACTCCACCTTGTTGCTCTGCGTGCAAGAACACGCAGGTAGCTGGACATGAAGTGGTCATAACTCTCATAATCGAAGTCTTCCGCTCTATGAAACCCATACTCGTCTACGGGGCTGGAAACAAATGTTTGAAGAATGCAATTGATTATCTATCTATTAACTACTGCAGCAACTACTATTGGAGTAACACGCCACAGGGGGGGGGGGGAGAAGGAAAGAGTTTACATGCTAGCAGGAGCAATATTGAATTCCGCTTATTTGAAAACATGGTAACAGCAAGACGTACTTGAGACTATATATTGTTCAAGATTGTAAATGATCATAAAGATCGGACGCGAATATTTTATCGTGCTTGTGAAATGAAACAATAATTGGAATGCACATTATTGTTATGTGATTCTGTGTTATTCTAATTATGGACTTGAAATGACCATGTATGTCCCATTGGAGTTACAGATCTTTATCAAAAGTTATGCATACTTAATAGCTGAGTACGAAATCTTTATCAAAAGTTAATTTACTCATTAATAATTTTATTGGGATTTACAGTACCGTGCATGTGATCTGAATACTGAGCTGGGATTGGTTTGCATCCTCATTAATTATTCGTGAATTTTACAAGACTATTTACAATTTTGTACAGCAATTAATTTAGAAATTAATTTACTAAAATTGAACTGAATTAAGAATTTCTAAGCCCATGTCAGAACATGCCAATTAACATGAATTTTAAAGTCCAAATTTATCTCCCTGATAATATATAATTAGCTAGCTCAGCCTATTTCAAGAGTTGGCTTGTGAATAATATGCACATTAATGTTGACTGGGAACCAGGTTGGCGCAGTGGTTAAGCGCTTCGCCTCTCACCTCTGTGGCCCAGGTTCGATTCCCGGACGCGGTGCCATACGTGAGTTGAGTTTGTTGGCATCTCGCCCTTGCTCCGACGGTTTTTCTCCGGGTCCTCCGGTTTTCCTCCAAAAACCACAAAACAAAACGAATTCAAAACTCCGTTTTCTTAATGCTAATTTAATCGGCTAATTATGAATATAAGGAACAAAGTTTAGCCATGCAGTTCAAATCATCTTTTTTTCTTATAATAGCTTTCATATAGCGTATTATAAATTAGTGTTTAAAAAAACTGAGGTTTGATTAATCTGCTTGTTTAGTTACCGGTAAATTATAATTCCAAGATCCACATGACAACTAGTCTCCTTCTCTTCGCAGCCGTTCTTAGTGTCGGTCCCATACTCCCTCCCCACTTAGCCTCCAATGCAGACGTCTTATGCGTGCAGTTCTGTTCCCTCCCACACCAACGTCTTATGAGTCCATGTTTTTGTTCAGCCAATCAGAGAAGTGCTCCAATTTTCCGAGAGCTAATTCAAATGCACAACTCGTCTGCATGAATAGATTCCCTACAAACCTCCACAGTTGCTGATTGAGAACTAAGTATTCTTCCCAGTAAAGCAGAGTTTTTTGTGGCAACGGGAAAGACATGAAGATCATATTTTTTGATATATTCAAAATCTTCAAAGTCCAAATTTATGCCGTGAAATCCTCTGAACATTTTGAGTTTTGAAGTTATTTTCTGGCACATGCTGCACCTGCATTGAGAATGGATGTCAAAATAATCAGCCATGAAATCAGGTTTTCGTGTTCTCAAGGTCCACAAAGTAATTATTTATAAATGTTCCAAATATAAGGGGCTAAGGGAAAAACCTAACAAGCAATTTGATTGGTCAAAATAGACAATCTGTAAGTCATGTGTAGAACACAAAATGTGGGCTTGAGTTCACAGACATTGGAGTGGGAGGGAACAGAACCACACAAGCCATCTGCATTGGAGGCTACTCCCCACTAAGAATGGCTGCGAAGGAGACAGAACATGACAGCTTGCGGATCTGAAAATTATACAAGAGCATTTTATATCTGGTTTGGGGATCATTTTTAACAGCCAGGGATCCTTTTACATCCTGTAAAGGTCTTATGGCAGGTGCTCCCACCACCTCCCCCTCCTGCTCTGTCTTTTTCCCCTCCCCCTCCAATGCTATGCAAACTAAGTGTATTTTAATTATTTTGAAAAGTTACATGTATTTGTGATCAACTTCTATCTGTTCTTGCAATTGGACCCGGCTTCAAATGTAAACAAAACTTGCTGAGAAAAGTGAATTGTCAACTTGTCATTCTACTGAATACTGCATGATAACACTAGTACAGTAGATCAAGAGTCTTTATTTGTGGAACTGAAGTGGTGGTGGTGAGGGGAGGGGGGGAGGGCAGAAAAATCAGCAAAGGAATTGGGGGGGAGGGGGGGGGGGGGGGAGAGACAAGGGACCAAATTTTTTTTCTTTGTGGCACATAAAAACCTAAACCTAAACCTAAACCACAAAAAAAATGTAATCCCTTTTAGAATATTCATATCTGTGATTCAATTAACCTACATGTAGTAGGTAGGTTGAATCAGATTTCACCTCAAAACGAATTTAATCTTGGCAAGATCTTACAAGATTCTCAACCTTGGTCAGGCAGTGAGGGAAGGGGAAAGAAATACCTCAAAAGCTTTCTGACACCCATTACAAGTTTTGTCCCCCCCCCCCCTCGTTATGCATGTGATATGGAAAGGGGAGGAGTAGATCCCCATTCATACATTTAATTTGTAGTCCAAACATTTCAAGCCTTCACCACTCCCCCTCCAAAAATAATGAACAGTCCTCGTGCTTATATATTAAGCTTAATTAATTTCAAATAACAACTATCACTGATAAATAAATAGGACAATAGATTCCTGTGTTGGCTTCAAAATTGGGACTTTATCTACATGAAAGATTCAAGTAATTTAATTTGTCACATTGACAGTAAGTCTCCAACATAACTAATCAATCAAAATCAATCATCGGAAAGCTAATCGATAAATCAATATTAATATATATAATTAGTTGATTAATATCGATTACTATCGATAATCAATAAAAATCGAGTCACAACTTTTTAATACATGATCAATCCATTATTATCGATTACCTATTATCGGTAATTGGTAATCAATCAAGTGAGGGGTAGATTAAAATACCATCAGTCAATCATTATTTGTGGTGGTAAAATTAGTGGGCCATATTAACTTCTTATTAACCGAGAGCAAGGTCTATACGGGAAAATATCAGACCGAGGGCTTGACACTACAGACCGAGCAATAGCGAGGTCTGTACATGAAAGACCGAGGTCTGATATTTTTCCGTAAAGACTGAGTGAGCGAGGTTAATAAGTGGTTTATTATATGGCACTTTGTGATAAACGAAGAATGAGAAAATAAGTGTCTTGTGTGACTCGCGCCCCGTAACACAACGTGAGATATCTAATTTACATAAATTTACATAGCAAAGTAGTGGAAGCCGTTCAGAATTTATTTCGGGATCTATTTGACAGCTCTCCGTAAATCAATACAAAAGATGAATGGAAATACAATGTCAGATGTCAGAATCAATTCAGAATTAGAAAACTTTGCTAATTCAAAGTGCATGAAAGGTGGAATTCGTAGAAAAAGCTTCCAGAAAAGAACATATTTCAACTAAATCAACTCGAAAAACAAACCGTTCGCTCAAGTGCCATGTGGTCGGCACAAAAATTCAAGATCTTCATCGGACCACTTTCGGCAATGACAGTTCTATGCTGTTTGTTTGTATCCTGGACAACTTTGACTGGGACATGGAAAATCTGGAACTGACAATCCCTGATATTTGCTACTAATCAGAAAAATTGGTTGGCTGTGGAATCAGAACTTCCCTAGTTTATTTATAGTGAGGGATTGTAATTTGTAAACTAGCTGGACCGATGCTGACTGACGTTCAAGACAAATTTCTTAAAGCCGATAATTGTAGAAAGAAAGCCGGCTGCAGAGGAGTAAACTTGGACTATGACTTCTGGCAGACTTGTTGTCCCGCACGATTCTCGTGTGAACGTCACTCAACAGAGCCACAAATTAGCAGGTTTATCTTAGTTTATTGAGTTGGATTGTTCAGTTATTTCGCTGCTGCATGGGGTACGTGTTTGATCTCTGCATTACCTGATACATTACTTAAAGCTACATATATATGTTCTAATTTCGTTTCTACCGAGTGGAGACTTCATGTTATGTTGCCGTTTGGAAATCGCTTGTAGTTGATGGCCAGGGAAATTAAAATGGTTCTTCCGTACATTTAACTCTGCTAGATAGAGACTTCTGAAACTTCTGCAGAACCTAACAGGATATCTACATGTAGATCTTTGGACAGCATTGTATTTCAACTAGTTATTTCCTGTCCTTTAACGGTTGACTTTGAGTACATCGATGATAATTTTTGCAGACAACAAATGGTCAAGTTCGTTTTGGAGTAAGCTTTGTAATTATAATATTTACAGGTCACAGTTTTTGATGGACCAGCTTTCTCTCTTTTAAAAACGGTATTATTACGATGTTTGTGCTCAACTGCTTCACTATATATATATAAGTGCCTAGTTATCTCTGTTTTACCCGGCTCGATTTGAGTTTTCAAGTTCCTGAGCTTAGACCAAAATATGTGAATTTGTGACCGTTATCATGGTAACGGTCTCATGTACAGCAAAATCCTGTCCGAGCACCAGCCAATCAAAACACTCGATTTAACATTGAGAGTGGTTTGCCATATAATAAACACATATACCACATCTTTTACAGTGAGACAACTTCAGCTAGTCCATTTAACTGTAATTAGACAATCAGAGCTACATGTACCCGTTTATAGGTCCTCTCGTCTTACTTTATGGGCCAAAACCCCAGAAGCTTGACTGGCAAAATGCTTTCTTTGCGTGATGCTTTCTTCTCCTCACGTATTCACCTCACCGCTTCATGCCGTTCTGTCCAGAACCTCTGTGATGCTCAAATTTTTGCCTAGTTTGATGTCTGTGAGGGTGGCCTGGTCAAAGTCGTCGCTATGTAGTTAGGTTGTTTGTTAAGTTACAGTTCCAATTTTTTTCAATGCTGTTTAAGTTGACATGCGTGAATTAAGTTTCCCAATCAAGACCTCTGGAAACAGCCATGACTGGCTTACCATCGACCGACAATGGTAATGCTGAATGTGTTTTGAATTTTCATCAGTATTAAATCAAATTGTTTACAAGCTGCTTGTTGTGTGTTTGTGATCGAAAGCAGTTTACACAGTTGATGCCTTCACTCTCTCTCATGGTCAAACTGAGTGGAGATAGTATCAATAATTGTTTAAATGAAATGCACTGTGGTACCTGTCTTGAATAAGAACATGCCCAAGCTATATTTAAAGAGCATCAATAAAAATCGATAGACATCGATAAAAATCAATAGAAATCGATAGTCACAAGAAAATGTGTTATCGATTTCCGATAAAAATCGATTAATTATTATCGATTATTATCGACTATTATCGAGTAATCGATTTATCGATTTATCGATTAGTTTCGTCGGGGTATTAAAATACCAAGGAGTGTATTAAATTTGATTCCAGATAAATCTAAGATCTCTCGAGAGCTTAAGGACACTGTAATGATGAGAGAAGATTTTCCAATTAATTACATGTTACATGTACTTTCAACGTTTCTTCCAGCGATGAACTGGAGCAGAGTCTTCCGCTTGGCTTTTCGGAAATTTGATCGATCAACTGTAAACATTAATGACAAGCGCTTCGCTACATAATGAACCAAGCATGAAAATTAAATATAAATCTGTACCTGCGAATTGTAGACATATTGGCATAACTGCAGATAACGGTAGCGTTGAATGTGAAGCTTCTAAACGAATTTTGATGCAAAAAAGGACAGCTACGACCTACGTGCGCTGGAGTACAGCTGGTTCGGTGTCTTCTTGTAATATTTTAACTTTTATTTTTTCATGTTTAATAAACACACTTTGATTGGCTAAGATTCTTTTATTGTTTTTTAAACCAATCAGATTCTATGTTATAGAACATTTGCAAAGCACTCTGGGTATAATATGAGGCGATGTCTAAAAATGGCTGGTACAATTTCCAGAAGAATGGAAGAAGTGGCTGAAATATGGAAAATAGAGTGGCTTCAAGGGCTTATTTGAGGACCAAAAGAAATATCTGCAGGCCTTCGACATAGTAGCAAGCTATGCAAAGCGAAAGTGATTCAGAAGGGGAGTTTTTCGACGCCACAGAGTCACAATTGGACAGGTATATATTGCTATAATTTTACGACTGAATTGTAGTTGACATTTCAATCAAGGATGTCTTGATGTAGTTTCATGTAATATTGCACTCCTCTACGTACATTTTAAGGATTAATTTGAGGCTTAAGAAAGCATAAAACGATGAGTTTAATTGTAATTTCAGTGGAGCTTCTTGCGTTCTTAAAAGTTATTGTTCTCGATATTTTTTCCAGCTCCGGGGTTCATTCACCTACAACATGTATTAAAGAAGCAAGGGAATACAAGGTAAAGACAAGAGATTTTAATATTTCTCCCTGTTTGAGTTTTTTCGTAATATGTTAAGCTAGTGAAGTACAAATGTATGCTTTGCTGAACCCAAAATAAACATTCCACATGAGCTCGAGAAGTGTTATACATGTATGAACTCATTTCAATTTAATCTTTTTTTCCACCATGTCTGAGTAAAATCTGATTCTGAAACGACCAAGCTAGTTCAAGACACAAGTCAATTTTAACCAAGTTGGTTTTAACTTTAAGTGGTTAGACCAACGATAGTGTTCATGCAAAGAAAGTTGGCTTTAATTAGTCCGTAGAGCTAGTATATAATGGTTGCACATTTTATCACCTGCGTCATATTTGAAAACAAAAGCCCAACTAACTCTAGACCTAGTCTAGAACATTTTAAAATATAAAATCATTAAGCAAACATAAGCTGAATACTTTCTTCTGATGGAAACGAGAGCCCATCCTTATCTAGCTGTTTTATTTAGAAATGCTAAAATACAACAAGCAGAGCTTTTTTAGGGTCATGATATAGTCATAAGATCTAGAACAAACAAATACATGATAATCTTCGGTCTGTCATTCTGTGCATAATAATTAGAATTTTGTGTATAATTATTGTATCAGCACTTGTGAAACAATTCTACAGTTCTCATGACCGATCACCGTCAATGTTGGTGAAATCTAATATGTTTATGATTTTCTGTTACAAATTATATTTATTGAATATTCAAATCTGACAAGTACAAGTCTAAGTTATGAATTTGATTATAAGTTGTTCATTCTAGATGATCACACAACACGTTTTTCTTTCAGTTTTATCTTTCAAATGCTTTGTAATTAAAACCAGGGGAATGTGAACATTTCAATACAGTACTAGTCTGTTTGGATGAGGTTATATAAAGGTGTTCACTTAATATTTTGTTCAAATTTAAAGAAGTGAAATCCATTTGGTGATTTTAATAAATTATTTTGTGGAAATATCTGCCAAGGTTGGGAACCACAAATCCATAAAATTAATTAAGTCAGTTATTCCTTTATGTAAGCAAAATATGATTTGAAGTCATATGCTCTATTAATAATAATATTTCATAACTTAATCTTCCCATTAAAAACAATGAAATTAGCTGGCCACAATAATACAGGTATTCTACCTACTTGAATATTGTTTAAAGACCGATCGAATGAAAGAAACAAAGCACGGTAAAATGAGAACATCTACATTTTCGTTAGCAACATGGGATGTTAAATTGTGTCTAGAAACGTGAGCAATATATCAACCTTTGCAATAAACAAAATCAGACACTGTTAAACATCCAACCTGAATCTGCTATAAATATTTTTTTAAATTTAATTTATGGTTTTAGAATACCAAAAGAAGGAGTTTTAACACCAGAGAAGAAACAGCACAAAATCAGGAAAAAAGAAGAAACAAGAAAGAAAGACGATTTCTTAGGAAGCTCAAAACGAAAGGGAAAGATCCTCCAGCATCTGTTGGTTGTTCAGAAACTGAATCCCTTCCTAGTCCTGTCCAGCACTTGGAGCAAAACCAAGAAAGCAAAAATGAAAATGAAGTTAAAACACAGCTAAGTCCAAGTAGAACTAAGCCAGAGGAACCAGGAACTGATAATGAAACAAGTGTAACACCAGAGACTAAGAAAATTGTAACGGAAAACAGTACGAAACTAAAAGAATCACAGGGGAAAATAGACAAAGAATCGAATTCTGAGTCCTCTACGCCAATTTCAGAGAAGGTGTCAGCAATTACAGGTAGCAGGGTAAATTCTAACGAGGTTATTGCAGAAGTGTTGGAGACTGTAAGTAAACAAGACAATGCCCCTCCCCCTGTTGCACCCCCCAGGAGGAAACGAAAAAAGAAGCTGGCAGAACAAGCTGTGACAGAAGGAAAGGATCATAGCACTGATGGTGGTGCCGAGGTGTGTTTTAGTTGTTTGGTGGAATTATAACATTACTGAAACAATGAAATAAATATACATGTACCTCTTTTAAATTAGCATGAGGTCTGTACTGTAACTTATGGACCAAGCACAAATCCACTTTATCACCAAAGCACTCGCGCCATAAAATACTGGGATCCATACATGTACCTAACACTGACAGAGCAAGTGAGATTAATAAGATGTTTATTTATATATGGTTCAAAACTATTCAAACCAGCTTTGCTTCAATTTTTCAGTTCATATGGGAAATTATGGACTGCAAATGGAGCAATCATAGATGTACAATGTACCGTAAACACCCGTAGATAAGCCGCACCTTTTCACCCAAAATTTTCGTTCAAAATCGGGGGTGCGGCTTATCTACGGGAACACCTAGAAAGGAGACCCAAAATTAACAATACATATATTTACACATCATGAACCTGTATGAAGCTTTTATTATGCGACGGTGCATATATTACAATCAGGTTCAAATCGTATCCGATCGTGTAATATTAATAGCAATTTAAACATAATCATTGGAAAAAAAACATGCAGTTTGAAAGAATAACGCAAAAACTCTTCTAAGACCCACCTTAGACCTAATATATTAGAATTTCGTGAATATTTAAATGTGATTAAGCTTATTTACTTTCCAAAACATGCTGATTCGCAGCGCTTGTCAAAGCATGACTCTAAACAACCAGGCATTCTTCGCAATTTAACACATGGGAGATTGGCACTAGTTATTGAAAATCCAAGATGGCGGATGTCAGACCTACTTGTGCAAGTATAGTTTTGCCAGAAAACCTTTCTTGCTCCAGGGATTAAAGGAAAGCAGTTCCTTGGAATTGTTGTTAGTTAATGGGAGTCTGTCAGAATAAAAGCGGAAGAATTCTGGAATGATTTAAAGACTGCAGGTTAAAATATACACAAGAAATGACAAGGCAAGTTGAACCATATTCGATCGAATTAAAGTTGCGATTATGTATTTATGACAATCAAGTACGTTTATGAACTCCAACAAAAGATTATTCTTTTTTTTTGGGAAGAAGTTTGGCATCAAGTACAAGCGTTATGAACTCAGACAAAAGATTTTCTAATAATTTTTTGTATTTTTCAAGAAAAGTTTTTTTCCTAAATTCAAGCTTCAAAACTTGGGGTGCAGCTTATCTAACGGGTGCGGCTTATACACGGGTGTTTACGGTATTTATCATGGGCTACGTAACCCCGCCATCGGTGTGTATGTTGTAGGTTGTTTCTCAATTCAGGTCATTTTTAAACAACCTAGGTCATTTTTAAATAACCTAGGTTATTTTTAAAATATAAATAACCTAGGTCATTTTTAAACAACCTAGGTTATTTTTAAAATGACCTAGGTCATTTTCGGGTCTTTCAAATGTAGGGTTAGGGTTTGTATGACTATATTGAAGAATTTAAAGCATTACATTTCTACGTTGCGACTTAGCTCTAAAAACCCTAAATTAGTGAGCACCCATTGTTGACGGTTAGGGTGTTTTTAAATGTAGGGGTAGGGTTTGGATTAGTTCACAGGACCATTGAAGAAGCATTATTTAAAAAGCTTAATTTAGTGACTATAGCTCTAAAATCATTGACTTCAAAGTAAGTGAACAGCCCTTGTGGACGGTTAGTTTTTTTTTAAATACAGGGTTAGGTTTTGGATTAATTAGTTCACAGGACCATTGAAGAAAAGTGCACTTGAAAACACTTGAAAACTTCGCTAAATTCTCCATTAAGTTCAGATGTATTTAGACTCGTTCTATTAATGATTTGGGATTTAAAATGGTTAGGGTTTTTTCAAATTTGGGGTTAGGTTTTAGAAGAGAAAGCGCCGATCATTTATCCATTTTTTACATCTTTTCACATTCTCGGAGTTCTTTGATTAGAGACTGACAAGACAATATAATACAGTTAATGTTAGAGGTGATGCGCTTTCTTTTGTCTTTACTTTCGGTCAGTGATTACTCTAAGTCGGTTCGGTTGACACAGTTTGTTTCGAAGTACGAGTGGAGCCGTAATAAAGTCAAGAAACAAAGTATTTTTTCTGGATTTAGCTTCCTTACTTCCCTTGATTTGCTGCAGCTTTCATAAAAGAACGCAGAGTCAACACAAACGTGTTGTTTAATGTCGTCCATACAATGTTTTCGAAAGATGTTTCCAAGTCCGATTTTGTTAGTAGTACGCATGCGCACATAACAAGAGGGACTGGGTTTGACGATAAGTCACTTGGAGAATAAATGATGTGTTCAAATCAACAAGCGCTTTCGTGGCGCAGTGCGATAATCCACTGGATTAATATCTACCAGGCGTTCCTTGTGATTCGGCCAAGTTAAGCCCGACCGGGCAAGGTTAGTAAGTGGATGGGTGACCGTTGAGGTAAGTGGTACAGTACAGTAAGGTGTGTCAGGGGGGACAAGGAGAAAATTGAGAGGCAGTGGGAAGGGAGGGGAAGGGAGGGGAAGGGAGGGGAAGGAAGTAGAGGGGAGGGGTAGTTCGTCAAAAAATATTTTGTAGGGGAGGGGTGGGTGATTTTTTTTTTTTTATGACCTACATGTAGGTTGTTTTTAAATGACCTAGGTTGTTTTAAAATGACCTAGGTTGTTTTAAAATGACCTAGGTTGTTTTAAAATGACCTAGGTTGTTTTAAAATGACCTAGGTTGTTTTAAAAACAACCTGAATTGAGAAACAACCTACAACATGTACATGTTGTTTTAGTAACAGTACATCATTAGTGGTACATTACTATATAGTCTGATATGCGTAATGTACAGTCATTCGAGTCCTACATCTGCCGCTTTGCCTTCCAAATTAAATACCCAATGAGCATGAATAAGGTTATATATTTTTATAAATCCGTATATGGTTCTAGTTTGAAACGAAGTTATGGCTTCAGTTACTTAAGATGGTTTTGTAGCAGTTTTATGCTTTAATATACTAGATAATACTGGTATTATTGCAAGGCAGCGTTTACTGAGTTTATTTGAATTTGCCAAGTGTTATTTATTTTCACGATACATGTACAATACAACACTGTATTACTGTTATTTACATAGAAGTAACCAGTTTATTGGTTTAAACCGGTATAAGTTGTGTATTTACTCGATTTTCATATTACACTAAACACTGTTTATTGTCAACTAGTGCATGTTCATGAGCTCAAATTGCTCTAGATTATCACCATGTAGTTGAGTGTAATTTATGATAGTTAATAAAGAGGGTGCATGCGGTTCGTGTGGACACACCCCTATAAGTGGTTGCTTATTACATGATAAATGTTTTATGTTCGGTTGAGTGGGGAGCGAATTAGAACATAACTCACAAAGTTACCTAGCCATATAATTAGTAAATTATTATATGGCTAGGTAACTTTGTGAGTTATGATTGGTCAAATTACATTTCATAACTTCCTATATGGACCACAAAATCAAAACTGCGGTAAGCTGGATTTGAATACGTTTGAGCCATATAATAAACATTATTAAACTCTTTTTTTTTCCAGGCTGTACTGTATTAAAGTTATTGATCCCCATTTTCCTGCTTTGTGCTTGGGCCATAATGCAGGGTGAGAAACTTGGTCTATAACTTACCGTATAGTACAGACCTCGAGCTTACACTCTTTAATTAATATTAGGTATGTATTGTATGGTCTGTTTTTTCAACCTACATGTACTAGATGTAGTTTATTATATTTTTCAAGGTTATTGGTGCAGTTGTTAAAGTGTATATAAAACGAAAATTAAGTTGATCTTGTTTGGAAGTCCTTTCGAAATGAGGTTCAAGGATGGCATTTTGCGTTTGTGAATAACTCGTCTCGTTCCAGAGATATTCAGGTTTTTGTAATATGTAAATTAGATTACCTGTGACGTAATGACCTAGCTTCACACAACCAGGAGACAAATCACAAAATAAAGAATATCTCTAAAAATAGTGGCTAAAAATAATTGAAACTTTGCACATGTATGGTACTAAGGAAAATACACATCAATGTGCAAATCATGACGTTGTGACACTCTTGACACCAGGCCACTTTCGTGATAAAAATAAATTCCTTGATTTCTCCTTCGTAATGTACAATTTACTGCTGTATTTAGCGCATTAGGCAATTTCAAACAATGTAGGCATTGTACAGTACCGCCTGAAATTATTGACTCATTTACCACGGCTTTACTGCGTGCAACGACCGCGGTATGACCACGGTAAAACTTCAGTGTGGCCACGTTTATGGCCACTTAATATACAGTACTGTTCGAAATTATTACAACGCTAATTGGGGAAATATCCCGCGGATATTTACTTTAAATGCCAAATCATGGCCATTATTATTTTGTGTGTTAAAACTGACTAGAACAAGAAATGCTTCGGAATAAGCTTCTCAAGTCTCGCTTCGCTAGCATGGCCATTTTGTGTGTTTAAAATGACTATAGTACAAGAAACGCTTTGGAATAAACTTTTCAAGTCGTGCTCATTAAATTTTAATGTCCACTGCAATAATGAAGGAGGTGAGTCAAACTGGAAGAAGAAGACTAGAACAAGAAACGCTTCGGAATAAGCTTCTCAAATCTCGCTTTACTAGCACAGCCATTTGTGTATTTAAAATAACTAGAACAAGAAACGTTTCCGAATAAGATTCTCAAGTCGCGCTTCGGCCATTTGTGTGTTTAAAATGACTAGTACAAGATTCAAACGCTTCGGAAGTTAGGCGTGATATCGACTGACTATCGAATATCGGATAATTATATCTCGATAATATCAGATATATATGAATGATATATGTCTATTAGATATCTAATTAGATAAGCCACCTTTACCTTTACTCAAGTGCTTGATATTCGATATCGGATATTATCACGTCACATGTACAATGTACTGTAGATGTCTATTAGATATCTGATTAGATAGACCCCCTTTACTCAAGTGCTTGATATTCGATATTATCCGATATTATCATGTTAGATGTCTATTAGATATCTAATTAGATAGACCCCCTTACCTTTACTCTAGTTCTTGATATTCAATATTATCCGATATTATCACGTTAGATGCCTATTACAATGTACATGTAGATATCTAATTAGATAGACCCCCTTACCTTTACTCAAGTGCTTGATATTCAATATTATCTGATATTTACTGGTTATTTCATGGTTTTCTATGGAATACGGGCGAAAATTTCACGAGAAATTTGTATTATTTAGTATATAACGAGCCTTTAGGCGAGTTGTATACCAAAATAATATAAATTTCGAGTTAAATTTTCGCCAGTATTCCATAGAAAACCATGAAATAACCATATTATCCTATAAATAACAAATTTACAAAAAGATTTATCACGAAAACAAAGTAACTTACCGGACGATAGACTGCAAATTTTCTTGCCGGAAAACACAAATTTCAAGTGGCGGCCGCGCACGTCTGCAGACTAATTATGTATTCAAAATGGTGAATTCTTATTGGCTGATAAAGAAATGGCACAAAATTTCCTGCATTTTGATTGGACTTGACCTAGCCATGGAATACCGCTCTGTATTTCATAGAAAAACCATGAAATACCGCCCTGTATTCCATAGTAAAGCTGAGCTCTGATTGGCTGAAATATAATATTTATAGGATAATATCGGATATTATGTTAGATGTCTATTAGATATCTAATTAGATAGCCCCCTTACCTTTACTCAAGTGCTTGATATTTGATATTATCCGATATTATCACGTTAGATGTCTATTATACATCTAATTAGATAGACACCCTTTACCTTTACTCAAGTGCTTGATATTATCAGATATTATCACGTTAGATGTCTATTAGATATCTAATTAGATACACCCATTTACCTTTACTCAAGTGCTTGATATTCGATATTATCCGATATCACGTTAGATGTTGATTAGATATCTAATTAGATAGACCCCCTTTACATTTACCCAAGTGCTTGATATTCGATATTATCGGATATTATCACGTTAGATGTCTATTAGATATCTAATTAGATAGACCCCTCAGTTTACCTTTACTCAAGTGCTTATTATCCGATATTATCCGATATTATCACGTTAGATGTCTATTAGATATCTAATTAGATAGACCCCTTTACCTTTACGCAAGTGCTTGATATTCAATATTATCCGATATTATGTAAACGGAATAAATTATCCAATATTTTGTGGTACATTTAATACTTTGAATGAAAAATATCCGATATTCAATGATATTTGTTTGATATCAGACTATAAAAATATATAATATTAACTTCTTATTAACCGAGAGTGAGGTCTTTACGGGAAAATATCAGACCAAGGTCTTGACAGTACGGACCGAGCGATAGCGAGGTCCGTACATAAAAGACCGAGGTCTGATATTTTCCCGTAAAGACCGAGTGAGCGAGGTTAATAAGTAGTTTATTATATGGCACTTTGTGATAAACGAAGAATGAGAAAATAAGTGACTCGCGTGACTCGCGCCCCGTAACACAACGTGATATACCTAATTTACATACCAAAGTGGAAGCCGTTCAGAATTTATTCCGGGATCTATTTGACAGCTCTCCATAAATCAATACAAAAGATGAATGGAAATACAATGTCAGATGTCAGAATCAATTCAGAATTAGAAAACTTTGCTAATTCAAAGTGCATGAAAGGTGGAATTCGTAGAAAAAGCTATCAGAAAAGAACATAAATTATTTCCACTAAATCAACTCGAAAAACAAACCGTTCGCTCAAGTCAAGTGCCATGTGGTCGGCGAAAAAGTTCAAGATCTTCGTCGGATCACTTTCGGCGATGACAGTTCTATACTGTTTGTTTGTATCTTGGACAACTTTGACTGGGAGGACATCAGTGGAAAATCTGGACCTGAAAATCTCTGATATTTGCTACTGATCAGCAAAACTGGTTGCCGGCTATGGAATCAGAACTTCCCTGGTTTATAGTGAGGGATTGTAATTTGTAAACTGGACGGATGCTGACATTCAAGACAAATTTCTTAAGCCGAAAGAAAGCCGGCTGCAGAGGAGTAAACTTGTTGAGATATGGACTATGACTTCTGGCTCTGGTGATAGTCGCTGGCAGAGTTGTTGTCTTGTAGTTTTACTCGCTACTTCCACTGGACGGATCGAGTTCTCGTGTCAACACTCAACAGAGCCACGAAGCTTTCACGATCAGCGTTAGCAGGTTTATCTTTATTGAGTCGGATTATTCAGTTATTTTGCTGCTGGGGTGTTTGATTCCTGCATTACCTGATACATTACTGAGCTATGTTCTAATTTCGTTTCTATACCGAGTGGAGACTTCATGTTGGGACTCGCTTGTAGTTGACGGCCAGAGAATATGGTTCTTCCGTATACGTACATGTACATTGAACTCTGCTAGACGGTGACTTCTGAAGCTTATGTAGAACCTAATCAGTAGGACATGTATCTTGTCTCTGTAGCACTAGACCTTTGGATGGCATTGTATTTCAACTACAATGTAGTTCTTTCCAATATCCTTTTCTGGTTGACTTTGCGTACATCAGTGATAATATTTGACAACAAATGGTCAAGTTCGTTTTGGAGGTAAGCTTTGTAATTATATTTACAGGTCAAATATTTTGATGGACCGGCTTTCTCTCTTTTAAAAACGGTATTATTACGATGTTTGTGCTGTTAAACTGCATCACTAAGTGCATAGTTATCTCTGTTTTACCCGGTTCGATTTGAGATTTCAATTTCCAGAACTTAGACCAAAATATGCGAATTTGTGACCGTTATCATGGTAACGGTCCGTACGGCAAAATCCCGACCGAGCAGCAGCCAATCAAAACACTCGATTTGACATTGAGAGTGGCTTGCCATGTAATAATATCCAATATTATCTAGATGGAATAAATTATCCGATATTTTGTGGTAATACCTTGAATGAAAATATCCGATATTCGATGATATTTGTTTGATATTAGACCATAAAAAAATATCTGATATTATTCGATAGTCAGTCGATATCGCACCGAAATGCGCTACGGAATAAACTTTCGAAGTCGTGCTCACTAACACGGCAATAATCTTCATTAATCTTCATCTGATAAACTTTAGCTTCTGTAGTTTCAACTCAGATCTGTCAATCCTTCAGAATTTGTTGAAGTAATTGCATATGTTTTCAATTGAAGAAGCCAGCTTTTTGGATACGAAGATTCTATGTTGACATGTGCTTTCAACCGTGGAGACTGATTGTCTGGTTTTTCACACAACAAGAGTGCTACAAACTTCACGGGAAGTGTAATTTTATTGTTTTGTAGTTTAAATCACCACAAAGCTTCTTAACTTTACTGGCAAATGATATAAACGTCTACTAAACAGAACATTCTGGAGTTCTTTTTATTTAATGTTCTTCCATTTTCGAAGGTAATGAGGTCTGAGCCTTGAATTCCGCGACACAAGTGTGACATTTTCCGCGAACTGATTTGAATAATCAATGACTCTGCAGTGTTTGTTTTGTTTTGAGATCACACCAAATATTCTCTACAGATAAAATATTCTTTTAGAAATCGAAATGCTTACAGAATCAAACGTTTTGAAAGATTTTACTTCATTTACATATCTTAGCAGTTTCCACCTGGTGCAAAAAAATGGTTTGAGTCCATTCAGTTTTAATTAATTTGTTGTCTGTTAAGCAAGAGATGCACGAACCACATCGAACTTTTGCAGTGTATTAGTGAGCGGAGTCCAATAAGTTAAAGGTTTTATTATTTTAATGTCGGCATCAGTCGATCATTGTCGCAAAATTTAATTTGATCTCCCTTAGCCGAGTGCCGAAGCATTGGGCAAAAAATACATTAATCATTGCTCAGTTGTTAGACTATTGTGTTACGACCACGGCTTTCGACCGCGGTAAGTTAATTAGCCGCGGCTTTACCGCGGTAAAACCTTGGTCATACCGCGGTCGTACCGCGGTCAATGGACGTGGTTTGACTGCGTCCGTATACATCAATAATTCCAGGCGGTACTGTATATGCGGGGATTAAAGAAAATTGTTTTGTCGAACAGAGTCATAAATTACAGTCTGATATTATTTTATGTTCAAGGTCAAATGAGCCTGGGGCCAAGAGTGTTTCCATGGCAATTTTTAACCACTATTTTCAGAGATATTCTCTATTTGGTAATTTGTCACCAGGCTGTGTCAAGGTCATGACATCACATGTAATCTAATTTACATATAACAAAAACCTGAATATCTCTGGAATGAAATGAGATATTCACAAACAGAAAATGCCATCTTTCCTCATTTCGAAAGGACAAATAAGATCAACTTAATTTTTGTTTCATATACACTTTGAAGTGCAACTAACCTCTTTTGCAATTTATATATTATATACATGTATGAATCTTTGAAAGGTTTTGAGTACTTACGGTACTTCTGCGAAGAAATGTTTGGCTTACAGAGAATACTCTATGTTCTATGCTTGTTTGAAATGGTGAAAATTTGACCTTTCCTGACCCATGACCGCGTAAGAAAAAGCCTGGGTCGATTCTTGATCTTACGTCATCCAACTCATTCGACTTTGCAATAATTTGAATAAATATTCAGCATTTACTCTAAAATACCTGTTTTCTTTACTAACAACTCACAGACTGTGTATACATTGTATATTCTCTATATATCGATGTTGTTGTGATGGAAAGGCGCCATGGAGAATAATGCATTAATGAGGTGACGTAAGATCAAGAATCGACCCAGGCTTTTTCTTGCGCGGTCATGGGTCAGGAAAGGTCAAATTTTCACCATTTCAAACAAGCCTAGAACATAGAGTATTCTCTGTAAGCCAAAAATTTCTTCGCAGAAGTACTCAAAACCTTTCAATGATTCATATGTATAAAAATTGCAAAAGGGGTTAGTTGCACTTTAGGCACTTTGCTTCTTAAACCTCTGTAGCCCGCGTTTGATTCCCGGATGTGATGCTATACAAAATGTACATTTAGGGTATTACAAGTATTCAATTGAAGGGCTGTGTGCAGTAAAGGCAGTAAGTAACTTCTGATCACGTTCTAAATTCTCCCTTAGAAAACAAAAAAATTGAAGGAGAATTTAGACTGTGATCAGGAGTCACCTACGCCCTTTTGTACACAGCCCTTCATTTACAGTATACATGTACATGTAACACTAAAATTACCTGCAGTTGAGTTTCCAGTATTCTCAACTTTGTTTCAGGTCACTGAACCTCATTCACCAGAAACACCAAGTTCCCCTGCAGTAATACACAATGTAACTACAGCAGAGTCATTACCAAGTGACAGTGTGAGAACTACAAGTGTCATACCCGAACAATTTGAACAGGACCTTACGGCTGCTCATCTCGCCAGTCTGTTGGAACAGGAAGATGATGATCCTAGCATTCAATTGGATTACAAATCTCAAGAAATGAAAATAGTCCTTGAAAAAGCAAGTTCTACTGAGGTTATCCCAGCCTTGACGTTAGATTCCCGATTCAAGTCTCACTCCGTAACATCTCTTGGTAGTAGTGGTACTAGGTCCGATAGCTTTATGAGTGTTTCTAGTCTTGTCTCTAATGGGCCATCATTAAATAAGGCAGGGTCGTCGACTTCTGTAGGTAGTAGCCACTCATATCAGCAGTCATCCAGTGGTCACGGTGGAAAAGTGAGGGCGAGTTCGGTATCAGGGAGACCTTTGTCAGATATTGTGAGTACCTTTCTTGATCAGTAAATAATTTTTAATACAATGTAATCTTACAACGATTTCATTGTTACATGTACGTCAGTGCACAGAGCATTCATTCAACGTAGTCATTCGACACAATCATTCAACGTGCTTTGCAACCAGGCTCACTTGTTTATCGTGGTTTTGAGGTGCAGAATCGAATAATTTAGGCGGTTTTCCACATTCGAATACTCAACAGACTTCCCTAACATACATTGCCGTCCAGAAGTTGCGGAAATTTGTGTCGAATGATTATGTCGAATGAGTACATGTATGTTGAATGATTGTCTAAAAAACTTGAAACACTGCCTATATTATGCACATAACACTGAAATGGGTTGTAAAAAGGTTTTTCATTGCAAAGGATGCAAGGGTGGTCGAGTGGTTAAACCACTTGCCTCTGTGGCCCAGGTTATATTACCAGACTCATAGTTCTATACAAATGTATGTCTGAGTTGAGTTTGTTGGTATGCAATTCAATCTGTAAAAAAAATGTATTCTTCTTTACGTTTTGACAAAGTTTGATGTCTAATTTAAAGCCAATGAGGTGGACGTTTGTAACAATACCACACTTAGTAACTTTCTGCATTCCTTGCCGTTGGACTGCCTAATTCTTAGCCGTACTGTCTATTACTTAATACTGTGACAATTCTGAGATTTTTGTGTTTTGTTTTTTTGCAGGAAATACTAGAGCAGGTTTTAGTTAAGAATCTGGACACGGGCGAGAGCATACCCCTCAGTCTTGCAGAAGAAAGGTTACCCAAAGGAACCAATCCCCTAGCCCTACATATCATGAGGCTGACGTCAGAGTACTCTAGGTAGGCTGTTTGTTATTACAATTACATTACATTTTTTTTCAGATTAGACTGTATTGTAAAGTTACTGTATGTTGCAGTTAATTTTTGTTTTCAGTTAATTTTTATTTCTAACTAGTTAATTTTTTTCTAACTAGTTAATATTTTTTTTGACTAGTGATTTTTTAAACTAGGTTTAGAGCTGTTATTTCCTTATTACCAGGTGAACCCTAGCCCTAGGCCAGTGAAAACTCATTGTTTACCTGTGAACCCTAAATTAGTGACTTACATGTAGGCTGCTCTAACAACCCTAAATTAGTGAGCACGCATTGTTGATGGTTAGGTTTTTTTTTATGTAAGGTTAGGCTTTGAATTAGTTCACAGGATCATTGAAGAAGTGTTATGTTTCTCTGTTGTTTGCTGTATTGAGATAGCCCTAAAACCCAAAATCACCATAAGAAAAAGAAGAAATAGGAAGAAAAAAAGAAAATGGTTAAAAAATTAACTAGGGATTTTTTGGATTGACTTAGTATCTTACTGCATATATGCAAATTTTGATGAGATTGTGAGGGACTGGGCACTAGTAGCACTATCTCATATAGTAAATAAGTAGAGGGCTTTCACATCGATCACTTGGTGGTGCAGTGGTTAATGCTTGGACCAACAGATCCAGTATGGTAATTCAATATGGTAATTAGTATAGTTAATTAAAGCAATGTAGCACTGCATGAGTGGGGACTTATGGGTAGAGGGGTAGAGGAAGTGATGAAGGAAGAGATGTAGGAAAGGGGAGGGGAGGGAAGGGTGAATATATAATTTTAGTACCCAAAAAAAATTCCTAGTTAGAAAAAATTAACTAGTTAGAAAAGAAATTACCTAGTTAGAAAAAAATTAACTAGTTAGAAAAGAAATTAACTGAAAACAAAAATTAACTGCAACATATACATTTAGTAGGCCATTCGAGTAGCGGAGCACCATTTGATTGAAAGACTGATTGACTGACTGCAGTCCATCAATGTTGACCATGGTTGACCACCATAATAATAGTATAATAATAATGCCGTCTTTAATATATTTGATAAAATACATATCGAATTTACAATTAATCGTATAATAAGTATAAAAGTTCTTTACAAGAATATCTAAAAATATTAAGCTTCTATTATAATTATAAACATTCAACTAACTATTAAACTGTTAAAGAATATGTACAGGCTTATTACATTACAGCTAAGTTATATCTAAAAATTAATCTATTAAAACAGCTGTCTTTAAACCATAATAATAATAATAATAATAACAACAGTCAACAACAACAAGAATAATAATACTGGGGCTCGTAACTATTTGTGTGTAGTGCTTCATAATGGTACTTGTGCAGATGTTATGACCACTACACTAAGCCTGTCTATCGCCATTCGGAATGTGACAAATGTTTATCTTTACCCTTGACTGGTTTTAAAAATAATGATTATCATTATTTTAAAGCAATTTGACAATAATATTATTATAAGTTTAATTATTTTGAAATGTTCGTCTAGGCCAAGTTTTGATAAATTTCTTTTGAAACATTTGTTTTACTAGTCAGTTCATCGGTTTACATGGCAGTATTGAAGGAAGAAGTATTTAACTAAAATAAATTATTTTACCATCTTGTGTTAGTAGCCGAATTTTGAGTAGTTAATTTTACGTACTAGTCAGCCGTATTATAAAGTCAGTTCATCGACTGTCACGAGTCACGGCGCACGTGAATGTAGAAGTTCACTGAAGTTCAACTTACTTTACCGTCCCACCAGTGTTATTGTGTCAAAAAACAGACAATGTCTGCACAGCATTTGAAGCGGTTTAAAGCAACACATTGAAGAATGAAACAGGAACAAAGTTTAGTGAAGGTAGCTGTTTGAGTTTTACTGAATGGTTTGAAGTGATTTTTATTAGTTATTCTAGGGAAAATCTGTGAAGTTCCCCAAAAATACGTTGGTCTTAACACGATGCAACTGAAATTATTGTTAATATGCTAATTTTCAACTTCAGTTTGTTTACATTCACTCACACTGCAGTGCAGTGAAACTTTTTTCAATCATGCACTTACTAATGGCTAGCCACCAAACATCTTGAGCAAACATCTTGAGCTGTTGATGGCTAGCCACCAAACGGCTAGCGCCGTCGACGGCTAGCCACCAAATGTCTAGTGCCGTTGACGGCTAGCCACCAGTATTTACCATTAGTGCCACCAAACCACTAACACCCAGCCACTACAAATTTAGCGCCGCTGGTGGCAGTCTGACGGTTGCAGTTTTTGAGCAGGACTGTAATGGTTACTTTATGGTAATAGTGTGTTCTGGTCATCTTTCTATAGCGACACCAACCTGTCAGCAATTGACCAGGAAGATGGAGTTGAAGATGTAGGTCGCAAAGTGAAGAAGAAAACGTAAGCTGTGCAGAATGTAATATGTAACTATTAATAAAATATGCAAGGATCTTAAATGGCTGAGTGGAGATACATGTACATGTACATGTACATGTACATGTACCATAGAATCTTGTATAGTCCCCTGGGGACTATTCATCATACAGTAAAGGGTCTTTATAGGGGTGGGGGGAGACCACTGTACACCAGAGCAGTGTTAAATCAGGGGTCAAAAACGAGCAAGTTCTTGAAACTCTGTGTTTTTTTGTTTTAATTTCAATTGATTTTGCCAAGAAAATGATGGCATGAAGTTGGTGCCAAATTTTAAATTTCACATTGTGAGATATTTGATGATTGCTGCTGAAAGATTTCCATGTTGAGAGAACTGAAATATTATAACAAAAAAAAACATTTTCATTGATAGAATGACAATACATATGTCAGTTATGTCTTCAGTTTTGAAGTTCTCTCAACATGTTCTTCAGAAGCTATCATCTAATATCGCACAATGTGAAATTTAAAATTTGGTGCTGATTGAATGACAACTGGGAATCAATGGGATTCTATGGTACTGTTTTTAACTTACAGTATGACAAACTCATGATCACCAGGAGAAGATAAAATTGTATTTCCAGATGTGATAAAGAATGTATAAGATTATATTAATTATCCATCAAGCTATAAATTACATGCATGCATGTACATAAATTACAAGTGATTTCATGTACATTACAGATGTGGAATGTTATTTTTTATATGTCACATGTAGAACCTGGTATTTTGTGACTTGGTGAATATAAATCATGTTCTTATGTGTGCGCTCATTTTGGCCTGTTTTTGCATTTGAAAACACCATTAACAGTACATTTTTCTATTAATTACCCATCCATTTTCTAGAAAGAAGCTGAAGAAGTTTCTTGGCAGAACTGTAAACAAGATCAAATCTGAGAAAAGAATCAAAGAAGTGACTGTAAAAGAAGGTAACTAAGCATTAATAAATGTTTACAAACATGAATTTAAAACTCCTAAGTAGTGATCTCAAAGAACCTATTGTTATGTGCTTTGTACATGTTGTAGGTCAATTTGACTCTTACATCGATTTTACCTAAACCTATGTTAATTTGACCCAAGCCAAATCAACCTAGGTCAAGTTGCCCTAACCCAAATCAACCTACATGTAGGTCAATTTGACCTAACCCAAATCAACCTAGGTCAATTTGACCTATCCAAATCAACCTAGGTCAATTTGACCTATCCCAAATCAACTTAGGTCAATTTGACCTAACCCAAATCAACCTACATGTAGGTCAATTTGACCCAAACTAGGTTGGAACAAACCAACCTACATGTAGGTCAAAATTACTATTTCAAATTGATCTACATGTTAGGTCAAATTGAAATCAAACTAGGTCAATTTGACCCAACACAACTACATGTACATGTACATGTACATGTACATGTACAATGTAGGTAAAGGTTTTTTTTTTCAACTACTAGGAAAACAGTTTCAACTAGGTAAACAAATTTAAACTAGGATTTTTTTTAAAACTGGTTTCTAATTTTTTTCAAGATTCTAAAAAGGGAACTTATGTTCACTGCACCATGTTAGGATTTTTTCTATTTTGGGTTAGGGTTTGGATTATAAGTTCTCAGAACCAATTAAATATATGTTTCTTCAATAGGCCTATGAACAAATCCAAATAAACCTACAATGTAACCCTGCATTTAAAAACACCCTAATCATCAACAAATTGGGTGTTTAGAGCTACAATGTATATGAGTTGCTAAATAACACAGACTGTAATCCTTCTTCAATGGTCCAGAGAACTAATACAAATCCTAACCCTACATTTAAAAACACCCTAACCATCAAAAATGGGTGCTCACTAATTTAGGGTGTCTATTTTTTAGTGGCTTTGCTCTAAACACCCAAAATTAGTGACTATACATGTAGCTCTAAACTGCCTCCCGGTTAGCTCAGTGGTTAAGCTCAGGTCTCTGGTTCAAACCCCGGCTGGACCAGCACTCCAGATCTTAAAATAACTGAGTAGAAGGTGCTGCCTTTGTGAAACAATCTCGTTCTTGAACTGCAAACGGTTAGACCTTCACGTCTTCTCGGAGATAAAAAGACATAAAATCGTAGGTCCCACGTTGGCCTCAAGGTTATCAGGCTTACCAGACTGTCGCGAGTTACCAATGTTAAATAAAGTTGCTTTACTTTACTTTAAACACCCAAACTTAGTGTAGGGTTTAATAGGTTTTGGATTAGTTCACAGGACCATTGAAGAAGCATTATATCTCTGTTGTTTAGTGACCTACATGTACATGTAGCTATGAAAACTGCCTTACTGACCGCTTTGCACACAAAGGTGAGAAAATTGATTCACCAAATAAAAACTCTCTGAAACATCTAGGGTATCTATACTAAGTTTCCAGTGTGAAATTTTGGCTTAAACATACAATTTTCGACACAAAATAATTCACAACAGACTTTTGGTTAATTGCACACCTCAATTAGCTTCTTTCCCTGCTTATTAAGCAGAGGTCTCTCTCTGTCTTGGTAAAACGAGACCTCTGCTAGCAGAGAATTAGCTTCTTCATCTATGTAATTTTACTTGGTTTAACTTTAGGTACTCCCACCTCCCTTCTAGTATTTTGTTCGAATCCATGCCTAGCAACGGCTCCTGTGCCTAGCAATTTGCTACGAGCATCAAGCTACAGAATCTTAAAGAATGCCAATCAGGATTAATGCTTTGCGAGCCCGTGTTTACATTATTTTGAACAATAGAAAACCGTTACAATCGCCATTTTCGTACAGTAGGAAACGATTGTAACGGTGTTCTATTGTTCAAATGTAAACACTGGCTTGCAAAGCATTAATCCTGATTGGTATTCTTTAATGGTTTCACTCCCTGCCTTTGCCGAGCGAGCCCCGAAGGGTAGAGCACTATGTGCCTCTTGGGGCTCGCTCGGCATTATTGTCAGTGGAAAGTTGCATTGTAATGAAGGAATTCAAGATGGTGGCTAAACCAAGTCTGCCGTGATCCCTTGGTTGGGGTTTGGATTAGTTCACATGACCATTAAGTCGATGTATAATAGTGTTATCAAAGAATATTTTGGAGGGGTGGGTGTTTTTCTTTTTAAATTCCCCCCCCCCCCGAAAAAAAAAAATCCCCAAAAAATTAAAATCCCTTTTTAGAATGATTGATATCCCTGACCAAAATAATTGATTTGAGTTGGGTCAAATTGATGTACAACATATACATGTATAGGAAAGCAGGATAAAAGTGAAATATCTGACATACATGCACATATACCAATAATAATATAACTATACATAAAGTACTCAGATATAGTTTGGGGCGGTATCTGTGTAGGCAAAGTGCATATTATAAAGTAAACCTAGAATTCAACATACTTTTACATATTTTTTGTTGAATCTGTACAGGAAGACAAATTCCTTTTGAACATCGTACAATGTTCAGTCTATCACTTCCTACTCTCTGTGCTGCCACTTACTGAAGAATCTTATGTAAAAAGTATAATGCATACACTTTCATGCAGGTCTTACTTTTCTCTCACTGCTGCCTGCATGCTTACTAAATTTATTGAAACCCTGGATGTCAAAACTAATGACACCCGTAAACCTGTAATTTGTTTGACATGCAGGTCAACGTAGTGAAGATAGCTCTTCAAGTGATGAGGAGAATGCTTCCCAAGAGACTCCAACTACGACTTACATTAAGGTGAGATATCAATTTAAGTACAATTTCCTAGAATAAAATAATTATGCCTTAAAGTGCCACTATGATCAATAAAATAAAAACACTTTCCTGTTCTCTCCAGATTTCGAAATTAAAAGTACTAAATACATGTACTAGAAATTAAAAGTATTATGTAAATATTGTACATTGTACCATGCCAAATCATAAGAATGTCTAAATTCCTATGGGAAGTGCAATTATGTTAGCCATAATTTCCAGCTCCAACTTTCCTCCATTGCTCGGTTTAGAATTGAGGGATGTCATCCAATCAACCCAAGTAAATAAACATGGTTTCTTTAGTATGCAGAAGTGAAGAGTGAGCGTTATTTCAGAACATCTACAGAACTTGTATATTAAAACTTGGAACCATAAAAACATATTTATAGTCACTGCATCATGCAAGTATTGAATGGATGGTATCATACATGTATGAATGGATATTTATCAGTGACCATCAAACTGATGGGCCGCATTTCACTGCTTACCGAGACTTCTGGTTATCGACTTCTCATTATATTTATAGTGATTTGTATATGTTTGGTCCTAAAGATTCAATGCATGTTAAAAAAAGGCAATTTTGTTTTTTTAAATAATCATCATAGTGGCATTTTAAAAGCAGTTTCATTCAATTTTTCTAAAAAATATGTACAAAGCTATTTTGTACAAATTATGTACAAATCTGTTACAAATCTAAAGTGTCAGAATAAACTTTGTTTTGAATTCGACACGGCGATAGCACAACGTTTGAAACGGGCCTTAGATCACACAAATGGCAGCTGCGTTCGATGAAGACAAAGTGTGATTGCAGTACAGTCAGGCCAAGTTTCGGGGAGTTTACTTTAACAACATTATTTTGTATTTTAAGATAAAAAGAATCAGTTGTTTGAAGTTTTGAGAGAAACTCAGATAATTTTTTTTGCTGTGATGTTCTAAACTCGGGGTGCGCCTTATACGCGGTATATTTCATTTAAGTTTTCAATTTGAACTTGAGGTTAGATTGAAACCAAAAAGTGGGGGTGCGGCTTATACGCAGGGTGCGGCTTGTACGCGGTCAAATACAGTAATTATTATTGCTTGTAAACTTTACTCTTTACTCAACCAACATGAATAATTGTGTGGTGATATTAGACTATAATATTCTATCCGTGGTTTACAGATTAAATCTGCCCATGGCAAGGGTCCTGAAGAGTTTGAAAAACTCAAGCTGCTACAAGATCTTAGTGGTGAACATGTGGTAAGGAGTTTATTTTTATTCAGATTTTATTAGAAACAAAAAACTTACAATAACAAGACAGACAATACGAAAAAAAAAAAGCTGTTTTAGTCTGAAATTTATAGGGTTATAAACTTTGCCTTTTTGACTACATGTAGTCTGGAATAGTGTATGATTTTGACAAGGAAGTATGAGATTACACAATCATGTTCATTGATTTCTCTTAGTTTCTCCTGTTATTTTGACATCAATCTTGAAAATAAACGAGAAAGAGAACAAACTACGGTGAAAAATATAATTGGATTGCATGAAATTGATTGACATTGAATAAAAAAGGTGCATCAATAAAATAATATTACATATTAAACATGCTTCTCAGCCCATAAACGTAAGATTCATGCATGAACCCATTTTTCCCTGATAGAAGCAGTTATCTTTTCGTATTTTGTTTGCGACTTTCACCACAAGGTGAAAGTGAGTTCTGCATACATTGTACATGTAGCAATGAGTTTGCATGTAGTGTTGTTTGTAAGTTTTGTAGCATTTTGTATGGATCTCTAATGTCTTCAGTTGACGTAATCCTTTGGTGCACTACAGAAACACTACATGTATTTGGACCTCTTAATGTCAAAGCGAGCTGCATGGAGCAGTGAGTTTGCCTGTTTGTTGTATTTCGTAGTACTTTGTGGGGCACTACAGAAGCACTACTGACAGCATAAATGAACACACAAAGGCAGACTCATGAATTAAACTGCAGGGATGCTTTTCTGTGAAGTTTTGAAAGTCATTGTTGTTGAGTTAGTTTCTCTTTCCAGGGTGCTGTGTGGACCATCAAGTTTTCTGTCTGTGGCAGACTTATGGTATGAAAAGTGTCATCAATCTTGCTATTAACTGTACAGCTGGGTAGCTCAGTTAAGGTTACCGGATACCTTAAAAATGGAAAAGATTGGGGGGGGGGATATTTTCCAGCCGAAATGTAGTTTTGGAAACAACATTTCATTTACCAAAACTCTGTATTAAAAAAAAACTCAAAACTTTTTATATATTCTTGTAGCGAAGTTTATAAACGTTATCTGACTTTAAGACTAAATTGAAAACGCATCTGTTCCATGTCGCTTTATTTTTATATGATTGAAATTATTTTTAGTTTTTTGTTTATTATTAATACTCTTTATTATTATATTTTTTATTGTATTTATGTGCTTTTTATTTTTTATTTTTGTTTATTTTTAGATTATTCAGTGATATATTCCATTTTTATATATCTTAGATACCTGTAAAGCGCTTAGATCTGTTTGTATAAGCGCTATATAAGCTGTATATATTATTATTATTAAAATGATATTATAATAATAATAATTGATATATATCTACGATGTTTCCTCAAGACGCTCCATATTTTACACTGGAAATGCACCCTGAATGTATGCGGCAATCTTAAAGTGGCTATATTGTAGGGCGAAATTAGATGTAATTACTATATATTTTAGTTAATAGTAAAATATTTCTTTATTTACATGTAAATGCATCTATGAGTTTATAGGTTTATATTTCCAATATGCTAATGAAGTGACGTCAAACATTTATGGTTTTGCACTACATAATTAAATGCATTTTTCTGTGTTGCAGTGTAGGTTTATTGTATTTCCTATTTTCATTATCGTTATGTGCTTTTTATTTCTTTTAATCCAGGCAACAGCTGGTCAAGATCACATGGTGGTGAGTAGATATTTGGAATGACGGGTGGATCCAGGGGGTGAGGGGTGTCACCCGAGGATCATATAAGGAGGTGGGGGTGAGGCAATGGACCCCCTCCCCCCTCAGACTGCCCCACTCCCTTCACTCTCATATCAAGTCCAAATTAAATTTACCCACAGGATGTTACTCACTGGGTTACAATATAAATCACTCACACTTTTTTCCCCATTTGTTTTCTGACTAATGGCCTGACCTTACCCTCAAATATTTTTTCTGTATTTTTTTTTTGTTAGGTGACAAGTCTAGCTTGCAGTGCTCAAAATACATATTTCTTCGGCATGAAGCATACATGTACCACGTAAACCTACATGCATTTAAGAAAAACAAAGAACCTTTATCTACACCTTTCCCCAACTCGTTTTTTTTTCTAGAACCACCCATGAGTGATAACAACATTATAATAATAATGGTCTTTAATTTGTTGATAAAATACATATCATACTGTAAAATTCCGAAAATAAGCCCCTCCCTGTATAAGCCCCTACCGAATATAAGCCCCTCTGATTCTTAACGCAAAAAAGCCGCCTATATTAAGCCCCTCCATATATAAACCCCCTGGGGCTTATAATTGGGAATTGCCCCCAAATACAAAATAAACCAACGTAAATTGTACGAGACTGAAGCACAGACTTCACCTGTTAGATTTCCATTTACTTATTTATTTTCTGTTAACTTTGAGTTACTATTATATTTCATTTTCAATAAAGTTTATTGTTGTTGTGTTACAAGTTGGCATGTTCAGAGGGATTACCATACCGTAAGTTGTCACGAATTTCTAGTTAACGCCCCAATATTATCATTTTGCACATTGAAAAATTGCAGACACAAATTTCCCTCCAATTATAAGCCCAGCTGATTTCTAAATGCAAAATTCACTCCTATAGTAAGCACCTCCGTATATAAGCCCCTGCCGAATATAAGCCCCTCAAAAAGGTGCATTGAAAAATATAAGCCCCTGGGCTTATTTTCGGAATTTTACGGTATGTTACAATTAATCTAATAAAATACGGAATACTAACAAATTAAATACAATTGTGTATACATATTAAATACTGTTAATGATACTGATAATAATAATAATGTTGTAATCATAAAATTATGTTAAATTACGTAACTAATATAAAAAGGCAAGTAAAAATCTAAAAATGCAAGTACATGTAAAAATCTAGAATATAATTCCTAACATCTGATCTATTTATTAATATATACAACTATGCTAGCCTGCGAAAGCAACCACCTGTTGCACACTCACACAACGAGCCCACCCAAACAAGGGAAGTCTGCTGGGTGAACATACATTGTACAAGAACCAGCCACCCCCGCAGGCTAGAACTATGCATGCGAGGTTAATATAGGTGACAATTAAAGGATTAGACAGCCAAGTTGTACTTAAAAATGAGACGATTAATGAAACAGTTCTTAATTAAAACGTGAGGTATTAACTTTGATTGATGAAAAAAAGTGGATAAAGTTTTCCAAGACAACAAAGATTATACCAGTAATCACTAAACTGTAATCACTGAAAGTGGGTATACACTGAGCATACACAGGGTAAGTTCTGCTGTTGGCTTCTTTGCTTCTAATTAAGACAGTACATTTTGACACCATGGGCCGTGACACAAATATTTTGCTTACGACAGACGTCGATTTCAGGATTTTTGGAAATTCTTACATTTTTAATAGTTACAATCATATGGTATACGTAAGTAGGAATATGGACACTAGAGTTTTGCTTGTTTCCCACTTTAGATGCATTTTATTTAATGTTCAAATCAGAAAAGAAGTTTCGCTTGATTTGTTTGCAAACTGCGGTAGGCAGGAAAAAATGCAGTTTCTCTAAATGACGTAATTTGTCACAAGGCACTGTTTTGCGTGACATGGCCCATATTTCATATTTTGTTGTACTTTTCAGAGGGTATGGGTGCTGAAAGAATGTGAGGACTCCTTTGAGGAGATGAGAGCAAAATACTCTAAACCAGGTTAGAACAGTTACCTGATAAATGTATCACTTATTACATTGTACCTGGATTAACGTTTAGTTTGTATCTGTAATAATCTGTTAGTAGAAACAAACTACAATGTTGTAGTGTTCTAATTTGTGAATCTTGCGATCTCCTCACTATAGCTACATGTACGTGTATCTATTCAGCATTACAGTTCACCACAAAATTCTCTCCGATTCTGATTGGATGAAATTGATCAATCTATGTGACGTGATAGTTGTTGTCCGCAGATGCAAACTATCAGGCGTTATAGTTCACCACAAAATTTTGGCGCGCGCCCATTGGCCAAAAGCGATTACATGACGTAATAGTTGTTGTCCCCGGATGCAAACTACATGCATCAGCCGATAGTGCCCGCTGAGAGCTGAAGACAGTTTTGTGGTGAACAATAATGACAAATAGACTGTTTGTCTCGGAACTACATGTATGGGCTGATAGCTTCCCTTGGAAATTTGATGTTCTTAAAACCAGCATATAAGCCCTCAAACTTCGATCTCGGACTTATATTTGTTTTAAGAACATCAAATTTCCGCGGGCAACTACCAGCCGATAGTTCCTCGACGGACACAGTCTATATGTATAATAGTGCACTCTGAGAGCGGAAGACAATTTTGTGATGAATAATAATGACAAATAGAGTGTGTTTCTCTCGGGACTATCGGCTGATAGTTTCCCTTGGAAATTTGGTGTTCTTAAAACTCGTACTGCGTTCTCGGGCTTATATTTGTTTTAAGAACATCAAATTTCCATGGGCAACTATCAGCCGATAGTTCCTCAATGGACACACTATTTGTATAATAATTATAGTTACAAAACAGACACTCTTTGTCGTTATTGTTCATCACAAAATTGTAATCGCCTGATAGTTTGCATTTGCAGACGACAACTATCACGTCACATGATCGCTTTTAGCCAATGAGGGCACACCAACATTTTGTGGTGAACTATAATGCCTGATAGTTTCCATTCGTAGACGACAAGTATCACGTCATGTGATCGCTTTTAACCAATCAGTGTGCACCAAAATTTTGTGGTGAACTATAACAAGCGTAAGTGCCGGCTGAGAGCAGAAGACAATTTTGTGATGAACAATAACAACAAATAGTGTCTGTCACAGGACTATTATTATGAAGGGACTATCGGCTGATAGTTGCTCATGGAAATTTAATATTCTTAAAACTAATATAAGCCTGAGAATGCAGTTTGAGTTACATGTAGTTGGTTTTTGCTATATTTGATTAAGAAAACCTGTAATTTCTCCTCTAAAATGTTAGGATGTCACTTGAAATCGTGTGAAAAGAAACGAAATAGTGCTCAACTTAAGTAAGTCATCAAGCCATTTCTACAGCGAAAAGATTTACTATTGTTTTGCTATTCTATTTGGGTGGGGTGGGGTGGGGGGAGAGAGAGGTCTAGAAACAACATTGTCGCGCACACGCTCATTCACTGTATATTTCGGCGGGAAATAGCTTACTGCTTACAAATGAATCTCGAACAGACTTTCGCTCTCTCAGAAGTCGGACGCCAAGCTGGAGAGATGGTTGAAACAGTGGAAGTTCTTGTTGGAATGGCAGACTAACATTTCGAAAGAGTGACTTTGGACATCATTAAGTTGTCTGCTTAACTCATGGTTGAATGAAGAACTGTTTGACTAAAAGGCGATTCCTTATCGCTGGAGATTTACACAGAGTCACGTCTTCAGGCGAAGCAAACTGTTAATATTTTGGAGCTAAGAAGGCCATTTCGGTAAGTTTCGTGGTCTTAGCTTTCCAGAGATAGTCTGTGCTTGTTTGTGTTTCGCCTGGGGACTTATAAAAGATTCTTGAGACAAAACCCTATGGCGTTCCCCTGTCGAAAATTTTGCTGTGTACCCACAAATCTTTTCGGTCCATGTTAAGTCCGAAGGTAAACCAGAGGGAATCGGGTCTAATCTGTGTTACATGTAGCTATGGGTATAGCTCACGAGGATTTCGGAAAGGTTATAGTTTCAAACAGCAAAGCGACTAAACTCTGTCGGCTGTGCAATAAATCTGCTTTCCAATCAAACTGAAAGTGTGAAAACCTAAGTACTTAAATAATGTTTCTTTGTGAAGTGCACTTTGGTGTGAAGCGAATTTTTAATGAGTTGAAAGGGATCTGAAAAATAAAAACGGCAATGAAAGATCAGGTAAAATGAACAAACGAAATCAGCCAAATGGATCTTTATGAAAGACTTGAAAAAAAAAAAAAGAATGACCACAGTCACTGATAAGCAATTTTTCACAAGGCTCTCTGGTAAACAATCTCGAAATATTAAAAATAGCGGTAGGAGAGGCGAGAAAAAGCGAATATATATACATTTTTCAAATCGTTTCTTTTTTGCTATAATCCGCATTTTCACATACACGGCCGGCCTTAATAAAATTTGACTTGAAAAAACCTAAAAGCGACTGTAAAAGTAAAAACGGAATCGAGTGATGCAAATTATCACTTAAGTCGTTTTCATGCTGACCCCTTCAATTGTTAATTTGATAGAGTGGAAAGTTGTAGTTAATGGAGGGTGGAGTTTATGATAGATTTGGGATTAGGAATGTGAGATTCAGATTTGATGCAAAAATATAATAGTAAACTGGTTCTCAGGTGCCAATGCCTCGCATACTAACCCTCTTATTATGCAAGTGCTCCCCCTTCCTCCAGAAATTAATTTGTCATTCATGGGAAGCAGCCCAATAACAAAAGCCTTTGCCGACTGTAGGAACTCAACCATCAAGTGTAAATCCAGAAGAAGATCCGATATTATCAGAACAAGAGGATGAGGAGGGGAAAGACAACACTAATGATGAGGAGAAAGAAGATGGAAAGGAAGAAAACAAAGATGAGGATGACAAAAATAAGGAAAAGAAGGTAAGACAGGCTGAAGGACAAGAGGAAAGAAATGGATTTGCACCGGGTGTGCTTGTTGGAATTGGGCTGGGTGTCTGTATTGTGATTGTAATTGTGCTGGGTGTCTGTGGTGGATTTGTGCTGGGTTTGTGCTGGGTGTCTATGTTGGAGCATGCCTGCTCTCCACCTGCTTTTTTTGCGATTTGGGTTGGTACTGGACAAGGGACTTTTCATCCTTGTTTCGCACCAAAATTACCGATAGAGTTTTGGGTTGGTGATTAAGAGTAGCCAAACACAACAGCTTTAGTGCACACCTGTCAGCCATTAATTGTCAAGGCTTTGTAGATTTGTGTTAAAGCTACCAGAGTACGCCACTCTCTGTCTAGCTGCCCTGTCTGTACCCTGCGAGCAGAGGTTTCTCATCTCTCTGCCTTTCCTGTCGCAGAAAGAAACCTCTGCCACGAAACGATTGCTTTTCGCGTTGAGCATGCGCCACGGTATCTGGATTGCCATTGGCTGAAAAAAAAACGAGACGGTGAACATTGTAGATTCATTTCATGTAGATTTCAGATTGTCCATTTCCTATTGTTATAAACGGCAGTGGAGAAAATAAAATTTTCGAAGGTATAAGTCAAAGCTTTCTTTGGGATAAATTAAGGTAGATTTATTGAACGGTAATTTCAAGGTCTTCTGTGCAGTTCGGTAAAGTAAGAAGAAGACAAAGCCGGAGTTTGAAGCCCGTTCGTATCAATCGTCGGCAAAAAAACAAAAATGCGTGACGACATAAATAACGGCTGCGAAGGATACTGTGGGCTCTTGCAAAACCAGTGAAGATCGCCAAAAAGTCATGCCCGAGTGATATCAAACAGGTAAAACCGGTTTGGTAACTGGTTTATCACGTGGTTTACCTCCAAGATTTTGGAGGTTGCAAGTGCGCATGTTCAACGCGAAAAGCAATAGTTTCCATTCTCGTTCCCAGTGCCTCCTCAACTAACTGAAAAATCAGAGGCTCTGGTAAGACACGAAACAGGCTCTAATTTGATTGGCTAGCCAAATCGGCTGCGCGATGAAGAAAATAATAAACAGGTGCTGCGTACAGCGCTTTTCTTCCGGTTCACTTAGTGGATAAATCACTTCCGTTGTAAACATAACAAGTAAAATAAGGCATTTTTTTAGTTGTTCTTTCAATAAAAGTAAAATAATCAAAAGAATAAACATTCATATGTGAAAATAATAAAGAATGAAGTGATGTGCCTTTTAAAAGAACATGATTAAACAGATTAATTAATTAATTAATTAATTAATAAACATTCATATATGTAATGTATGGTGGCAAAAGCCGAAAGGTAATTAAAATCTCCCTTCGATCGACTATAACCCAATAATGGCGGATATTACGCCAAAAAAGGCAGCAGCCAGAAAAGCTTTTCGATCGAAATACATGCATTTGCTGCAACGCTGTAATATCGGATAAGAATCACCCAGTGATTTTAAACAGCGACCTAAGGAAAAGTTTGGGTTCTTATTTAAGCCATCCGTTCATTTTCTGGGAAGAATCCTACCCTACAAAAATATGCTGTCCGTGCAAACGCTCTTGAAACTGCCGAACAATTCCGTGAGATGATTCAGCAATCGCATGAACATCAAACCGCGGCGATCCAAAATTCCAGGCTAAAACGAGGTCGAAAGCAAAATAATAGCTCTCCTTGTAATCCACCATCAAAACGACCAAGAGAAACACATTCCGCGCCGAGTGCACTGAGCGCTATAGCCCTTGCTAACCTACAACAGGTACATAGGGCTTTTCTTCCTCGACCATCAGCCCTGCAGTCTAATCCAGCAGCTGAAAATCAGCATGTTCTGTGCACTCCTCGATAATTGCGTTGAGACGAGATATGACGACCACGATTGAGTTGGATGATCCTTGAAGCGCATTAAACTCAAACGGTGAACTTTGATAAATTAACGATTTACCATAACCGGTCGGAAGGACACCGAAACAGTCCTTCTTATCGATACTAATTACCCGAATAGCTTCCAAGTGTTTAGTTTTTAAAGAAAACTGTATTTTAAGCTTTGCAAGGGCGAACTGGATAGCTTCCATGAGGTCCGCCATTGCTTTAGTTAGCAAATCGGAAATGAGTTCTAAGAGCATGCGCAGTTTCAATGTCCTAGAATCTAGGACATCCGGTTTCGTGTCTTACCAGAGCCTCCGATATTTCTCAGTTAGTTGAGGAGGCACTGGGAACGAGATTGCAATCGTTTCGTGGCAGAGGTTTCTTTCGCCGACAGGAAAGGCAGAGAGATGAGAAACCTCTGCTCGCAGGGTACCCTGTCTGGCTCTGCTTCCAAGAAACCTGATATGTCATCTTGGTGTTTTGGGGGACACGAAACACAAATTTTGCAAGAGACACAAGTCGACCACTCACGGCTTCATCTCTCGTCTGTCCCCAGGATAATAAAACTTGCTAAATGCTCTTGATCGCCTGAAAACAATTTTGTGGTCGACTTGTGACAGGTCAAAGTGCGAGGCTACATCACTTATGGGAAATCTATTGTTTCTAGACAATTGCTGGCTTTCACTTGACGTCATTTGAACAATAGATTCCTCGTTACCTTCTTTTGTTGGGGCACCAACATGGCGACCGTGCCCTTTGTCATTTGAATCTCTGGGGATTGAGTGAAAACCAGCAATATTGCTGCTGCGTGATAAGAGTGTATTAGAAAGCACGTAATTATTTTCTAGAATGCACATACACTGTACTATTGTTCAAATAGTAAAGATGAATCAAAACAAACACCAGGAAATGGTCCCCAAAACATTAAGTTTGATTACACTGAAATGTGCCAAAATTAATAAAAGCAATAGGGCACACGCCCCACTTTGTTTAATTTCTAGAATGAACACTGAGGAGAGAGGACAGACGCCCAGCAAAACAAAAATGTTTGTTAAATTGAATCTTGATTGGTTGACAGTTTGGTTTGTGATTTTATTTCCAGGACACAGCAGAAGAGGATGACCCCGGCCCATTCAAAAAGACTCCATTTTGTACATACTGTGGCCACACCGGCGACGTGCTCGACTTATCCTGGTCGAAGGTAATTACTACAGAGTGCTAAAATTATATCTGGTCCAATGACATGGTTCGTACTGCCTTAAAAAAGTCCTTGACTGCTCGTCTTGAAAATTGTTTGAATCCAAACATGTCGTAACTTGAATTCTGAGAGAAGGCCTTGAATTGTCTTTGAATTTCTTATTAAGCACATTTTCCAAATGTACGAAAATACTTGTCAATGAATTGAATGTTATGGTTTAACGGAAGTTGACAAAGGTTAAATGGCAATCATGCAGCTTGCCCGCACTGTACATATAAGTGGTTGTGGCAAATTCATGTAAGATGGCCCACCAAAACTTTGCAGTGTTGCAGCAATAGATTGGTAAAGCTTCAAGATAACAGACATTATAGAACACACCAAGAACAAAATAATAAAATTTGTCCTTGAAAAGTCCTAGAATTTTGCGTGGCTAAAACCTGGTAGCGATCTAATCACAAGCAACATACGGAGATGGAGTAATGTATTGATCATTAGCGGCATTTGTCCTTACATGTATCTCACACCTGTGAATAGAACAAGTACAGCTAATGATAAACACAGCACTGCACAGGCTTATGTCACTAGTGTGAACCAGGCTTATGTCACTAGTCTGAACCAGGCCTATGTCTCTAGTGTGAACCAGGCTTATGTCACTAGTCTGAACCAGGCCTATGTCTCTAGTGTGAACCAGGCTTATGTCACTAGTGTGAACCAGGCTTGTGTCGCTAGTGTGAACCAGGCTTATGTCACTAGTGTGAACCAGGCTTATGTCACTAGTGTGAACCAGGCTTATATCGCTGGTGTGAACCAGGCTTATGTCGCTAGTGTGAACCAGGCTTATATCGCTGGTGTGAACCAGGCTTATGTCGCTAGTGTGAACCAGGCTTATATCGCTGGTGTGAACCAGGCTTATATCGCTGGTGTGAACCAGGCTTATGTCACTAGTGTGAACCAGGCTTATATCGCTGGTGTGAACCAGGCTTTTGTGACTAGTGTGAACCAGGCTTTTGTCGCTAGGGAGAACCAGGCTTATGTCGCTAGTGTGAACCAGGCTTATGTCACTAGTGTGAACCAGGCTTGTGTTGCTAGTGTGAACCAGGCCTACATGTATGTCACTAGTGTAAAACAGGCTTACATGTATGTCACTAGTGTGAACTATGAATGAGAGTATTGTACTGTCTCTTCCTCACATTTTCTGCCACATCTTATTTCAGAATTATTTTCTCCTCTCTTCATCGATGGACAAGACCGTCAGGTAATGTACACACGTTAATAACATGTGTTGTGTGTCTGCTCAGAGTTAGAGAAAAAATAGTGATCCACTTGTCCTTTGGACAACCATCAGGAACAATTTGGTTGTCCAAAGCCCAAAAGAAGTGCTTGTCCAAAAGCGAGTTGTTAGAAAGCAATTGCAAGTGTGCTTGTCCCAGGGACAAGTCACATCAAATATTTCATTGTCCGAATCGATTTTTTACTTGTCCCGGGAAATCTGCCATACATGTAGGTTTTGGCGCACCCTCCTGCTACCCGAAAGTTGCTACTGATTTACGGCAAGACTGTAGCTATACCATAACCAAAACTTTACTGTTCTGTAACTGATTGGATTGGATCAGAAGGACAATTGGGAAACCATTTTAGTGCCAAGGCATGATGTATGGTAATCACGCCGTAAGTCGTTGCCTTAAATTTCTCATTCATGTGATATCCGGCCGCTCTATTAAAGCGACACCCGAGTACAAAACACTTATGGTCTCAAAATGATGTATGAACTGTCCTGAAAACTGAATTTGCAATAAAAATGATTTCTTTTGCAATGCAAGGGTCCAGGAATTGTTTTGAAAGTGTATTGCGCAATAGTATCGATGACGTCATTTAGTGGTCGAGATCACATATAATCCTCTCCGCCCAGTTATTTTATTATATAATTCTCTAATTCTTGTTTTTTATTACTTTTATTCTTCCAATTGCTTTGATAGAGTAGTTTTTTTCAAGATTTTCCTGGAGAATGAGTAACTCAGACTAACTGACGTCATCAAAACATTATGCAATACACTTTCAAAACAATTCGTACACGCTTGCATTGCAAAAGATATTTCAGTTTTCAGTATAGTCCAAATATCATTTTGAGACCATAAGTGTTTTGTACTCGGGTATCCCTTTAAGGCTGGTTTTCACTAGCGATAATTTCTAGACTAGCCTAGAAAATGGTAGCTAATCTAGAGTTTTTAGACTGGACTAGACTACCTAGGTCATTAATGAACTTTCCTCTCCTCGGTAAAAACATAACGGCCTCTAGCATTTGTCAACAAGAAATAAAAGATTCAATGAAACTAGTCATATAGCAGTGTAATCTTGTAACACGGCACATCATATCAACCTAAGAACTGAGAAATAAGAAATTTATCAACTCCGCAAGGGTATGGAAAACGAACTGTAAATAAGTGTTTTTGAAATTGAATAAACTTTGTTTAATTTATCTAGTGGATTTGTTTTTATTCGTATGTTAATTATAGTTGAGTTTGAGAGAAGAACTTGCAAACAATATATAATTAAATCCTCCGCATTTAATGTATTCCTCCTCAATTAATTTATACACCACCCCTTTAATGAGATACCGCACCACTTCGTTCATGTGGAACTCCTCTTACTACTCAGAATGCTCGTTCTCAGGCCCTTAGCAAAGTAAATATAGCATGCAAGCGAGGTTTTCGCTTCTGAACAAGACGTATGTGTTTGTTCCATCGTGTTGGTTTTCACTAGAACATAAGTTTCTTAAGCTTTCGTCGCTAGTGAAAGCCAGGCTTTAAAGTGAAGGCAGTATGTTACCGGTATCTCAACAATATTTCACTCATGCACGTTACAGATGGGAAATAGACAATGCGGGTCCCGGATGTCTGACGTCACGCTCTGGTTTGTTTTCTTGAGTTCACCCCTCCATCGTCCTTCAATAGTATTTAATCATTTGTCTCCGTATATGTTGCTCGCTTTGAGCGTTATTTGGAGTTTGAGTAACCATCGCGTGCGAAAAGCACTATTCACTTGTGTGATATGTACTAATGTTAATTATTAAACATGTATTTGTTTAGACTGTGGCACATCTCCAGAACAGAGTGTCTCTGCTGCTTCCAGCATATCGACTTCGTAACAGCTATCGTGTTTCACCCACGGGTGAGTCAGCTGTCTTGAAGTTAAATATTGGGAGAAGTGCGTTATTGTAATATCAGAGTTTATGATTCACTAAGCCATAAAATACCGGGTTTCAGGCGTGAAAAAATACTATGTAAACATATGTTATAGCTTGGTGCATAATAAACAGAATATTACATGACAGCTTGAAGTTACGGGTTTATCTTCTCTTGGTGGATGTGTTGTAACTGAAACCGAGACCAGAAATGTTTCAGCCATACATTCTGCTCAGGATCCAGTAAAACTGACACATCCCTAATCCTAACCCTAAGGATACTCTAAGTAACCACTCTGAAAACATGTTCCCAGGTAAACGACGAGGTTTTACGGCCAATTTGTGGCCGTAGAGTTCACAGCTACACGCGAAAAGAAGATACATGGGAGAAGAAAAAAAGTCTATACCTACTGGGACTCGAACCCTTGGCCCACTGCGTAGAAAGCAAATACCTTAACCCACTGCGCCACGCAGACGACCACGCTGAATTGTGATAAATTGTCATTTTTATACTGTCTTGAAACTACCTATGAAGTATACCGCTGACATAACAGAAAGTATTGCAGAAACATTTCTGGTCTAGGTTGCTGTAAAATAGTGCTCACCTCATTCGACATTCACCACTCGACATTCACCACTCTCAGCCACATAATATCCACTATTTTTATGTGGTTAGAGTTTTGTCTAGGTTAGATAATGAACGCTCGTGTTTTATGGCATTTAGACTGCCTTGCATTCATTAAGAAAGCAACGAGCGTGTAGTGCGATTAGTATTCTCGCCTTATTAGTATTCTCTAAGTACTTTAGTTTCTATGGGATTAAGAGGAAGCAAATGCTGGACTGTGATTGGCTGAGTGGGCCGTGTGACCATATTCTAATGTAAGATAAAACATGGTTACAAAGAGATAAAGAGATTGACATAGATTGATGATCGTTCTCAGGATGACAGATATTTCTTGAGTGGCTCTCTGGATGGCAAGATCAGACTGTGGAATATCCCAGACAAGAAGGTGGCCCTGTGGAATGAGGTGGAGGGTGCAGGTACAGATCAAAACAGCTGTGTTTATTGTCGTCACATGATAAGAATAGTAGTAACGATAATTTAACCGCCTCCCGGTTAGCTCAGTGGTTAAGCGCCGGTTAGTTGTGCAGGAGGTTGAGGGTTCATAACCCGGCCGCACCAACACTCAAGGTCTTAAAATAACTTGAAGAAGGTGCTGCCTTTGTTCTCAGTGACATCTGCAAATGGTTAGACCTTGGCGTCTACTCGGATCAGGACGTTAAATCATAGGCACCCAAACAAATATCTGGCAGTGACCACCCTCGGTGGATAAAGCCATATAGGCGAATCCTTGTTTACGTTTTTTCCTCATTAGCATACATCAAACTTCAAGCGACGTACATACAAACAAACAAACAGAGTCCATAAATCGAAATAGATTGTCACACTTGATAATCACCGAAAATTTGAGAGTGATAAAATAAATATATTTTGAGGAATGAGCGTTTAAAAAGCTCAAAATTTACAATGAATGTATGGCTGTCAGCAACTCTTGCCCCCCCAGCCCATTTTATAGTTTTGAAAAGTCAATTTCTCCGTTAATATTTAACATATCAATCTCAAATTTTCGGTGGTTACTCAGTTTAAAATTCTCTTTCAACTGATATAGTCGGTTTGTTTGTAGCTTGAAGTTTAATTTATGCTAATGAGACAAAAATGTAAACAATGACGTCAGCAAGGATTCGCCTATATATGGACCCCTTGCACATGATGTCACCATTGTTATGTAAAGTGCCCCCCCCGGAAAGTAACTGGATAAAAGAACAAATGAATCAAAGGTTTATTCTCATGGTGGGGGACAAGGGCAGGCAAACAATGAACTGCAAGGTGTCCCCAATTAGCAACACTCAAATAAACTCTCTGATGGAGATGACAAAGACGGATTTATTTTTCGCTACGCACTAGCTACTTCGACTATTTTCCCCATCTCATCGGTACATAGGATGTAGTTCTTGCATTGCCAAAGCAATAGTCCCATGTATTTTTGTGTGCCCATGTCAAATCCTCTGGGAAAATGCTTCCCTCTTCGAGACATGTCCATCAAATGAATGTATGGTACGTGTTATCTGAAATGGGGCAATTAAAACTGATGTGACTTGGTTCCTGTTTCCAGGTAGTAATTTGATCACCGCAGCCAACTTCTGTCTCCAGGGAAAGTTTGCAGTGGTTGGAACATACGACGGGCGATGTATATTCTATGAAACCGAGGTATCTAACGCCAGCTTCTTTTGACAACCAGAACCACGATGCTAAGAGAACTAACACGGCCTGTTATTTCCCGGCTCATTCCTAATGATGACACTGTTGCTTAAATATTGAAAGCATGGTGTACACATCACGGCAAAGCATCACGCGCATGCGCTTTTTGATGAGCCCAGCGCGCGCGCGCCCCGCCACTTTCCCGCCAAAATTAAACGGAAAGAAAACAAAGGGAATCACCCATGTTTCTAATTTTAGGTACGTTTTTTTGAAATGTTTAGTCGAAAACAACTAAATTGCTTTAAAGCTTAGCCTAAAACTTTAACTGTGAGCTTATTAAGTTACAAAATTGTTTACAAAAAACGTTGAAGCTTTACCAAACAACAACAATCTTGAGTCTGCCCCAGAGCCTCCGTTCTTATCGACCAGCGGAGATTAACGTTTTGCCGCGGTGCACACAGCGGTCAAACGTCTGCGCGTGCGTATTACGGTCAGTCTGGTGGGCGGCCGCGCGAATTTCCCGCGCAAATTTACCTTAAAACCTATTACAGTGAACTTCTACCCCCAAAAGTTAAGAAAAATAGTGAAAGTTAAGCTTTTTATTTTCACAGTCGACGAGAAATTGAACAAACTTCAAACTGTGAGTTTACCCAAAATTTTCGTAATTTACCAAAGAAGTTCTCAAGGTTTGAAAGCGGGTTTGTGAACAGTGACGGCCGCCGGATCGCTTTGAATTTGTTTTGGAATAGGTTGTTGTTGCAAGACTTTTGACGCATGCGCAGACGTTTGACCGCTGTGTGCCCGCGGTGTGGGTAGACACTAATATGATGACATTATATGGACCTGAGGGGGAGGGGGTAATTATATGTTGTTGTTTTATACTGAGAGTTGAAAAGGTATGCTAACTGAAGTGGAAAGCGTGTCGTTAAAGTTTCAAGCGTCACGCCTTCGTTTGAGAGAAGGCAAAGTGCATATCAGTCATTGTGATGAGTTGGCGTGACAGATTAAGTATTTGTTCTGAGTAATGCAGTACCACTCGAAACCTGTGTTCTGATTGCACCATTATACTGTAGCTCTGTTGTTTACTACTGCACGTTCTAAAGGTTAGGGTGTTTTGCATTGTTGGGGAAGCGAATGCTGTGGCTCGTTTCGAGCGGTACAGGCCGGCTCATTTGTTGGCATCACATGTTAGGTATTTTATCTTGATTTGCAATGTAATTATTCAAGAGTTTCTCAGTCTTGTAATCACAATCGTGTTATATAATTTGTATTATAAATCTGGTCCAGAACACTTGTGTCGGGTTCTTCACGTAGGATAACGTTACAGTCGCGACATTACACGGCTGTTGCCTTGCGCATTTTAACATTCTATCCGAAAATAAGTATCTGAAATCACTTACTAGGTTGCACTTATGAAAGGCTGTTGCCTGTCCACGCCAGGTGTGACTTAAAAGCAGACTAACTATTGATAATATTCACCTTATTGACCCAATACAGGGTGGGATCGAATCATGAAAGGGGTAAGACTTCATGTTATAGCACACCACGATTCCCATAGTTAAACTTGGCCACTTCCAAAGTACGAAATTGTCCATTATAGTGCAGGTGTATTTAGGATCGTTTTAAAATGATTTAAGGTCGTAAATGGTTAGGGTTTTTTTTTATTTGGGGGTTAGGTTTGCATTGAATCGTGGTGTGCCCATAACATGACGTCTCTGCCCATGAAAGAGATACAATGTAGGTCAGTCGATCTGGTTGTTTTAATCTTCGCCAACATTTAAAATATGGGAGATTTTGACTCGAGTCCCTCCTTACCATTTGTTTTAAGAAATGTTTCTAAACTGTAAAATATCAGAAATAGCACGAAAACAGCTACATTTACCATCCTGGGCCGGGTTGTTCAAAGCCCGATTAGTGTTAATCCTGGATTAACTCTGCACAAAACCTATTGGTTGTCATGGAAATTAACCCTGGATTAGCACTAATCGGGCTTTGAACAACCCGGCCCTGGATTCGACCAACCTCGCCTTCATGTTTTGACCCCACAACCCCGCTCAGGAATTTCCATGTGGTATATATACCCTCTGAATTTCTAACGAGACCTGAAACAACCATGGGGGCTGATCAAAGCCAGGTCCCGGCTAATCCACAGATCGAATTGGAATTTAGCATGTTGGTTTTTGCGGAGGGAGGAAAACCGGAGAACTCGGAGAAAAACTCTCGGAGCAAGGGCGAGATACCAACAAGCTCAAGTCACATATGGCGCCGCGTCCGGGAATCGAACCTGGGCCACAGAGGTGAGAGGCAAAGTGCTTAACCACTGTACCACCCCACTCAGCGTTTTCAATTCTAGCCGGTTAATGCAGCTACTCTAGTTTCTTTGACCGGCTATTTGAACCAGGAAACAATATCGATATTTGGCCTACAGGGATGGGACTCCTGCTCTGTCAGCATTACTGTCGTGACCATCTAATTGCACACCAACTGAAAACCCTGGCCGCTCATTTTCCGTTCTCTCTGTTTTCAGCGGCTCAAATATCATACGCAATGGCAGGTACGGTCCTCACGTAACAAGAGGGCTCGAGGCCGTAAGATTAGCGGTATTGAACCCATGCCGGGTGAGGAAAAGGTAAGGTGGTAAAACAATAAGCATTGAGCTTGTTTATATAGGCATCCAAACGAGGCCAGATGTCCCAGCTTGTCAAAGGAAGATAAAAATTTCAGTCCATAAAAAGCTCAGGCGGAAAATTAGCCTGCTTGCAGGCGGTAGAGGGTTGTTTATCGCAAAAAATGTATCGAAGCGGCCGCCATATTGGCCGAGTGACAAAGGAGGGGGTGGGGTATTTCGATTTTCCTTCTTCCCCCACCCCCTCCCCCGTCCATTTGTCACTCGATCCCAGGTCTCAAACCCGTTCGGCCAATATGGCGGCCGCTTCGATATCCGTCTTCTGGCTTCTGCGATCCGTTTTCTGCGCGAAAAAACACCCTCAAGCAAGCAAGCAGGCTAGCGGAAAATAACATTCATTTCATTGTGACACACAAGAGCACAATGCGGTACAACAGAAACTAAAGCCTTGGTTAAACTATGGAACATTGTCGGATAACACGACCTAACTTTGTTAGATGAAAATGTTGGGGTGGTGGTAAACGCTGTCAAACATTTGATCGAACAAAGGCAAACTTCATTATTTTCAGTAGTTTTCATATAAACTGACTATATCCTAGCACACGTTGGGGGTGGATGAAATCAAAGTACAAATATGATTAACAAACTGTGCCGTAGATCTAGTCTTCAATGAAAATATTGCACATCTTTTCAATTAAGCATTAAGGGAGGGGACTTTAGCTGTTTGAAGCCAATCAACAGCCACCAATCGAACATTGATTCCAGACATGCAAAACCATGACGCAGCACCTTTAAAACAATGGCCACACTTGTAAAATAAAAGTACTCTAGTTTTATTGGATATACCCTTATCATGCAACGACCATTTAGGCTACAAACAACAGCTTTTTGCACTTCCACAGCCTCGTCTCTAGCCCGTCTCTAGCCCGTCTCTAGCCCGTCTCTAGCCCGTCTCTAGCCCGTCTCTAGCCGAGTTTAGAAGTGTTTAGAAAGGTTTTATTCTCCTATTATTCCCATCAGTTTACTAACGCCGGGTACACGAGAACTGTACAATAAGGCTTGATCTCACATGTTGGTCTTTCCCTGGTGTTGTAGGTTCTCATCACGTCTAACGACTCGCGCATTCGTCTGTACGACCTGAAGGACAATTCTCTGTACTGTAAATACAAAGGTTGCTCCAACACGAGCAGTCAGATCAAGGCCAGCTTTAGGTTCGTATTCGTCCAATGTCACACATTAGAGCAGTGTTCGTATGAGTGAGAAAGAAATACGGCAACACTGTAGAGCAGTTTATGTATGAGTGGGGCAAACTATGGCATGTCCGTAGCCTGTCCGTAGCTTGTCCGTAACCGTGCTGTGTCGTATTTTTGTAATTTGATTGGATCAGCAGGGCACAAACAATGGGAAACCATTTCAACGTCACGGCATGGCGTACGGTAACCGTGCTGTAGTTTGTCCCACTCATACGAAATCTGCTCTATTGTCACTTTACCATAGTTCTGTAATTTGATTGGACCAGAAGGACAAGACAATAGGGAAACCATTTCAGTGTTACTGTGCAATGCGTTATCTGGAGACGTCATGTGTGCATCTGGGCCCGGTGGTCCAAGGAGAGAATAACGCTATCCACCGGGTTAATCCTATCCAGTGGATACAACTAGTTAGTATATACCACACCATTGAATAGTGCTTTTCGCGCGCTTCGATTGGCTAATCAAACAGTGAATATGATTTCATATTCACCTCTGAGCGAAGCAGTGATACCTCGCGCGAGTTTTTGTCCATTTGACAGAAAATAAAATAACTATTTGGTGCTGGCTATTCACTAATCTGTGGTATATACTAAAACAAGCGGCTCGGTAAATATCTACCACTATTCACCTCCACTTCGGTGAATAATTGTTAATTAGGTTTTCGATTGAGTGTCATAAAACTGAAACCTGAGCCAATCTCAGGAGCAAGTAAAAACGCAATGAACCAATCACGAGCGAGTAAAACGCAATGAACCAATCACGAGCAAGTAAAAACGCAATGAACCAATCACGAGCAAGTAAAAACGCAATGAACCAATCACGAGCAAGTAAAAACACAATGAACCAATCACGAACTGAAGTAATTCATGATTGGTTTTACTTCAACCAATCACGAGGCACAGTAAACGCAATCGTGGGTAACTAACCAATCAAATTCGAAAGCAATAACCCAATTACTTTCCGACATACATTCGAAAAGCGCTCTTTAATAGAACATGTAACTGAATCGACCAGTCAGGTCACGCATTTCACATGGTGTATTGTATAAGTAGAGGAAATTGCATGGATGCAAGTGCTATACGTGATTTATGGGCACTGAGTGATATTTTGAAAGTTCTAATAATTGCACAAGACTTTCGGTGAGTGCAATTTGAGAACTTTCAAAATATCACTCAGTGCCTACAAATCAGGTATAGCACGAGCAGTTCATGTGATGTTTTGTTTATAATATACTGAGCAAACATTTGCTGAGAGCATGCGACTGTGCACTCATTAACCGTTTGATGCACTTGTTATTGGCCAATCAGAATCCAGCTATTTTGTCGGGTATATTGTAACCTCTGTGTATCCGTTTTTCTGTCACAGCCATGATGGCCAGTATCTTGTGTGTGGATCTGAAGATCATTTCGTGTACATCTGGAGAACTCAACACGGCATCCCATCATCTCGAAGAGATAAAAATGAATTCTACGAAAGTTTCTCAGGTAAAACTCTCTTAAAAACACTAGTTGGCAGTACTGGTCGCTAGGCTCCAGATGTTTGTTAGCAAGAGGGATGGAGACTAATCAAAAATACTAAAAATGCTTATTTGGAGGAAAATAGACTGTTTTGAAATGTTCTAGTGAATTTTCACCTAAAAAGCGGCGCCCACGGAAAAAGATGGCGGCTGTACATTTCACCACAAGTCAAAATAACAGTCAAAATAACAGTCAAAATAACAGTCAAAATAACAGTCAAAATAACAGTCAAAATAACAGTCAAAATAACACGTAGAAATAACACGTAGAAATAACAGTCAAAATAACACGTAGAAATAACACGTAGAAATAACAGTCAAAATAACAGTCAAAATAACACGTAGAAATAACAGTCAAAATAACATTTGACTGCAATCCCTTGCGAGCCTAACACCGGTAATATAACACGTAGAAATCCTCTATTCTCTTAAATAACAGTATATTGGCAACAGCACTTGTACTGGCTGTTTTTTAAACCTTTTTACCATGATTTTATAACGGATTTAAAGAATTTCGTGCGCAAAGGATTGTGGGTAAAAGGACCAGCCGCTGTTTTTTTCCAGTCGTGATACTCGTATCGAAACTCTGTGCGTTGAATTGTTTTAGTAGTTTTGATTGGTCTCCTTCCCTCAGCTTTCGCTAACAAACATCTGGAGCTCAGTACGACGAGAGTGAAGGTCATACATAAACGGCGCCATGGTTCGGTGATTAGTTGTTATGACGACATCTTAAGACTTTCAGTCAGAGCACTGATTGGTTCTCCAATAATTCGCTCACCAATCGCAACACACTGTTTTCCAATCAGCATGCTCGAGATCTCCGGAAATTGTTGAAGGAGTCCCGATTTTTAACTAACGTACGCTCGTGTACACCAAAACTCCCGCATATGCGACCACAGGGAACCCAAGCGGGAAGCCCAAATGCATTCATTCAGAAGATTCACGAACTTCGGCGCTTCACGCCGGTCGTGGGTCAATAAAATATTTTATAGACGCACGGCTAATTCTGTTAGATGCATAGTTTCTCTTTCTTTACTCCAAATCAATATCGAACTCACTTCTGATTACCATTTTAATATTTTAGCTCACGATGCTGTTGTGACAGCGGCAATATTCGCCCCAGTCCCTTGGCAAGTCGTTGCGCCGGACACAAGCGGCAGCCCTGTGACGTCAGAGGTTCTGGTCACTGCGGACTGGGGAGGAGCTATTAAACTGTTTGTCAACAGATAACGTCAGGTGACTCGCCCCATGCCTTGCCAGCCATCAAGGTTGACTCGTCCCATGTTGCCGGTGGCCCCAATTGAAGTACCGGTGAACTGAGCACTGTTGAGCTAAACCTTTTTTTATAAACAGAAGAGCATGTTTACGATATGCTATATATACGTACGCTTTATTTGTGATGTCGGAAGGTGGAGACTGCAATATAATGCGACTGGCTAGACTTTATAACAAATCCAAAATTGAATTTTACAGAGAAATTACTTTACTGGCCTGGCCATAGACCTTTGCATAATTCTGGGTTCCTATTTCCGGTTACGTATTTAACCTCGCTTCCATGAAAACGGAAGTAGGAAGTTTTAACTCTACTAATTTGCTATGTAATAGAGCGTTTACACGTGACGTCATCAAAATTCTTACTTCTAAACTATGAGTTTATAAAGTTCTTTTTATATGGTTTAAAGATCAGTATACTCAGTTTCCTTCCAAAATTTTACGTCGAGTTTTATTTTGAGTTAACAGTATTTTGAATTTTGTGTCATGAAAATCTATATTTTTGCCAGTTTAAAATTTTAGACTTGGTAAACCTTTAAAAGTGGTATTAGTGAACACTAATCATATCAATGGGAAAAACAGCGGCCGCATACTAATTAACAGAGTTTGCGAACATTATTTCTCCCACAGCTCGGTTACGAACATTATTGCTCCAACATTTTGGTCATTTATTTATCTTTACCTGCTCTATACACAAGATCTAAAATATTTTACTAATATTGATTTTTCTTGCGGCAAATCGTTTTTTTGTGATGGCAGTGAAAACGCTCAATAGACCCTTCGTGTAACAATGAATCCTACTTCCGGTTGCATGGAAACGAGGCTAGCGATGTATCTGATGTAACCGGAAGTAGGAACCCACCAGAATTATGCAAAGATCTATCATGCTTCTGCAATAGATATTGGGTTGAGTTTATAGAATATAAATGAGAAGCAGAGATTGCAGTTGCGCTTTAAGGAAGTAGTTTTATTATCGGTATACTAATGGCGTCAGGAGATTGAGTAGAAGAGCTAAATGGATCCTTTGCGAACTGAAATTTATAATGTGCGCATGCGCAAAGATCTGGTGATATAAGCGGGGAGGGGAGGGGCTGCTGCTTTAACTTGAAATACCTGATGATCAGGTTTTGCTGTATTGGAATTTAGCGGAGCTCCCGTTGGGCCGAAGGTCAGCCGAGGTGATGTAGCAGGGGAGGGAAGTCGTTTGACAATATTGGCAACGTGTATCAATATGAAGAGGCGCATTCTCGTACCCAGACCCCATTTGTTTCTTCACGTACTCGACGAAAATATATGGTCTCTGGAATAATCCGAGTCCGCGAATCGCGCCGGTGACTCTGCGCATGCTTATCATTACGTCACCCTTCGACTTGCTGACGCGCTGAGCGAGAATCGAACCCGACGAGGTTTTAGCATGGAGGTGGTTTTGGAAGTTCGCCTGGTAGTTTGATTGAAATAGTTTGCTTGCTATTGTCTGGGCAAACCTTAGGGAGTTTCTTTCATCTTCTGTCGTTTTTAGTATGGATTTTACGGCTTTATTTTCACGCATCAGGCTCGTGTTTGTTTATCGTTTGGCCTCGGTGGATTCATCACACATCGGATTCATACACAAGATGATGTATAGGGATCGAAAACTCGCTGAAATCGCCGTAACTGAGCCCGATTACCATACAAACAGCAACTGAATACACCGTAGAAGCACGTCAAGGCATTTTTATCATAAATCGTTCGTATTTTAGCTCCTTGAAGGCTGGAGTTCGTTGCATTCCCATACAAACGCTTATATTTAAGCAATCACCGCCTGTGCACAAGTTTACGAGATCGGAAAATGCCACTTCTGCCTATAGAGCACTTACAAACATTGTTGTTAATATGGGAATATGTAGTATTACCTATCTGTTACGGTAAATCCCTCGGGTATATCCACTGTTACTGCCGGTTGGGTTCGAATTTCTGTACTGTGTGCGATTTGTGTTGGCGGTGAAGTGATTTGAACTCCCGATAGGATGCAAGCAAATATCTAAGAATTCCTGAAGAGTCATAGTGTTAGCGACAACCAGTTATGTAAAATCCAACGGTTTTTAGCGTTTAGATAACCCCCAATTTTCAATGCTTTTGTCCAAATAAATCAACCCTCCAAAAAAAGGCTTTGTTTGACTTCAGGTGAAATTGCATTGTTCAAAACAGCCAATCAGAATACGCAAAAGTAGGATTATTCCAGAGCCCTATATTTTTCGTCGAGCAACGAGATTGGAAGAGGCGATGGAATATCACAAGAAACACTTGCGTATCTGCCAAGAAACAGGTGACGTGGCAGGGGAGGGAACGTCGTATTGCAATATTGGCAACGTATAAATCACTAGGACAATACGAGAAGGCAATGCAACATTACAAGAAACGCTTGCGTATATCAAGACACAGGTAATGTGGCAGGTAAGTGAAGACCGTATAACAACATTGGTGTTGCGTATCAGTCGCTATAAGGAAATATAAGGAGGCAATGGAATATCACAAGAAACACTTGCCTATATGCCAAGAAACAGGTGACGTAGCAAGGGAGGGAAGGTCGTATGGCAACATTCATTTGGTAACTCGTATGGCAACATTCATTTGGTAACTCGTATCAATCATTAGGTCAATATAAGAAGGTAATGGAATATCACAAGAAACACTTGCCTATATGCCAAGAAACAGGTGACGTAGCAAGGGAGGGAAGGTCGTATGGCAACATTGGTAACTCGTATCAATCATTAGGTCAATATAAGAAGGCAATGGAATATCACAAAAAACACTTGCCTATATGCCAAGAAACAGGTGACGTAGCAGGGAAGGGAAGGTCGTATAACAACATTGGTATTGTATATAAGTCACTAGGTCAATATAAGGAGGCAATGGAATATCACAAGAAATACTTGCGTATATGCCAAGAAACAGGTGACGTAGCAGGGAAGGGAAGGTCGTATAACAACATTGGTATTGTGTATAAGTCACTAGGTCAATATAAGGAGGCAATGGAATATCACAAGAAACACTTGCCTATATGCCAAGAAACAGATGACGTAGCAGGCGAAGGAAGTTCGTATTGCAATATTGGTGTTGTGTATCGATCACCTGAGGTCAAAATAAGGAGGCAATGGAACATTACAAGAATATCTTGCGTATATGCTAACATACAGGTGACGTAGCAGGGGAGGGAGGTTCGTATGGCAACATTGGTAACGCGTATCAATTACTTGGTCAATATAAGAAGGCAATGGAATATCACAAGAAACACTTGCGTATATGCCACGAAACAGGTGACGTAGCAGGGGAGGCTAGATCGTATTCTAACATTGGTATTGTGTATAAGTCACTAGGTCAATATAAGGAGGCAATGGAATATCACAAGAAACACTTGCCTATATGCCAAGAAACAGTCGACGCAGCAGGGGAGGGGAGGTCGTATGGCAACACTGGTAACTTGTATCAATTACTAGGTCAATATAACAAGTCAAGGGAATATCACAAGAAACACTTACGTATCTGCCAAGAAACAGATGACGTAGCAGGCGAAGGAAGTTCGTATTGCAATATTGGTGTTGTGTATCGATCACCTGAGGTCAAAATAAGGAGGCAATGGAACATTACAAGAATATCTTGCGTATATGCTAACATACAGGTGACGTAGCAGAGGAGGGAAGGTCGTATGGCAACATTGTATTGCCCTAACGATTAAAACACAACACTGAGGAGGCAATTGAATATCACAAAAAACACTTGCGTATTTGCCAAGAAACAGGTGACGTAGCAGGGAAGGGAATGTCGTATAGCAACATTGGTAACTCGTATCAATTACTAGGTCAATATAAGGAGGCAATAAAATATTTCAAGAAAGGCTTGAGTATATGCCAAGAAACAGTTAATGTCGCAGAAGAGGGAAGATCGTATTGGAAAATTGGTAACTCGTGTTTTGGGGATGGTGAGATACAGGGGACAGAACGTCATTTGAAAGAAAGCCTTCGTTGTTTCGAAGTAGTATTCAAATTACTCTACAAGCAGGATGACTACAAAGTTTCTATTGTTGACACTTATATTGAGGCATATCGTTTGCTAACAAATGTATTCATTGCGCCTGGAAAGAAAGAAGAAGCTCTTCTGGTATCTGAACGAAGACGCTCACAAGCACTGAAAGACAAGCTCACGATGAAATATGGATTACAGTACGTGAAAGGAAGCAGTAAACGGCATATTAAGGATAGAAGAAGGTAACGCGCCCGGCGCGGCGCCCGAAACCCGACGCGCAACCACGGTGCCCGATGTGCCTGAAAGTGTTGCACCTTCTCTTCATATAGCCTATTGTCCCGTGACTGATGATCTGTGGCCGAGCGGCAACACAATTTCTTTGTTTTATACCAGTTATTGAACCTAGAGTTAGATACTCTATATTATCCAATCCCGATTCCCTCCACCCAATCGGGAGCTTCGCCTTCAGGCTAGTCTGCATGAATGTATGCGCAAATTTGTACTTATGCCCTCCTGACGGCGTTCGATGCATTCGTGCATAACTGGCGAGCTCGTACAGAAACCTCTTACGTTGAATTAACTTCGATGTTGAAGGAAAGACTGGTCATTACATTGAGTGTTCCCAGTCAAACACAGTAAGAAATACTGAACTCGTGTAAAGACCAAAAACAGCTATGACCTCTACACTAAACTACTGTTAACCGGGGAGTTGGGGTGGCGCAGTGGTTAAGCACTTTGCCTCTCACCTTTGTGGCGCAGGTTCGATTCCCGGACGCGGCGCCATAGCCCGAGGGTTTTTCTCCGGATTCTCTGCTTTTCCTCCCTCCGCAAAAACCAAGACGCTAAATTCCAATTCGATCTGTGGATTAGCCGGGACCAGGCTTTGATAAGCCTCCGTGGTTGTTTCAGGTCTCGTTAGAAATTCAGAGTTTTTTTAACCCTATGTTTAGGCAAGCTTAGCACTATACGAAGTTCTCCATGGCCGGTTGCATAAACCAGGGGCGGCTTAGACAACGAGAACCAATCACATTGCAGAACGAAAACAGCATTCCAACTTACGGTTACTTGAGCCAATCAGTGTCAAGTACAAGACAATAGTATTTCAACTTGCTCGAGCTTCGATCCGTAAAAGGCAAATTTGGTCGACTAGTTCTGAAGTCGAAGTCTTTTGAATGAAGAAAATCGCATGATATGCTAGAGTTTATACTTTGGAATGCTGTGTTGTGTTTAGTTCTCGTTGTCTAAGTGGCCAAGGTTTCAGTATTCTCACTGTTATGCTGGACCAGTTCGGTCAATCTCTTAATTTAATGTCGGACGTTGAGTCCGGTCAAACTCCTAATTTACCACAATACGTTAGCGTTAGGCCCAACGTTAACGTATATGCAACCGGCCCAAGAGTTATTACCAACATTCTTTTCATGTTTGTACTACAGCTTATTTAGGGAGCGTTCGATTGACTATTCCAGAATAAGAATAGATGGAATAGTCTCTGGAGATCACTGGCTCAGGGGTTGCACTGTTAGCTACAAACGCTTGCTAATTAACCATTATTCACCGAAGTTAATGTTATTCAACGAAGTGGAGGTGAATAGTGGTGGATATTTACCGAGCTTCCCAATATCCACTACTATTCACCGACACCGAGGTGAATAATTGTTTTAGTATATACCACACAGGTCAATTATAGCCAGCACCAAATAGTTACTTTGTTTTCTGTCAAATGGACAAAAACCCAGCGTGATCGCTGCTTCACTCGGAAGATATCCCAAAGGATAACCCATGTTTGAGTAGCCAATCAGCGCGCGCGAAAAGCACTATTCACTGGTGTGGTATATACTATATACGGTTGTTAAAAAGTCCCGATATAAGAGAATTGTAGTAACCATCCTGTGTATACGGTCAGTTGAACGCACTCCCTAATCTGTAGTCCAGTGCAAAACGTGCCTTTCAGTTCTCGCTGTTCTGTGGTTAGTGTTGATATGTTTTTGTTACCAGGGAAATCAAAATTTGCAATATTTTGTTTACAGGGCGAACTATAGAGTAATTTTGTTTTCATACGAAATCCATTGTCCGTGTCCAGCAATGTCTTTTTGCAAGAGTGTGATCATTAATATAGAGCGATCCAGCCAATTTTCCGTCTTGAAATGAATGCCTTGTCTGAATATACCGTACGAGGTGTTGATATATCTGTTTAGCTATGTGGAAATGGATTACACGCCAAACTTGCTTGGTGAAATTAGATTGAATTGGTATGAATGTATCATACTCTAAGCCCGGGAGCTAGGGCGATTGCGTGCGAGGGATATGAATTGTGGATATGAATTTCAGTTGGATTTTCTTGGACCGACAAATAAAATTAGGGTTTTGGAGCATCATGTTTATTGGATCTTTTTCGCACCATTCCCACAAGCTGTAGGTTTTCTTTCCTTCACCAAGACTACAAACGTATTTCTATAAACCGTAAACCGGCTTAGATTTTGCTGGAATATACCAAGCGAAAGAGTTAAACATTTGTTACCATATATAACAGCATGTAAAGAATGCTTCTCACTTGCAGTGATGTTTTGTGTGTATTTTAATGTGGTGCTTGTATTGTCCGTCTGGGTCGGCCAATCTACCCTCTGAGAGGAACAAGTACTCCATTAGAATCCACAAACAGATCTTATGTTACCCGTAGCTCATGATACCTGCACAAATTATTTATCAGGAAGCGTAAGTTCCAGTTTATGTAACTCGCTAAGAAAATACTTGAAACGTTCAAAGTGCAGGGGTCTTGTTGGGAAGAATGCAGAGTATGGCTTGTTATTGCGTTTTCCCATTTTAAAAGAAAACTCGTTACACCATGTCGATTTAATTTGTCAATTTTGCTTATCGATTTTACAGAATCTAAATTCAACAGTCCTGTTACCCTTGTACGTTTAGGGTAAATAGGTCACGTGACCATTAGTGTCATTACTTCTCCGTTCTTCCCATAATCCCTTACGCGCCTGTCCTTTTCATCACTACTCTGCAACAAGTTTAATGTAAAGTGCAGTATTGCGATACTTACTGCCACGTCATCCATGTGCCAACCAGAGATCCATTGGTTCCTGGCACAAAGCGGCCTTTTGAAATCATGGTTGGCACATTAGCATAACAAAATTAATGTTTATCAACACAAAGTATCGCTATAGACTTATCACACAGTGGCCATTTTGTCTACAAACAATATCTTTTTCACTTCCAGCCTCGTCTCTGTGTCGAGTTTGGAAGTGCAAGAACAAAGGTTTCTATTCTTCTGAGACATAACATGGACGCTGTGTGATAAAGGTCTCTGTCATTCAAGTAGGAACTCTGAACAATTGCTACTCAAAATGTTAATGTTGTGGGAAAAGACGCTCGCCCGTATTATGTGTTGCCACAAGCTAAACACAGGCCTACGTCCATCACCGTAATTAATTATTTTCTGGATGAGGAACTTTCCTGTTTACAGCTTCCATTACAAATACGATAACAACACATAAATTGCTGATTAAACTCGCCAGGAACTGATTTAATAAAATGCTAAATGTGAATGTGTGGTGTGTGTGATGTAGGGGCGTCTTTGTTTTAGGGGCATGATTGGGCCCATGGGATAGGACCATTAATTTGTTAGGAGCTGATGGAAGTTTCAGAGCCTGTTCACTTGGAGGCATCAGCAGCATTGGTGTCGATATGTAAAACAGTCTCGAGGGATAATAGCCCTAGTGCTAAGACCAGCAGGGATGATAGTCTCTACTGGGTTTGGTTTTCTTTGTTTCTTAATTCCAGACCATCTCTGTTCTCTGGCGACACACTAAATATCTCTGTTCTCTGCCGGCTGAGTCCGCACTGGAGCGCGCTAAGGTCCAACTAAAGACAGTAATCGGCCACAGACAGCGATTGTTTATTGGCACTTTGTAAAAAAGACTAGTTTATCCAAAAACCTGACATTACTGCAAGATATTCTTCTCGTAGCTGAAAGAGGCTCCACTGAGACAGTATAGCTATTTCAGAGACCAAACTAAATGAAAATAGCCGCAGTAACATTAGCATACCAGGATACCAGTTTTTGAAGTAATATATAAAAAACGAGAGCTAGTGTTTTACCAGGGGATCCAAACACCGAGAAAGGTGAAAGAACGAGGCCGCTTTCGAGGTGTTTGGATTCCCTGGTGAAACACGAAGCTCGAGTTTTTTATATGACTTCTCAAGCGAAAACAATACCTGCATTCATAAATCATTAGAAAGTATTGTTTGCCTGGAATTTTATTGCATGCAATTATAGACTACAAGGGTTGTGATTGTTATTTTGTCACGGTCATTTCAACAAACGGCCTGATAGCGTAGTGGGCAAGACAGCGGACTAGTAGTCAAGAGCAGCCATGAGGATGATGGTTCGATCATACTGAACTCCAATTTTTATTTCCGTCTTCTCCTTCACTTCTCCATGTAAAGTCATACTTCTGCTGTAATCCTTGTAGCTTAGGGTGCGTTCGATTGACTGTATTCCGGAATAAGAATACACAGAATGATCACTACAAATCGCTTATACTGGGATTTTTTAGCCACTGGAATACCAATTGTATCCTGAATATCACATATCAGCAAGCATTTGTAGCTTACAGTGCAAAACACGCCCGAACCAGTGATTTCCAGAGACTATTCCATCTATTCTTATTCCGGAACGCACCCTAAATCAGGTCCAACACATGCATGAATCTTGATACCCAATGAGAGCACAGATTAAAATCACTAGTAGTGTTCATCTAGTGTTTCATTGGGTATCCAGATTCGTGCATGTGACCAAATGCAGTCCTCTGATTGGCTAAAAAGCTCATTAATTATTCATTAGTTTGAGAATACTAATTCCGCTACGTGTGCTGGAGGTGTTGGTCTCTATGTTACTAATGACATTAGGCGCGACCCTGAAATATCTGCCAATGGTTTAGAATCGTGCTGGATAGAAATTATATGAAAAAAAACAATGTTGTAATTGGGTGTGTATACCGGCACCCATTCAACGATCGTGATAACATCCTTGAAATTCTAAAGGACATCTCAACCTAAATAACAAGGGACAAGAGGTATTCATAGTAGGTGACGTGATTATTAATTTCTTAAAGTACAATAGCGATAAACAAACATCCGAATTCCTAGACCCAGGTTTCTTGCCAGTAATCACGAAATCAATGCGAATCACAGACCATACTTCTACCCTCGTAGACCACATTTACACCAATAGAGGTTTTGCACCATCACGTGACTTCCTAGCAAATGTTGCTACGCCGCCATGTTGGATAATAATTAAAGTAGGAATATGTCTAACTGATATCTCTGTTCATTTACTTAACCCTTTGGCGACGGACCCTGCAAATATCGGTCCTATGTGGCCGATAACTGGAAAAATTATTGAATCACATCTAGACATGCTGGAAAGATGATGTTGCGATATTATTTGAAGGGATGAATGACTTCAAAGTTAGAGCTATAACAGGGATCGCTTGGCATTTGTTTTGGCGATCTTTTTTTCGTTTCTTCGATTTAACGAATTTTGAGGAGCTGAAAATCGGCTAAAAAAATCCTTCCCATTCGCACTTGAAATCAACAGCAAACACAAAATCAGCACTCAGGCGTTACAGTACCTTCTTTAATCTTTCCAACCACCAGGTTTGTTTGCAAAAACACACCAAGCGACTGCGAACCACTCTATTCTTGACGCTGCATTTCTCTGCACCACGTTTTCCTGCACCCACCTCCAATTGCATGCTGGGTAATGGACAAAAAATCACAAGGTGTCCCCCCCCCCCTTTTACTCCTACAACCAAGAGCGGTGATTTGGACTCAAGCCGTTGCTTTAAAGTGACAAAAACACATCCTAATAGGTTGAGCAGGGGTAAAAGACTGCCAACTGCAGGATTTCAAGGATTTCATTGAAGAATTTTTTCTTGTCTCTCAAAGCACAAACACAACAGGAAAACCCTGTGAAATCCCCTCACAAAGCCTACTAGAAGCAAACCAAGTACTTTTCAGCCGTCCTCGGACTTAATGATGTCCTCAAGCTCTCTGTCAGTGGCATTTTTCTCCAAAACAAGAGCCCATCTGGGCTTTCACTCGGGCCACATTAGATTGAAGATGAAATACACTTTCATTTGAAATCCTCTTAGTAATAACCAAAGGGAAGAATTATTAGCTGAATTTAGCAGTCTTTAGGAGTGGCCGGTAGCGCGGTGACTTTCATTCTCTGCTCCCCTAGTATATATGTAATTTAATATTTTTCTTTTTCTCGTATATTGACCTTTTAATTTAAACACTACTTATTCGTTTAACACACTGCATTTGAGCAGGCATATATTCATTGTTTTGAACCCGAGAATTAACCGTACTACCGTACTTCATGGTCCCTTTCTTTAGTAGTGGGTTGTCGGTCAGGTGATTGTAAACTCTCGTCATTTAACACAGAAAATGTATTCTGATGAATAGAGATCGGGTTGTCATGTAAGAAATATGGCTCTTGAACAAACTGATAAGCTTCAGTAGGTTGGGTAGTCTCAGAACATTGTCTTCTTTTTCGTATTCTTGATTTTTTTTTTAAAGTTTGAAAGTCGGATCTCAGCTTTATTATATCCGCTTTCAACTCGCCATTTTCAACTTCTAGGTCAATAATATATTCGAGATGACAGCATCTTGATTTCGGTCTTGTATATATTATCTTGCTGCACTAATTTGTCTTCCAAATGACTGAGTTTGGTTTCTTGATTCGTGTTTTGATGTGACGAGAGTAAGAATTCATTACGCATATCATATCAGGTCAGCCTCCATGTTACAAATCAAGGTCGTTAAAGCAGCGAGAGAGTTCTTATTGCGGGCTAACAAATATTTTTATCCTCGTGAAGAATCTCAAGAATTCCGTCTCTTCCGGTTTGATTTTGACTCGTGTGTATGTTGCTTTTGGAGTTTCAAGGATATGTTGATCCAAAACTACAGGCTCTTGGGGTTTTTCATTGACTTGTGAACTTGCAGGCTCTATAATTACTCGGGCCAGGCCTTCGGCTGGCGCGAGTCAGAAATCGCAAGTGTTTATTTTTTTATTTTTTATTTGTGTCGCCGGTTGGCGCCGTCGACCAATCAGATTGCGCCAGTACTGTGAACAGTGCTGGCGCAATGTTGTCCCAGTGAACAGTGCTGGCGCAATGCTGGAAATGTTGTCCAGGTTTTTCAAGATGGCGGCGAGTGAGAGTTTTGACTTGGCAAAACCTTTAATATCAGCTGGTTTTTTTGTGTAAACCAAAGGTTCCTTCAAGTGCAATACCAAGATTTTTGTCTTTTCTAAACCGAGAGGTGTTTCACGGGCTTTGGCCGGGAATTTATCACATATTATGCGACATGCTTTAAGACACACTCGTGAGACGTGACAGTGCTCTGCATGCGATCAACACTGACTATATATAAAGACAACAGCTTGTAAATGTAAGTAGCCGCTAATCTGAACATGATAACCTTTATACCAATTGACTGTCGTTGTGTTGTTATTTATTGTTATTATATATAACCTCTCGAAAGTATAGACTACAGTAGAAATGACCCGATTTCTCAGTTCTCTGACTGACAGGGGCCTTTTAAAATATTATATGCACATGTATTTAAATGTTTATAACTTCGGGAACGAAAATCTAGAATGCAGTGAGTGAGTATAAACTGAATAAGTAATCCGAAATGAAGATTTTTTTCAAACGAACTATAAATGACTCTGATGACTGATGTGGAAATCGGATATTTACATGTATCTGTGGCGTGTTATTGACACTGGTAAAAACCTGTTCCGGCTTAGTTGCAGATCAATACCCCCACATTCTCCACTTTGGTTCAGGTCAGTGTATTTAGACTCGTTCTATGAATGATTTGGGTCTAAATGGTTAGGTTTTTTATTATTTCAGGGTTAGGTTTTTAGAAGGTTTGTATGAAAAAGTTGAGAAATGAGGAGGGGGTATTTTGCAATTACTCCCAGTGTATTTCATGTTTTTTTTAAACTGACATACTTCATAGATATGATATTATGTATAGAGTAGTGTATTTATCATTATTGCAAGATGAAGTTTATAAAATAAAATAAATTTGGTCCAGAACTGAGAGAGTATACTTACATGTAAGTGGCCATTATATATCTATACAAGCTAGATCTTGTTTCCTCTTAAAGTTTAAATGGCTTCTAATAGACTAGAAAATGGGCTCCAGAAATTGGCCCAATTTATCAGTTCTTTCGGTAAAATAGGAATACGGATCCACTTCTAAACAAGCGGGAAGATCTACAACTACAATTAATTATTTGGTGTGAAGACAGATTACTCCAATAATCCAAAAACCGAGTGGAAATCGCATGTTTATTTCTGAAATGGACTCTATACATGTAATTTATAATTTATTTGAGAACTAATAATTTATTCTAAATTTCAAAGTTACATCATCTATATGTATTTATAATTTCATTACAATTGGATTAATTTTATCTGAACTAAGTTTGGGCCTATAACAGAAAGATGGTAGCCTCCAGTTTGCTTTAACTGCATTCCAGTAAGCTCAGTGGTTAAGTGTCAGTCTATTGTGCAGGAGGTGGTGGGTTCAAATCCTGGTGGGACCTTCAAATAAGTGGGAGAACTGGTACTGCCTTTGCTCTGACATCTGCAAATGGTTAGACCTTCATGTCTTCTTGGATCAGAATGTTAAATTGTAGGCCGACACTGAGAATGCAACCAAATCTCTGGTATACGTAGTGAACACCCTCAAGTGTAGTGGATATAGTTGTATACATAGCGTAAATGAGTTTGTCCCCAATTAGCAATACCATGATGCTAAATACATTGACATTCTCCTCTGTTAGTAGTAGTAGTACTAGTTCCCTTGTTGCCATGTACATTTTATATATTAATATACAGGCTAAATCTAGTAGATTACATACATAATCATGACTGCTGCCTTAAATTATTATGTTGTTGTACTAAATGGATGGATAAATGATGCATGTATTAGCAGCTTCCCCCTGGGGTGGATCCATGGGAACCTGTCAGAATTAATTGTTTGTTGCCCATCGGTGAGGGGGAAAAGCTCACTTTGGTTCATAGATCAGGAACCTTGTATGAATTTTTACTAATTGCTGTGCCCCATACCAGCTAGGGGATATGATACAACGAGTTTGATTGGGTATTATTGTGCAAATCCCCAGGGTACATTGGGGTTGATCCCTGGTGTAGTAGCTGCCAGTAAATATGCAAAGCTACTGATACAGTGCAAAACTGAATGCTAAATCACTGGAAGGAAGTTCAAAGGAACATTGCATGTGTTATTTTAAAGACTTGTTGTTGAGGTTTTACTTGGCCTCTTGTATAGGCAAATCCTCGTTTACGTTTTTTCCTTATTAGCATACATCAAACTTCAAGCAACGTACATATAAACAAACAGAGTCGATAAATCGAAAGAGATTGACACACTTGATAATCACCGAAAATTTTAGAATGGTAAAATAAATTTATTTTGAAGAAAAGTATTTAAAAATAGCAAAATTTACAAAGAATGTATGGCTGACATCAACTTTTGCCCCCCAGCCCATTTTACAGTTTTGAAAAGTCAATTTATCTGTAAATATTTAACATATCAATCTTACATTTTCGGTGATTACTAAGTTTAAAATTCTCTTTCAACTGATGTACTCTGTTTGTTTGTAGCTTGAAGTTTAATTTACGCTAATGAGGCAAAAATGTAAACAATGACATCAGCAAGGATTTGCCTATTCTTCCCTGAAAACCATGTGAAATCAAACTTGTTTGATAAAGAGTTGTAAGTCTCAGCAGAGCAGGTCAGAATTAACCATTCGTGTTCACTATATTATAACTGGTCTTGTGTTGCTACATGTATATTGTCTCAAACATATGTAGCTACTGTTATAAACATGGCTGCAATTTGCTTTCTGTTTCCATGGCAGTTATCATCCCAGGCACTCTAAAATAGGATTATTTTTACATAACTAATATAATATTTCTATTATATGGCTTCTCTGGAGACAGAATCACAATTCTTCTTAAAAATAATTTATATATGTAACTCTTATAAAAATAATTCAATTTTTTTTTTTATTCTCCCAAAGGCTAAAACAATTGTAAGTGTAAAATACTTTTTTAATCAAACCTGCAAAGAATACCAACTATTCCTTGTTGAAAGTCCATATGGCCCGAGTAAAGGCTGGTACAGCCTCTTGTTTGTTTTGTTTTCTAAGTATAACATAAAGTGTTGAACATGTTCATGTTATCAAGCATGTCGCGCGTGACCTCTGTTTCTTCGTTCATTAAGTTCTCTACTTTCATCTGTAATCTGGGAAACTCTATCTTTGCCCATGCCTTGGCACATAACTATTCCTGTTGTTAAGTAGACGTGGATGATTATAAGTAAAATCCTTCGACAGCTTGTACCGTTTCCGCTAGGTCAATATCCTCGCTGGAACGAAATAACTTGATCTCAATACTCTCTGATCCAACTTTAATACGGTAAATTTAAATCTCTGACAGTTTTTAAGAGACTCATAATATTGGTCTTGAAGTGCCTTCACCCAAAATAAGATGTTCTCCTCGGATGTTTTAAATGCAGCACAGCGAGCCGATGGCTTATAGATTCCAATATCTATTTCTTCGAATTTTAGCTTTCCGGATCCTGGCCCCTACACTGGCTTCAGGTCGTCGTACGTGTCGTATAATAAAATCACTGGCCATCTGGGTAAAAAACGCGGTCCTTCGGCTCCGACAATAGCGCCAGTTGAAATATCCTGAGCCTGTTGGAAGGCTTTCGCACGAGTGAAGTTAAATAAAACATTAAACTGGCTTACATTTGAGAGATGAGACTCCAAATTAGAGAGAACGTTCCTCGCGGGTCCTCCGCCATCTTGCTTTACTGTATTAAATTATGTAAATAAATTAACCTGGCGATTGTTGCGTGATCAGCACAGTGCAATCTGATTGGTGTGAATTTGACCTTTAACGCATGCGCAGAAATTTTGCGACACCCAACAAAAAAAAAAATAACGACTTGCATTTTAAGACTCGGTGCTGCCACAGGCAGCCCGAGTAATTAGAGCACATTTCATTGGAAACCCTACAGAAGTTGCAATACCTACCGTCGACGATTTCGTAGAATTCTCCCGAATGGCATCTCTTATTTAATTATGCGACTCTTGCAAGCTCACCACATGATAAATATCCAATGAAATGTCACCAAACTTGGTAAATTTACGTATTTCGATGTGCTCTTTCTTGTGATGGGTTTATTTCTTACTGATAAGACTATAATAGGACATTTTTTCTTTTTGAATTCTTTTTCTTATTCAGATTTTCCAACTCCTTTGAGAATAGCAAGACAATGGTCTAAATTAGAGGAACAAAAGTAACCGTGCAAAGGATTCTGGTATAGTTGTAGTAAAATGACGCCCGATTGACGTGATAATTCCAGACCCTCACAAAGACTTGCGCTGACTTCCAACTTGAAACAGGAAGCTCAAATAAACGAATGTTTTCGCTATCTTTGCCGCCACTATAATCGTCGAAGTTTAGTTTTTTCACTTTTATTTTTCGAATTCTTAGTCATGGCACTATACAGATATCGATGTAAAAAAATAAATTTTTGGGGTTATACAAACTTTAAGAAAATTACCGATAAACATGTGCTATTACGGAAGCTGTCTGGTAAAAGGAAAAAAAAACTATGAAATAAGCCGTGGATATCGAATGCTATTCTCGCTTCAATTAAAAGAAAACAAAAGCCTTTCTAAATAAAGATCCCGTTAAAGTCCAGACTTATAAACAAACTAAATAAAATCAAAGAGGTAGCTAAAAAGAATTATTTCAGAATGTAATTTAATGTAAATAGTGAAAATCTTAAAACGATGTGGAAATTAATCAACTCAAACAATAATAAGCAAACTTCTTTTAAAAAATAAATGTTATATTGACAAGGCTAGTATCATAAACTAAATACACATTTCATAAACGTTGGTCCTGACTCAGCCGAAAAACATCCCCAAACAGAAGATAATCCAACAAAATATATGAATAAATCATTAAAAAACAGTTTTTATGTTCCGAGCCATACAAGAAGCCAAGAGAAGTCCATGATGCATTGGAGTTCCCCAGATGTATTCAACTAGCATGTGATCATATATCTTGAAGTCTTAACTTTATTTTTTAATCTATCTGATCTATCATTCATGTCCAGTTCCAATTTGGTTTCCTAAGAGGTCAATCCACTGCCCAAGCAATAACCGAAATACTCAAGTTTCGTATTCGAAAATTACCGCTGAATGCAATGACTACAGACGCATGTACGCAGGGTTAGCCTCATTCTGAAGTTAAACATTCATAAATACCAGCGAGAAGGTGGGCTATTCACGACACTGTATTGTTGTAATTTCGCGTTTTGCATCTTCTCGCTGGTATTTATGAATGTTTAACTTCAGAATGAGGCTAACCCTGCGTACATGCGTCTGTAGTCATTGCATTCAGCGGTAATTTTCGAATACGAAACTGGAGTATTACGAAAAATCTGAGAAAGGCCATTGACCACAATCTATACACCTGTGGAGTATTCCTACATTTTTCGAAAGCGTTCGACACAGTCCATCACAATATCCTTAAACTAGAGGCTTATGGGAGTTCGAGGGGTACCACTAAAATGGTTTCAGAGCTACCTCACAAACAGGCAACAATACGTAGCTTTAGGGAATATTGAATCAACAATGCAAACAATGATCTGTGGTATTCCCCAGGGAGCACACTAGGACCACTTTTATTTTTGTTGTATATCAATGATATACCAAACTGCTCTAAGCAAAATATTCGCAGACAACACAAATGTCTTCGCTTCAGCAAGCTAGAGACCTAAAATCCCTTGAATCCTTGGAGTTAACACTGAGCTCGAAAAGGTGAAAGAATGGTGTGCGACATAAACAAATTATCAATCATTTTTTATGATTGTAAAATCTCCAAGAAAAAAGGACATGGATGTTAATATACAAATCCGCAATTCGAATGGTCAACATGTTATTGTTTGGACAGGAAAGGCCACTGACATCAAATACTTCATACCTCTCATACTGCACTGACAAAGAATGCCATTGTTTTATGGTTAGGGTTTGTATTGTTTCAGGGTAGGCTATTGTTTGGAAGTATATGTCTGCTCCCGCCGGCATATCCCAAAACACTGGAATAATATCTAAATTGAGACATTTTTTATCTCTACAACAGATAAAACAACTGTACTACAACCTAATACCAATATCCCCTTACATGTATTTCGTACGCTATACTAGCGTGTACTAGCATGGGGCAGCGCCTACAAATCAGTCCTAAAAAAAGTACAAACAAAGCAAAACCAAGTCGTTAGGTTAATAGTTTTTTCAGTTTCATTTGGGAAGAGTACAGAAAGCGCCCTACCCCTAGACATTCTCATAGTACTTAAATAATGTTTATCGTTTACACGCACTAAAATTCGCCCATAAAAGCTGCTTTCCATACGATCGCTCACGATCGCCCGATCGCTTGAATCATTCAACCGAGCGATCGCTCACAATCGCTAGCATTTGTTTCCATATGATCGCTCACAAGTTTACGCGCAGAGAACACTTAAGACGTTGCCGTGGTGCCGAAAAAGAACATAGCATTGTGGGATACTTTTTGATCGCTCGATCGCCAGAATATGTTTCCATATGATCGCCGGCGATCGCTGGCGATCGCTATGGATCGCTCACGATCGCTGAGATAGAACATTTTCTATCCCAGCGATCGTGAGCGATCAGATCGTTCAAGATCGCTAGCGATCGCTCGATCGCTCAAAAGTGTTTTCATGTGATCGCTCACGATCGTCGGCTTCATTTTGGGCAATCGTGAGCGATCATATGGAAACCAGGCTTTAATGGCACAAGGACAACTACCAGCTATATTCGATGATTTCTTCCAATACGCTAGCCATGTTCACTCCCACAACACTAGGTACGCGGCTAATCATAATTTTAACAAATCACCCGTTAGAACAAATACTGGAAAACAAACAATTTCTTACATGGCGACTGAAATGTGGCAAAAACTCCCGGCTCACTTTAAGGAACTAACCGTATTTTCATTCTCAAAAAATGTAAAACAATATTTACTATCAGGGCAACGCACCTGAGTCAATATTGCATATCTCACTATATCATTTATTCAAACTTATTTCTATATATTATACTGTCCTTTATATATCTTTGCTTTCCTAATATCCATTTATAGTTAGACCCAATGAAAAATGCTTGCGCTAACTCGATAACTTTATGGTTTATTTAGCTCCCAGGCTCTGTCAATTAAATATCTGATTTTGTAAATGACCAGTGCTAATATTAATGTATATAAATTTAAGTGTGTATCAATATGTCTTATCTGTGTAATGAGCCTAATAAATAATTGAAAATATATATATATTTCGAAATAGTTTTCATTAATTTTCTTAGTGGATTTATTAGTAGCCTAAATTGCTTGTCCTCAGTTAGGTGTTGAAATTGGAGGTTGCTCTGTTCTCTCAGATCTTTATTCAATTGCCTTTTTAGGTCAGTGTAAAATCCAAAATTGGTGAGAAAATGTTTTTCATCTTCCTTTTCAATGGTACAAAAAGGGCACCGCCTCCCTTCGAGGGGACGCAAGGGCGTATATGTCTCCCTTTTTCAACCATTAAATTATGATTGCTTATTCTTAACTTAGTGAAATTCGGTGTTTTATGTTCTTTGTTTGTAAGAGAGAATCCTCTAGCGCGACCTCTGTTTTGAAGGTACAGAAGGTACTTCTTAATTTGTTTTGCTGGTTAGAGTTATGTCTATTGTCGTTAAACAAGCTAGAGAGGCATTCTTGTCTTTCCATATCTCTGACTCTGACTCTGACATTTGGAAACGCCTTGAGTTCAGGATTTGAGTTGCCGAGCAACCAAATTTCACCCAAACCGTACTTATATAAATGATTACGTATTTTTTTGTGTCCGAGTTCATTATGATCTTATAATCATCCAGGAGACAAATGAAGTTGTCATTGTCTTGTTCAATTAGGTCTAACAAATTGCCTGCATGTTCTAGCATTGAAATCACCTTGCAGGATAATATCACCTTTATCTGAGAAAAACAAAAGGTCTTCCTCCAATTCCTCTATGCAATCTGAGTTTGTTTGTTTTCTCGGAGAGTCAGGGCTAAAATAAACTGTTCCTATGAAAACGTCATTAGGAATTTTAAAGAATTATTTGTGTAATTTGCACCAGATGATATTTTCATTGTTGTTTGGAATATAACTAACGCCTGTTTTTATTTACGTAGATGGCAATGCCACCATAGTGCTTATTTCCTGACTTATCTCTCTATTTTATATAGTTTACAAAATTTGCAATTCAAGATCACTATCTAATGCCGCGTGAGTTTCCACGATACCAAAAATATCGAGATGTTTTGATATGTTTCTTAGCTCAGGAAGCTGTAGCTTGTTTCCAAGCGTTTTGCTTGTAAATCCGTGGATATTCCAAACGCCTGCCCTTAGATTATCCGGCATTTAAATACGGCTGTGCATGGTTATACAGGAGTTGGCTAGCTTAGAAGTTTATCGCTTACAAACCTGATTCTCTTCCTGATATTTCTCAATCCAGTGTAAAAAGGAACTAAGGCCGGGATCAATTGAAGTATAGGGCCACTTGGAAAAAATACCAGGTATTCTAAGGTTAAAATACCAGGTACCGTGATAACCTGATGAGTTCCGAGGTTGATTTAAAATGCCATATAGAATGCCATATAAGTTAGAATGCCATATAGAATGCCATATAAGTTAAAATGCCACATAGAATGCCATATAAGTTAAAATGCCACATAGAATGCCATATAAGTTAAAATGCCACATAGAATGCCATATAAGTTAAAATGCCACATAATGCCATATAGGTTCGAATGCCATATAGAATGCCATATAAGTTAGAATGCCATATAGAATGCCATAAAGGTTAAAATTCCACATAGAATGTCATATAAGTTAAAATGCCACATAAGTTATATAGAATTCCATACGTCACTTGGCAGATAACTGACGGATGTGACGTCACTTTGCAGCGGGAATACTGCGGGATGTGACGTAACTTGGCAGCGCGAATACTACGGGATGTGACGTCACTTGGCAGCGAGAATACTGCGGGATTACAGCGCGCCACAGGTAACCCAAATGAAGAAACTAAGTTCGAAAAAATATTGGAGAACACGAAAAAGTACATAATACGCCGCAGCAGGGAATCTGAAGCTGAAGTTTGGTTAGTCACTGACCAAGAAGCATGTTTCACTGACCTCCCGCGCACGCTCGGATTTTTTTACAAATATTCAATCTCTATTTTGGGACAGCAACATGGAGCAAAACAGGCCCCAAAATAGGTATGTAAATCCTGAAAATAAAAATTCCCTGACTTTTCACTGACTTTTCATTGAAATGTGGGATTCCCTGACCAAATACTAAATTCCCCGACTTTTTCCTTACCTTGAAAAACAATTGTTTTTCCCTGACCGTGAGAACCCTGTCAAATGTAAGATGATGACTAAAATTTATAGGTAAACTAGACTAAATCATGTTGAAAATATATCGATTTATAAAACAGCGTTTAAAGCGTTCAGTTCTTATTCTAGGCAGTGAGCATTTATGACCGCGCTTGCGTAATTGTGTTCCTCGCCTTAGAGGAAGTAACTCATGAAAGGCATGATTTGGGTCGGTCGCGTGTAATCTTTTGCGGTCTCTTACTCGTTTATTTTTTTATGAGTAATCACCTCAAAGCTACATTTTCGAGCAAACCAGCACCACGCGTGAAGGCTAAAGGTGATACTATAAAACGATACATGAAACTTAAGACTGAGAATTGTGCTTTTAAACAGGAATTTTAAATCGTTTCATCCCACAAAAGCCAAACAGATATCTCTTACATACCTGAGTTTTCGCTTTACGGTAAATTAAATATTTCTACCCTTGCTGGATCACAAACCTAGCTTGACTGGCCAGTGATCCCGCTGGTTTGAAATTTACTAGAGACTAGAGTACAAAGCTTCGACTGTCTCCGCATATCATATGCATCGGAATTAGTCTCACAAATTTTAGGGTATTATAATCACTTGATGTCTACGATCGTAAGAGAATAAAGGAAACAGAATGAAAATCGAATGAAGATTGACGATTCGTCCGGCAACAACAACTCATCATGGTTTCTCAAGCGGCCTCGAGGAAAATTACACTTGACTACAAATGTACCGCGTCGATGGGCAGTTGACGAAACGATGGCAATGCCAAAACATTGTCTGATTGGTTGGCTGCGAAATATCGAAACACGGAAAATATATTTTAAAAAAGACACGGTGGAAGCTTGACTCGGGCGGCCAAAGGCCTGGCCCAAGTAATAATTTAAAAATACCATTTTCAGCCAATGAAATCGCGCGTTCTTAGGAAGCGCCCATCAGTTATATTATAAAAAGAGTTTTGTATTATAAAAAAGTAAAACATGATGAGCTCAACATTTTCAGCCAATGAAATCGCGCGTTCTTAGGATGCTCCCCCAGTTCATATTATAACAACCAATATTATGTGGCAATACTTTCATGATTTCATTGAGTTAAGCACAAACGACTCCTCCAGATTCGGTACAGAAACACAGCCCATGGTCAAATTCATCACCGGGATTGTACACTTTGCCACCAAAGTGGCAGAGAACTTCTGAGGAGAAAATAAAAATACGAAATTCGGCAGTGAGCGGCCGACCTATCTCCTGCAATAACAGACCCATCCCAGTTTCCCTGTTTGTTGCCCCATTTCAGATCACATAACACGTTTTTGTTTTTCTGCATCGCAAGAGGTAATTAATAAACTTCTAGATTTCGAAAACAAAGCACTTAATCCTCTGGAGAACTGTCACATGATCTGAAATGGGACAACAAAGAGGCAATCTGAACAAGTCTATTACATACATACATACATACACACATACATACATACATACATACACTTTATTTACCCTCGAATTTACAGTGTAGCTCATCAGCTAATATATTCGAGAAATGACATAGTGATATTATTCATAATGACACTCGAGTCACTTAGGATACCTAAGTAAATCTCCATACAGTACTAGTATTGGTGGTGTGCAATCAATTCCAAGAGATTCAAATAACAAAGACGTGGCCGCCATGTTGGAAGAACTAACAAGAGAAGCTAACGAGGAGAGACCAAGATGGCGACGATGACGTCACATGCACACCACACAATACTAGCCACCAGAGCAAAGTGTAAGGTACTTGATGCATACAGACAGTCTCACCATTATGGGAGCTATTTGTTTAAGTGGTGGGTTAAACTGTACAGATTACAATTACAGATTTGGCGCTATCTTCGGGATAAAGTTACCCTTGCTTCGAACAACCTGGCCCTGGTGGGTAGTGTTATCCACCCTTTGATAACGAGGCCCAGACTATGTACCATGCGATAATGAAAATACTTAAGGTACGAACATTGAGTTAAGCCACACTGAAAGTCAGTATGGCATGACAAACCATTTTTGGAGAGATGAACGTTTTCTCGCAGTAGGTTAGGGGCAGATGGACAAAACACAACGTTTATAGAGGATATTACACGGTGGTTTGAAGATATGAAGTTTATCCTCTCTAGTCGAAAACATTTCACGAGTGAGCTCGTAGCGAACGAGTGAAATGTTTTCGACTCGAGAGGATAAACTTCATATCTTCAAACCACCGTGTAATATCCTCTACAATTAAACTGCTCTAAGAACTCTTATCTATTCATTTTACTCACTGTCACCTGTCGGTACAAACTTCTTCGTGATATTTATAAGCTGTTCTGGGGAGTTTCATCGGGTTTTCTTGTCTCTTCGTTGCAGTCCAGAAAATCTTTAGAGAGTTTTAGATCGTATTTGGCTTTTTGTGCTCGGAATATCCATTGTCATGCAGCTCATTTAAGCTGTTTACATCTTACTCTGTGATTTTCACAAACCTGCCGCCATGTTTGAAATTCAAAAGGCAGCAAGAGTGACGTCATCGATATTTTCACTTGTGAGGATATGGAAAATACGCTACTAAGTACCCGGATGTAATTTCGTATGAGTTCTACGAGTGGTTTATTTCTCAGTAAAACACTCGTTCATATAATAATATATGATATTATTCGCTCTGACCAAAAATAGTAACTCTGATTTAAGACATGCACATGATAAACATTGGATCACTACTCACTCTGTATTTTTATTTCCAGTGGAACTTCCTGGTAACTTGCAATAACTCTAGAGCTCACCACAGCCACGAAGCTGACCAGTGCTAATGCGAGAAGTACGGTGTTCCTCATTTCCTAGTTATTGGACAGGAAACATGAAATTATTAGATCTCGAGCCTCAATACAAGTTATTTATTAATGAGTTACTCAGGGGCGAGCTGTGTTGTGAATTACGGAATCAACAGACCTGACTGTAGTCATGATCGCATTCCACTACACATACGATACAAGTTCCAAAATTTAGTTTAGAAATGGTTTGACCATTCGGTCTTCATCAGTTTAAAAAGTAAAAGCAGCTACAATTCATACCCTGTAAACAAAGCAATAGATAATGACGAATAAGGCGTTAAGGATTACATCACGCAAAACCAAAGATATTAATAATAGTTGTTTGGGAGAAGGAATTCAATAACGAATATTTCCAAGCAGATCTGGATCTCATGGACCTCATGGAATAAATTTCTTTCAATCTCTCTTGAGGTGGCAATTACTAATTGCTTTTCTATAATTGTTACAGCTCAAGCAAAGTCTGAAGATGTCCTAAAACTTCGCCTCATTACATATTTTTTCATCAGAAGTAACTTATTAATAACCAACTAAATCTACGTACATTGTAGTTCAATGACAACTGCTATTCTATCATCCTCTCTGAAAAACCAAGGTGCACTAACTTCCATAGGTACCTGAAACTTGAAAAATGCTAGGGGCCTACCTTTGTCTACAAGCTAGCGTTTGGTCTGACCGTTTCTGGACACCGTTCAGTGAAGAAGTGATGCAACTTTCAATGCAATCGCGAGTGTTAAAAGCTTTCTGCCCAAATTAAAATGGACTTTGTCGACATACGGTCCATCTCTCTGGAGACCTCGCATTTATTCAATTATCTAATATTTTCTTTTTGATTTTGCAATTTTTATCGAAGTAAACACCTCTGAACCTCTGAATTTCTAACGCCGGTACCTGAGACAACCATAGGAGCTGATCAAAGTCAGGACCTGGTTAACGAGGCCCTGTCAGGGGGGGTAAATTACGACTAAGCGACACGGCGTTGAAACAGCGACAGGAGAGACATGAAATAACGACGAACGTCTGAAATTGCGAGAACAATAGACGAAATTCCGACAGCGACACGACCACCTTCCGAGACTGCGACACGCGACTAGTTTTGAAATTCAGACAGCGGACATGCGTACAACCCCTAAACGGGCCTCGCTAAATCACAGATCGAATACGGATGTGATATTTGTACTTCTAAACTCGTGAATATTTAATTAGTACGAGAGCACGCAATCTGCTGCGATAGACCCCTATAAACGACAATACAGAACACTTGATTATCGAACTGGAACACTAATTGTTATATAACTCTTGGTTATTGAACTGGAGCACTTATAGAACTGGTGACATAATGTAGTTCTATAAGTGTCCCATTCAATAACCAAGAGTTTTGTAAGTGTTCCAGTTTAATAACCTAGAGTTTTGTAAGTGTTCCAGGTTAATAACCTAGAGTTTTGTGAGTATTTCAGGTCAATGCTTCACAGTTCATACTAATGTTCTGTAACTTCCTTCACAGTTTGGTTTGAACGGAAGGAAAAAGGGCCGAGTATTTTAGTACGCGCTACCTTTTTCTTAAATTAGTATTACAACTATCCTAAAGTGCTCTGAACATGGTGTTATGTGGTTGCGACTCAAAATAATTAAAATGTCATTTGTTTAAACGTTTGCCAATTGATCAATGTGTTTCCATTAAGTGGTCAGGCAATCAAATTCATGATCAATAATAACCCATGCTCAAACAGCAATCAACTAAGGGATAATAGGTTAAGAAACTTAGCCATTTAATAATTTAGAATCTCGAGAGGTTTGCATGGATAACAGAATAAGCATCAATTGGCACCATTAGGCCCTTCTCTCTGGAGAAACGGCATATATTAAGTTATCTGTAGTGATATACTTCACAAACAATTACTTTAAAAAATACTTTTTTATTTTACAATTTTTAGTGAAGAAAACAATACTGATATCATGTGGGTAATGTTCTATAACTTCCTTCACAGCTTGGAAATGAGCGGAAAGAGAAAGGGCTGAGTATTTTAATACCAGCTAGCTATTTTTGAGGTTAAAAAGAGGAAATATTGACATAATTAAAAGCGAGAACTAAATACTAATCTATACTCTAATATTAAGAATAGAACGTTTAAATTACCGAATAATGTCTGACGACTTTCTAACGTTGAGGATAACAAGAGGAACTATTACCATAATTAAAAGCGACGATTGAAAACCACACTATACTCTAGTATTCAGGAGGCCTTCACCTCTCAAAACCTTGCATTTTATTGGACCCCATTTGGATTGCACTGACAAAGAATTCCATTGTTTTAGGGTTAGGATTTGTATTGTGTCAGGGTTGGCTATTGTTTGGATAGCCAGTACTATTCCAGGTTCCGAGGAGGTGATATTCAGAGTAGAACGTTTAAATTACCTAATGTCTGACGACTTTCTAACGTTGAGGATAACAAGAGGAACTGTTACAATAATTAAAAGCGAGGACTGAAAACTACTATACTCTATTATTATATACTCTATATAACCTATACTCTATTATTAAGAATAGAACGTTTAAATTACCTAATATCTGACGACTTTCTAACGTTGAAGATAAAAAGAGGAAATATTGACATAATTTAAAACTTACCTTTACTCGAACTAAAAACGTATGGATCTATCACGGTTTCTGGGATCAGAAACCCCCACCCCTCCCCCACACTTCATCCTAACCTTTAATGGTAATCTTTAATAGAACGATGCATATCCAAGGGAGAGGTGGGTGGATAGTTTCCCAGAAACCGGGACTGAATGAGCCAAACGTATCTACACTCTAATATTAAAACAATTAACAATAACTGATAATTTGCTAACGTCATGTGGTATAGTGTTCCAGCCATTGATACCGTGGTAGACTACGAGTCTCGAGATGGGGTGAACATCTTAAAAAATATCCAACTACCGTTCAAACAGTGTAGGAAAAATTGGAACGGTTAAGTGAATCCTTTCCAACGGTTTCTAAGAACGTTCGTACCGATACCAGACAGTCTAGAGACATTTGTTGAAACCGTTTCACTTTATAAAAAGCGCTCGTGTACGTTTTCTCGTGTCAGGTCACATATTTTCATTTCTATCAAAACATACATTTCTGAAACTGAACTTAATTTGAAGTAATCCACTCGGATCATTGAAACTGACAGTGGTTCCAAAAGTGTATCTGTGTCAAATTGTTATATCGATCACGCAAAACCAAAGATACTAATAATAGTTGTTGGGAAGAAGGATCAATAATGAATATTTCCAAACACATCTCGATCTTCTTACGGAACCTCATGGAATAAATCAGTTTAACATTTATTCAATTTCTCTTGAGATGGTAATTAATAATTACTTTTATATAATTGTTACACCCCCTATGGTGGCCTAGGGTTGCCATGCTAAAATTATGTCATCTCTACTTTATTATATATTTCTTGAAGAAAGTTTTAATTTTAATTTTAAAATTAAAATTATTTTGATTGAAAATAAAACAATTAAAACTGAAAAACAAACAAAAAGTTAAAAAAAAAAAATTTAATTTAAAAGGAAAGGAAAAACATTTCGAGAAAAAATATCAAATCAAAGTACAAAAGAGATTGAACGAGAACAACAAAGAAGTGTGGAACAAAAGAGACAACACCGAGAATACTTAAAGGAAACGAGCTAATCATTCAACGATAGTCATCGGAGGTTTCTGGAAAAGCTCACCAATATGCAAGAATAGGTCCATGTATTGTTGTGTCTTCCATACCCCAGTCATAGTAAATAGAGTGGAATGGTTATGAAACCCAATGACCTTCTTTGTTATAGGTCTTTGTTCGTTTTTTTTTTTTAAACCGTGGCCGTCCACAAAACACAATAGATATTCGAAAATGTTAATCAATCAGCAATAGAAACATGTGGGTGGGTTCAATCGTTCAGGGGACGCTAATCCCCATTCCAACCTATATCGCAGCGCCTTTGTTAGCCCCTTTGACGTTTGCCGGGTTTCCTAACCATTCAATGATGATATCCATCTCACTCTTATTTTTCGTACTTAGATCAGTGTTGTAAATTACATATTAATATTACCATCTAAGAGTAAATAAAAGTTGTTGTTGTTAATAAGACACCAGGTTCCTGTAAGACCGTCAAGAGGGTTATTTACGTAAGATTGATTGCCGGAGGTACACTTGATTGTGAAAGTGCCGACTTGAAGAACAGCAAAGTAATGTTTCATGGTCACTCGTAAACTAGATCTGAAGGTCATATGCATCTACCAAAAGTCGCAAAATGCCTCATCAAGCCCAAGTAAATATGATCAAACTTGAGAAGCGGGATACAAGCCAAACTGCAACCACTGCAGTTATAAATATGTAGACACATTTTTTTAACGTGGCTTCAAGTACCAATCACTCGAATTTAATGAAGAAAATACATTTTGACAAGGGAGGGTCCGCAATGCGTACAAAGCCACATCGAAACATCTGCAACTTAAGGGAACCTGGTCCCTGCTTCCCAGCAAGTATATCGCATGCTATAAAGTAAAGTTGTCCCAATTTGTGCCACGAAAAAATATGGTTCTCGCAAGAAATTCTTGATATAGATTCACCATGATGGATGCTTGCCTCAAAGGGATGGATGGCAGCTCTCGGCCATGATTTTTTTTACTTTGATTTGATTTTTTTACTTTCGTTTTAAATTTAATTTAATTTTGTTTTAACTTTTTTTTGTGTCTTTCAGTTTTAATTGTTTTATTGTAAATCAAAATAATTTTAATTTTGAAATTAAAACTCTGTTTCTTCAAGAAATATAAAATAAAGTAGTGCTAATACATAATTTTAGCATGGCAGCCCTCGGACACTATACTCCTCTGGTAAAATCCGAAGATGTCCTAAATCTCGCTTCCATACATATTTGTAACTCACAAAATACCAATTCTTAAAGTATTGTCAGCATATCAAAGTCATTGCGTACAAAAGCCTACATATCGATATCTGGTGACTCACTTCCGGTATCGGCCCAGTCAAATCACTCGAAAATACATGGTTTGGGGAGCTATTTTGCTTCTAAAACAAATAAAATGATTTATGAAAAATTTCTACCTTGAAATTAAAGTTAAGTAACATCTCATCTGCAACTGGTAACTGTTTGGAGTGATTATATTAAGATTTCGACTGAACAAATTTGAATTTTCTTTCGCAAGTGAAGTGAATTTGTAAAAGGCGTTACTCGTTTATGGACGACTAAGCAGAAGAAAACTGAGTTTAGCTTGAATACGCATGTCTAAACTGACAATCTACCGCTAAATTCAGATAGGAGAATAAATTTTCAGTGTTTTGATGTATAGAACATCGAGGTTTCTCGAGTTTAGAGTGCAATAAATCGCTATTAAAGTTTCTAAGGTGACCTTTGAAATTGGGGGAGAGATTTTGGAGCGGTCAAAATGAAAGCAGAGAATTCTCCTTCGTATAGTTCTGGTATCAACAGGTAAGCCACATTATAAACTTGTAATGCGACTGAAGTTGTTATCTCTCTCAAATAAAATCGCATTTACTTCAAAGCGATGATCAATACCAAATGTCCTCTTCTGTGTGCAATGATTTTGATATGAGTAACTTATTAACAAATCTACGTAATTCAACTGATAACTGCTATTCTGTAATTATCCCTGAAAAATCCAGGTCCACTAACTTCTATAGGTACCTGAAACATGAACAATGCTAGGGGCCTACCTTTGTCTGCAAGCTAGCGTTTGGTCGGACTGTTGCTGGACACCGCTCAGTGAAGAAGTGATGAAACTTTCACTACAATCACGAGTGTTAAAAGCTTTCTGCGCAAATTAAAATGGACTTTGTTGACATACGGCCCAAAGCTCTGGAGACCTGCCATTTATTAAATTATCTATTGTGATAATGTTAACCAACACCGTGATTAATATTTAGCTTTTGATTTTGCAATTGTTAGCGAAGGAAATAATACGGATATGAATTTGTACTTATAAATACATAACAATGTTCTGTAGTTTCCTTCACATATTGAGATTGAACGGAAAGAGAAAGTATTTTAATACCCGCTACCTTTTCCTTATATTAAAATTACTGCGAACCTACAATGCTCTGAACATAGTGTTATTTCGTTGATGTCTCTCAAACTAATTAAAATGTCATCTGTTTAAACGTTTGCTAATTGATCAATGTGTTTTCCATTTTAAGTAATCATTAATTCATGATCAGTAATAACCCATGCTTAAACAGCAATCAACTAATGTGAGATGTTATTTTAATAAACTTAGCCATTTAATAATTTAGAATCTCAAGAGGTTTGCATGCAAGATCGAACAAACATCAATTCACATCCAAACCCACATTTCCTAGTAAGATTAAACAATGGCGCCCCTTCTCTCAGAAGAACCGGCATTAATTATGCTATCAATAGTGATATATTTATCAAACACCTTTGTTAATCTTTCCTTTTTAATTTGCAATTTATAACGAAGTAAAAAAATACGGTGTGACTGATATGATATTTGTAATGTTCTATAACTTCCTTCACAGCTTGGGAATGAACGGAAAGAGAAAGGGCTGCGTATTTTAATCAGTACCCGCTAGCTTTTATTCAGGATAAAAAGAGGAAATATTGACATAATTAAAAGCGAGGACTAAAAACTAATCTATACTCTGCATGATCGAATAAATATCAATTCACATCCAAACCCACATTTCCTAGTAAGATTAAACAAATGGCGCCCCTTCTCTCAGAAGAACCGGCATTAATTATGCTATCAATAGTGATATATTTATCAAACACCTTTGTTAAACTTTCCTTTTTAATTTGCAATTGATAACGAAGTAAAAAAATACGGTGTGACTGATATGATATTTGTAATGTTCTATAACTTCCTTCACAGCTTGGGAATGAACGGAAAGAGAAAGGGCTGCGTATTTTAATCAGTACCCGCTAGCTTTTATTCAGGATAAAAAGAGGAAATATTGACATAATTAAAAGCGAGGACTAAAAACTAATCTATACTCTGCATGATCGAATAAATATCAATTCACATCCAAACCCACATTTCCTAGTAAGATAAAACAAATGGCGCCCCTTCTCTCAGAAGAACCGGCATTAATTATGCTATCAATAGTGATATATTTATCAAACACCTTTGTTAATCTTTACATTTTAATTTTCAATTTATAACGAAGTAAAAAAATACGGATGTGACTGATATGATATTTGTAATGTTCTATAACTTCCTTCACAGCTTGGGAATGAACGGAAAGAGAAAGGGCTGAGTATTTTAATACCCGCTAGCTTTTATTCAGGATAAAAAGAGGAAATATTGACATAATTAAAAGCGAGGACTAAAAACTAATCTATACTCTAATATTAAGAATAGAACGTTTAAATTACCTAATGTCTGACGACTTTCTAATGTTGAGGATAAAAAGAGGAAATATTGCCATAATTAAAAGCGAGGCCTAAAAACTAACCTTTACTCTGATATTAAGAATAGAACGTTTAAATTATCTAATGTCTGACGACTTTCTAACGTTCAGATTAAAAAGAGGTAGAGGAGTCTCGAGATGAGGCCGGATGCACATATTAAAAATTAGCCGACTACCGTTCAAACAGTATAGGAACAATTCGAACGGTTAGTGATTCCTCAGAATCATTTCAAAGGGTTTGTTATAACGTTCATATGATCTCATATGAATACCAAACAGTCTAGAGACATTTCTTGAAACCGTTTCATTTGTTAAAAAGCACTCGTGTACGTTTTGCTGTGTCAGGTACATTTGCATTTCTGTCAAAACATATATTTCTAAAACTGAACTTAACTCGAAACTTTGAAACTGGAAGTGGATTCAAAAAGGTTAACTGTGCACTGTTAATTTCAGGGAGTTATTTTAACTCCACAGTAGGAGTGAAAATAACTCCCAAGAGGGGAGTTACTTTTTCGGGGTTAATTTAACTCTGAAATCAGAGTTATTTTCACTCTGCCTCGCAATGAGTGGAGTTAGTATTACTCATTTTGATGGAGTTACTTTTTAAGGAGTTATTTTGACTCCTACGTAATAGTTAAATGAACTCTAAATGGGGTAACAGATTACTAAATAAATACGATGGGGCTGTTATTGATGGCTCTCGATTTAAATTAATCACATGCACAGGGTTGGACCCAAGTTGTTATTGCCCTAAACACCTGGCCTAACTAAGGCCCTCCCAATAACATGTTTTGTTTACCATCGCTCTCTTTGTCAACCTAAACGACTCGTACAAAAATCCATGTATTCCTCCCGGGGGGGGGGGGGGGGGGGGGGGGGATGGGAGTACTCCTGTTTGTGACGTATTATGTATGTGCCGCGGGAGTGGGTCAGGGTTTTGAGCTCAGTTTGGGCAGGTAGGGTCAGGGTTTTGACTTGATTTGGGCAGATCAGGGTCAGGATTTGAGTATAATTTGGGTGCGTCCGGGTCGGGGTTCAGTATTTTTTAGGCAGTTAGGGTTCAGTTTTTTAGCTACTATGTCCAAAAAAGTCATTCTGTTGCCGCATTTTGATCGCCTGCCCACATGCAAGCACTGAGGTTCCCATACATCGTGACGCCGCTAATTCGTACTTCAATACTTATCTATGTACTTCATCTGCTGATTTGTTTACGTCCCGACTTGAAATGTTCCTTATTTTGCACGCAATCCCGGTACGCGGTATACCGGCCGGGGTACATATCTGACCGTGTTTTGAAAACAATTTAAAGAAGGGGCAATCACGGTTTTTTTCCCCCAAAAGGGGGCAATCAGAGTTTTGGAGCTCAGATTGGGTCAAACAGGGACAGGGTTTGAGCCTCTTGGCCTCACATACATACCCATTTTGATGTAAGTACCCCCCCCCCCCCCCCCCCCTCTGGTATTCCTCAACTACTTTTTACTGTACTATTAGTGGATTGACAATTTGCGTGAGACAGGCAAGAAATTAAAACGTAGGGAGCTCGGAAAAGAGGTGTAGTTTTAAAAAGAATCTTCGATATTTTTTTATTACTTTTTTCTCCAAAAAATGACTTAAAGCATTTTTTTGCGTTTCTAAGTAAAAAAGTGGGTCGGTCGGGTGATGGTAAACATAGTGGAGTTGACAGAGTCCCCGGCGTTACTCTTTGTCAGAGCTAGTCATTCGACTCTTTTATAGACTAAACAACCCTTCTGCAGCACTTCGAGGAAAGTCGGTGGAATGCTTCAAATTAGAAATATTTTGTTACTTAATTCACAGGCTAATCATCCTCCCATTTTGTGTATTTGTCACTGATGTTTTAATAATCCATCATTTCTTAGCAAATTGTGAAATAAAATACCTTTTGACTTGATTCTGCTGTATATATATATGTGTTGATTTAGCGCGCGCTCATAATACAGCTCGGGTTTCCTGTGGCTCAGGATTGTTTACATATAGCTCGGGCTTCCTGTGGCTCATCTCGCCAACTACATAAAGTTTTCGTTTTTCGGCAAAATTCTCGCGCGTCTCGCTTGTCGGCGATGAATTTAGTTGCCTGCCTTGTGTATTTTTATATAGTTGTATCTGATACATATCAATTGTGTAGGAAAGTTATAGTAAAAACTCTCCTGACTTACTTAATCGGCCGAGTGAGACTAAACCGAGTTAACCCATATTTGGAATCAAATCAGGCCTGGTGCCCTGGTCTCAAATCTGTTAGTTTTGGCGCCCAGCTTCGAACGTGGTGGAGTTTTATTTGAGAAAAATATCCGAAGTTCTGCCCTTTATCGCCACTAATAGTAGAAGATTATCTTAATAGAAAGGCTCGACTAACTGCTTCAGTTGTGAGGGACAACAGTTCTGGATGAGATGAGATAATTACGGAGAAATCGACGAAGAAGGTATGTATGTGTCATGTAAAGCTAAATATTTACATGTAAGTTCATGCACTACGCTGAAAAACAGACTCAACCTAAGTTTTTCTTGTAGTTTGCTAATTCTGCTACAATTTCGTCGACGACATTGCCGAGTTACATAGCTAGGAACTATTTTTAAACATAAAATGGGGCATAACGTTCTTGAAATGTGCGTGTTTAATAGATGCTCGGTTGAATCACACTTTACTGCACCATCAATCGAATTGAAACTACACGTTTCTTTAAAACATAACTACAAAAATAACACCCTGAGATAGAAGAGAAATACCATGTGAATGTCCTGATCTGCTTTTCAGACTTTTTCGACAGAGGATGGCAAATATTAAAGTGGATTACTAAAGCTTATTGTTGAGACTTGATTTCAGTTACAGTGAACTGATTTCAAGTTGCTCTAAATATCTCATCAGTATTTAGTTTGAGCCCTCGGCATCAAAATTGTCACAGATTTTCTCCAGTACATCTTAAAAACATATTCTACTACTCTGAGTAGTTAAAAAAAAATTTTCATTGGAACATTTGTAATTTGAGGATAGAAAGTGCCCCTTTTAATAAGACCTGGTCTGATCCACTAGCAACAGTTGATTCCATCTTGTTTGCATTTCTAAAAACATCTAGTGCATGTACTTGCATTTGTGTACAAGCCTAACTTCCACCTCTGATTAAAAAATGATCTAAAAGCCATCAATGTCTTCAATATATTAAAAATGCTGAGTGGAGTTGCAAACTAAACTGAGCCAATTTACCCTGTAATTATAGATTTTGGGTCATGTAAAATATACATTGTACATGTGTGGTGCATCAGTGATTTGATGCTATGACAGAACACATAACCTACGTATGCGTTTTGAAATATAGTACTTATTATAAATTTCTGCCAATAGCCTACATGTACATAGTTGATGATGTTGGTAGTTTTTGTGAGAAGACTGTGGCTGTAGCCCAGGGTATTTTCTGAATGGCCACCTGATCTTCGCCAAGCTGGACACTTGCACCCAGATCGTATCTCACAGCTTGGCCAAGATGGCAACCATTCAAAAATACCCCTGGCCACGGCCCGATCTTCTTGCAAAAACTACCAATACCGCGAGCTATGCAGGCTACTCAGACTGCCAATAACACAAGAAATATGCACAAGATTAACAGTGAAATGCTTCCAATCACTGTTTCTCAAGCATACAATATATGTATTGTTTTGTTATTAAGGAAAGAAAATTCAATTTCTTGGCAGGATTTATATAATATATTGGCATAACCTACAATCATTGCCAAAATACCTTGGACCGAAAGATCTCTTAGAGGATTTTTGGATACTTTTAGGGATTTTATAATATATCATGTCCCCCATCCCCCCTGTTTCAATGTTGGGAGGAATTTTGGACAGCTGATATCATGCACATGAAGGTGAAAACCACTTTTCACAATGCTTGGAACAACATTGAAATGGGGGAGGGGACAAAGGACCAGTCCAGGTGATAAGAATTTATTCAAATTCAAAGAAATATGTTATCGGTCCAAGCATTTTGGCAACGATTGTAGCTACCATCGATTGACAAACTCGTCATCTGATTGGATAGCCAGGTGCCATCTTTCAATCAATAGTCAACCGTGTATGTGCCGCAAAAAACTTTTTTCACAGTTTACTCTATCGCAGGGAAGATAAATACTGGACAGTACTCAACATTAAAGTGCATATAAGCCCTGGCCAATTATGCTTTTGTTTAAAGCTTAGACCTTAAAAGGTAGAAAAACAATTCTGACATTTTAAAATAAAAATGTTTTCATTATTTTTTTTAGCCGACTCTTGTCACTCCCCACTCGCGAAAGAGACGTCTGGGGAGCAAGGCAGAAAATTCCATACTGATGATGTAGCAGATAGCCATTTCACGATGCATAAATTAGGTGCAATTCTCAGAAGCCAAATGCGAACAACAGTTCTTTTCTAGGAATATAACTACCGAGGCTGCTCGTTTGCTTGGCAGTGGATCATCGTCATGAACAACCATGAAATTCAAGCCTATATATTTAGCGTGTGTTGGTAGCTTGTTTGCTTCGTTCTTTCAGCGGCTCGGCCCGGTCAATAGAATTTGTCCTACGACTGTCAAAACATAATACTGTATTAATAGTTGTTTATAATTTCAAAACCTACACACAGCATAGCAGGCCACTTTTCAAGCCAGATCTTTTGCCAGGTCAGTAGCCGAAGAGGTTAGCAACAGAATGCAGCGGTTAGTTTCAGGTATACTACCGAGGTTGCCCGTTTGCTTGGGTGAACAGCCATCACGTTTGTGATTCATAGCGCACTTACATGTAATTATGTTTATTCATAGCCCAGATTCACTGTCTGAACGATTTATCCGGCAACACTGAACAACTCATCCAGTGTTCTGTGATAGCTCAGTGTGTGTATGTTTACTGATATGAAATTGTAAACAACTATGACAGTACCTTTTTGATCACTTACTTGTAAATGTTTTGACAGTACAACATTTTGCTTTACTACTAGCCGCTGAAAGAACTCAGTATGCAAAGGAGCCAACAACAGCACCGGCACATGCTAAATAGGCTTGGATTTCATGGTTGTTCGTGATGGTGATCCACTGCCAAGCAAACGAACAGCGTCGGTAGTTACAATGTATATTCCTTGAAAAGAACTCTGTTGTTGGCATTCGGCTTCTGAGAATTGCAACTAATTTATCCATCGTGAAATGGCTATCTGCTACATCATCAGTATGGAATTTTCTGCCTCGCTCCCCAGACGTCTTTTTCGCGAGTGGGGAGCGATACAAGTCGGCTGGTTTCCCAGGCTACTAAACTTCCAAATGTAGAATAATTTCCGCACACTTTCGGGGACTAGGACGAGAATAAAACGTGACGTCATCAACAGAACTTGTCACTTATAACAGACAAAGATGATAATGTTGCGCTGAATGTTTCGGAGAGCCTTATTCAGCAAGGCCTTTCATGCAATGGCGAATCGGGCATGTTCTGTTGATGATGTGAAACTAGACCCAGTGCCAATTTTGTTATTAGCGCTCTAGCGTGCTTGATTTTCGTCCACAGGCAACCCAAGACACAGGCAACTTACTTTGAATGGCCAATACACCATGACAAATAAATCAAATCAACGTTTTAGTCTGGAATCCTTGGTCTATGGCCTCTAGTCCCTTCGTAAGAAATATAATTATCCAGGGCTTACAGTATATGCACTTTAAAGGGATACCCGAGTGAAAAACACATTTGGGCTCAAAAGCATCTTTCGGATGTACTTTGTTCAGAAAATGTATTAATATTTTATAAAACTTTTTCAGAGTTGAGAACGAGACCCTCAAAGTTGGCACCGCGAAGACCTGGGCGCCGCCATTTTGATTACATTAATTGCTGTGACGTTTTTTACGTCACTTCGTCCCACCGGATTCTTGCGGCTAACTTATAGCGACTTGTTTTCTTTGCAGAATTTTCACACGCTCGGAATTAGAGTAGATTTTCATCGATATGGCAGAGCAATTTCGTACTAGAGCAAAAATATGATGAAGACGATATTGTGAGCGAAGTTCAGAAGTCTGGGAGGACGAGGAAAAGCATGTGGAAGGCGAGAATATCAGATGAACAACAAAAGGCGACTACCGAGCTAGTGCAAAACTGTGCTATGATGTAAAGATTTGCTGTGTGTTTTTGTATGGAACTTGTCAGCCTTAAACGCAAGACTAACTTGGTAGATTATGACAATATTGGCATTGCTTTCGAAACTTATGTATTATTTGGAGCTATATAATTTGCATGTTATCCGGTTCGATCTGTACTGACTGCATGGCTTTGTGCAACTGAAACGAAACACCTGAAAAGTTAAAACCTCCCTATAAAAACCGATCATAACTAGCCCAACATAGCAGAATATATGCAATGACACAAGAACGAGACACTCAGAGCAATTTTATTGCAAAAATAATTCCATTCCCTTATTAAATTGTGTGAAGGCATTGGCGCGATCAAGCCCGGCATGTTTGTGCAATTGTGGTGGAACTTGGCGCGTGCCCGCTGTTTCACAACACATCAGTTAGGCAAACGAAATTAAAATTATGTGGCTTTCTACACCCTGATTATCTCTCTGGGTCAAATTAAACAAGTTTCGATTGCTATGCCGATATCAATATTGTAATAATCGACTACCTTTAGTCTTGTGTTTAAGGCTGACAAGTTCCATACAAAAACACACATCGAATCTTTATAGCACTAGCTCGGTAGTCGCCTTTTGTTGTTTGTTGATATTCTCACCTTCCACATGCTTTTCTTCGTCCTCCCAGTCTTCTGAACTTCTCTCACAATATCGTTTTCATCATATTTTTGTTCTAGTAGGAAATTGCTCTGCCATATCGATGGAAATCTACTCTAATTCCGAGCGTGTGAAAATTCTGCAAAGAAAACAAGTCGCTACAAGTTAGCCGCAAGACTCCGGTGGGACGAAGTGACCTAAAAAACGTCACAGCAATTAATGTAAACAAAATGGTGGCACCCAGGTCTTCGCAGGGCCAACTTTGAGGGTCTCGTTCTCAACTCTGAAAAAGTTTTATAAAATTAATACATTTTCTGAACAAAGTACATCTGAAAGATGCTTTTGAGCCCAAATGTGTTTTTCACTCGGGTATCCCTTTAAGGTTTTAGACTGGTTGCCCAAAGGTCTGGTTGAATCCCTTTCTCCATTTTGTTTTCAGTGTGCAAATTTAAACAAGTTCAAAACTAATTTAAAAAAAGAACCCCACCACAAGAAAGACCACATGGAAATTATTATGTTACTGAGTTTGAAGTTATTTGAGTAAATAAGAACTGAATAGGAAGTGTTTGAAAATTGGTGGGATGGCATTGCCCCCCTCCCCCCCCCCAAAAAAAACTCTTATTTTTATGATTTTTAAATGTTTGCTATTCAGTTCTTATTTACTCTCACATCTTCGAACTTGTTAAACTTGCTAATTTCTATGTAATCTTCCTTGTGGTGTGTTTCATTTAAAAATAACAAGTAGTTAATACACATATATAATTTATTATAATAAATAGTCAAATTCATTAAATTTACACAATAGAATTAAATTTAAAAAATGGAATTTTCTTTCCCTGGGAACTAACAACTCCACTTACTCATCCCTTACTCAATTGATTTGAACTCATGCACTGTTTTATTTTGTAAAAAGGATGAATCTCGTGTGGATGTGGAACAAGAGGCTGAAAACTACCCCAAGGCTGATGTGAACTGGATCAATGGACAATGTACAAAGTTTGTTATTGGCTGCGAAAGAGATGGTTGTCTGTCATTAATATGCCATACAAACATAATTTTGGAATATAGTCTTAATGTTGATTTGAACTTTGTGAGTTACTAGATACATGTATGCATTCATTACAGTTTATCCAAAGGATTCAGGTGGTCATCGAATTGCAATAATGTATTCCTCCGTCTAAAATTATTAAATACTTATGGCAGTAAGTTATTAGTCGGCTAAGCATCTACTGTATGGTAATTACAGCTGTGCATTTGTGCATGCTCCTAGATTTCAATCTCACTATTTCAAAGCTCTGCCTTGACTAATTTAGTGTGTTGTTGTGCAAAATAATATAATATGGTGTTTGTTTAGATTTCAAAATGAATGTAATAGACCTTTTCAGTTTGCCTATTTGTTGCCCCATTTCAGGCCATGTGATGTGCCAGTTCTCCAGAAGATTCACAGTAGTACTTTGTTTTCCAGTTATAGAAATTGGTATTTTCTCTTAGATACCGAAAAACAAAATGACGTTACTGAAGGAAAATGTCAGGTGGTCTGACATGGGGCAACAAAGAGGCAATCTACAATTGTCAATGTATATGGGTTAAACAATGACTGCAATTGGTTTATGGAATTTAGAGTGTCTTGCATTAGATAGAATGCCACAAGAGACTTTGCAAAGCCTCTTGTGGTGTTCAGTATCTAATGCGAGACACTCTAAATTCCATTTATATACCATGCATGTTTATTGTTTAACTGCCTTAGAATATGGTCACACCCATAAAGAATTTTGTCAACAAACGTTTGGCATTATGTGTGTGTCCCTGCAATCAGGTCTATTCAAGTTTACAACAATCTTTTTGTCACTGTTACCTCTGATGATAATTTTGGGTTAGGTTAGGGTTACTCAGTATTATTCCACTGGCAGGGGTTTCAATAACTTTTTAGGCAATTGGCAGTCCTGATGTTAGAGGCAGTGTAGGTAAACTTTACTCAACACTTAAAGTGCTAATGAAGCGAAATTAAGATCTCATTTGAAAGTCCTTTCGAAATGAGGAAGAATGGCAAATTATCTCATCTCAATATCTCATCTCGTTCCAGAGATATTGGAATATGTAAATTAAATGGTCTGTGATATCATAAGCCATGAAGACAATCATAAAATGAAGGATATCTCTGCAAATAGTGGATAAAAACAATATTGAAACTTTGCACATGTATGGTACTAAGGAAAACACACATCACTGTGGAAATCATTATGTTGTCATGGAAACACTCTTGGCCCTACGTTCCTTTCACCTTGAACATAAAATTGTAGTTTTTATCTCTCAGTTACACAAAATAATTAACTTTAAGCCACTCGCATACAAGAAGTAGAAAAAATTGTTTGGCAAAGGAGAAATTAGGAAAATTATTTTCCTCATTGAAGGAGCCTGGGGCCTTGAGTGTTACCATGGTCTTAATTTGCATAATGACTTGTATTTTCCTTCATACCATACATGTGCAAAGTGTCCATTGTTTTTACCCACTGTTTGGTGAGATATTATTCATTTTTTGATTCGTCTTCATGGCTGTTTCAACCTTATGATGTCACAGACCATCTAATTTGCACATCCTAAAACCCTAATATTGCTGGAACGCGATGAGATATTGACAAACAGAAAACTCTATTATTTTTCAATTCGAAAGGAATTTCAAATGAATCTTATATTAATGACAATATTTCGCTTCATTGGCACTTTGACAAAAAACAACGATCATCTGAAGTACATGTAGCTAGCGGTAAGAAGCAAGTAACTGGCAGTTGGTAGCCGCCTTCTATTGAAACCCCTGCACTGGTGAGGTTGTAAAACAATGAAAAACAAAAGCTGGGCCTCACCAGTGGAGTACTACATAGCACTTCACTATGTATAATTGTATTTTTTTTACCCCACAATTTCCCTGTGCTTCAAAGCCCACACCACTTGACTCATTGGGACACTATGGAACATAAGAACACTAAAATACTCGGTGCTGATTGGGTGTGACGATATTCTAATAAGTGGTAATAATCTTAATGTCATGTATTTGTGGTCAGACTGCAGTCATACAATGTACTCTTGATTACAAATTGTACTTGCACTTCAGGGCCGGGTTGTTCAAAGCCCGATTAGTGTTAATCCTGGATTAACTCTGCACAAAACCTATTGGTTGTCATGGAAATTAACCCTGGATTAGCACTAATCGGGCTTTGAACAACCCGGCCCAGTTGTGCAATTTTGTAATGACCCATAATACGATTCAAACCAAATTAATTGCACTCCACTCAGTTCTATTACCATTTTTTGTTGTAGTTCTAAAATTATGAAATGTAATACTTTAACTTAAAATATTACTAGAGACACTGTCAATCATGAACCTTGAAAGTAAACTACAAAAGTAACACCTTAGTTAGAAGAGAAATATAATTTGAATATACTGATTTTGTTTTGATAGAGGATGGCAAAAATTAAACTGGATTACAAAAATGTATTCTAGAAACTGGATTTTGGTTACAGTGAGCTCTAAGTATGGGTTAACAATGAATGTGGGTGGAATTTAGAGTGTTGGGCATTAGATAGAATTCCACGAGAGGCAAAGCCTTGACGAGTGGTGCAATATGGCCCAGTGTTCAGAACTCGAAGCCCTATAGTGTCTGGTCTTTGTAACTAGCAATTCCAGCTCAGTATTTGTTATTTATAAATATATTCTTGTTATTATTTTTGGATAAAACTGTTGTAGTAGTTCTCAAACAACTGTAGTGTTTTATGACACATGATTTTAAGGTTTTATGGCTTTGTGTGTTTTATATAATGACATTATATATGACATATGGTACTGTATGTATGTACCACTGTATGTTTTATAGAGATTTTATTAAATTAAAAAAAAATTATATGTAATATTTTTCATGGTTGAATTAAATAATATTTTAAACCTTTCTCCTTGTTTGTTGTCCTGTATTACCACAATGGCACATGAGAGTAAATAACTCCTTTTTGGGGGTAAAACTTTGGAAGTTAAAACAACTCTCCATAAGCGTCAAATCAACTCTACTCAAGGAGTTAGTATCACTCCTGTAGGAGTGAAAATAACTCATTCATTTGAGTTATTATAACTCCAAAACTTGGGTTAAAACGAAGGAGTTAAAATAACTCCGAAAAATCGGATTGTCCTGAACCTTTATTTTTAACTCCATTTTTGGAGTTGTTTCAACTCCCTGAAAATAACAGTGTGTCATATTGTTATATCGATCACGCAAAACCAAAGATATTAATAATTAGATGTTGGGAAGAAGGAATCAATAATGAATATTTCCAAAGAGATCTGTATCTTCTTACGGAACCTCATGGAATAAACACACAATTCATCCAATCTCTCTTGAGATGGCATTTAATAACTGCTTTTCTATAATTGTTACAGCTCTGGTAAAGCCCTAAACTACACCTCCACTCACATATTTTTGATTGAGAAAATACCAATCCTTAGATTATCATCAGAAGAAACTTATTAACAGCCACCGACCCAACGTGATCATCACATTCGTTGTCTGTTAATAAGTTACTTCTGATGATGAGTAAACTGATAACTCTTCTGTAATTCTCACTGAAAAACAATCAAGGTGCACTAACTTCCATATGTACCTGAAAATTCTAGGGACCTAACTTTGTCAGTAAGCTAGTGTTTGGTCGGACCGTTTCTGGACAGCGCTCAGTGAAGAAGTGATACAACGTTCAATGCAATCGCGAGTTTTAAAGGCGCTGTGTCACGGTACTGTGCATGCGTGACAAACTTGATGATTTGTGAATTACGGTCTAGCCCGGACCGAAATTCTCAGAGCGGTGAGATATCCATTTTGAAATCGACTTCCATCTGTGTTCTTTTTGCGCTATTCCTAGCTCCTTTGGTAATTTATGGGAATACAAGATGTTCGTAAATAGTTTTAGTTATTTGCTTATTCAAAAGTCGCCGTTGCGGACTGCAACACAACTAAAACAAAAATCATAAGTGCTGCTTCCCGGCGGGGAAGACCGCCACTGAGTACACCGAATACAGCGGCCGAAAAACGCAAGAAATCGGAAGTTTTTTGGCGTTCCAACCTGAAGCGAAGAGGGTTTGGATGTCTCGAGTAGAGTTCACAAAACACATGCACTGTTATTTTCAAGGAGTTATTTTAACTCCAAAAGAGTTATTCTGTACCATTCTTTTTAGTACAGAATAACTCTCTTGGAGTTAAAATAACTCCTTGAATATAACAGTGTGGCAACTCTTCAAGTTATAATGATATGGTATTAATATTTCCAACAGCGATACGATACTGACTTCGCTGCCTATATTCTAGCTCTTGAGCTGCGGCGAGCAAAACCGTACAGCCGGTTTACATGCATTGATCCTTTTCGTTTAGGCCCAACTTTTCGTGAACAATCTCACAGCTATCCTATGAAGTAAAATAAAATGAAAACCAAAACATCGATAAAAGGTTATTCTGAGTGTTGTATTTTATCACTTTGTTAAAATTCGGTTTGGATTATGACTCGAAACACAGCAAAAAGATACAAGCAAGTAAATAAATATAGATACTATTCTTTACAGCTCTTTATCTTGGATGTACGAAGAATAAAACCCTAGTAAATCTCGCCATATACTGTGCAAAACTACAATCTGTGAATCACGGCTGTCACCAGAAACAGTGTGGCGTTTCCGGCAATTTATTTTTGATTGATTCTCATTGGATGTTACACAATACGACTGTCAATTCAATGTCTGGACACTGTAACATGCGCAGTACCGTGACACAGCGCCTTTAAAAGCTTTCTACGCAATCTGATTAAATCTGATTACTGCTATTCTAAATGCTCTGAACATGGTATTATTTCATTGATGTGGCTCAAAATAATGAAAATGTCATCTGTTTAAACGTTTGCTTATAGCGATACTTACCGCACGTCATCGATTGTCATTAATGTACCAACCAGAGATCCATTGGTTCCTGACACAAAGCGGCCTTTTGAAATCATGTTTTTACATTAGCATAACAATTGTAATGTTTATCAACACGAAGTATCGCTATTGATAAATGTGTTTTCCATTTTAGGTGATCATAAATTCATGATCAATAATAACCCATGATCAAAGAACAATCAACTAAGATATATAATTTTAACAATCTTAGCCATTTTAAAATAATTTAGAATCTCCAAGAGGTTTGCATGCATGATCGAATAAACATCAATTCGCATCTAAACCCACATTTTCTAGTAAGATTAGTCAAATGGCTCTTTTCTCAGAAGAACCGGCATATATTAAGTTATCTATAGTGATATACATCACAAACAATTACTTTAAAAAAATACTTTTTGATTTTGCAATTTTTAACGAAGTAAAAAATACTGATATGATATTTGTAATGTTCTATAACTTCCTTCACAGCTTGAAATTGAACGGAAAGTGGTATTTAATACCGCTAGCTTTTCTTGAGGATAAAAAGAGAAAATATTTACATAATTAAAAGCGAGGCCTAAAAACTAATCTATACTGTAATATTAAGAACAGAACGTTTAAATTACCTATAATATCTGAAGACATTTGTAAGACGCAGAGATTAACTTTACGATGTGTTTTAATTCCTTAAATCAACAAGCTCTAGTGAACTCTACATATCCCGAGTGTCCTGGCTTATATCCAGTGTCCGTGTATTACTGGCACATGCCAGACGTGGCGTGACATAACTATGCAAGCTTAACGTGATTGGTTGGTGATCATACATAAAATATAAACAAGATAACACGACTTGTCACATCTTTCATTTTCCTAAACTAGATGGTACTTCAACCGACACTATCTAGGAACCTGGTGTTAGCTACTGTTATTAGACATCATAGTCCTGGTACCACGCTGGTGGCAATTCACTGCTCGCTTGGACCTCCGGGGCTCCGGCTCTGCTGGTTGAGGCCCCTCTGGTAGAGCAGCCACATCAGCTTTGTCGTCAGTCGGCGGCAGCACATCTGGAGCGGCTTCTCTGCAGGCAGAGTTGGTGCAGGTTCACCTGTGCTGATCACCTGCTTCCGGTTCCTCCTGTAGATCTCGGCCCCTATCTGGCATGGACTTCGTAGCTCCTCGGAACAGCTAACCCGGTGCAAGTACCAGCACTCCAGGTCTTCTGTCCAGGCAGGCGCATGCGGACTGAACCTCCGATGCTGATAGGTGGTAGAGGCGTAGTGTGTCTGTCGTAGTAGTACCGCTGACGCTCCTTGGCCGCGATGAGTTTGCGCGTTTCCTCCTCTGTAGAGTGCCTGGGCTGCAGTAGAGATTCAGCGACTGGGAGCAGTGTCCCCCCCCCTCTCCCCCCGATGCCTTACACTTTGTGAATAATCTCTTCATTGTCTGCACGGCGTTCTACGCCTTACCGTTGAATTGGGAATATGTTGGTGATGATGTTTGATACTCAAACATCCAGGTCTTGGCGAACACAGAGAACTCAGCTGAACTAAACTGTGGCCCATTATGTGTGACGAGTGTATATGGGACGCCAAATCTGGCGAACACTGCCTTCACTGTTCGTGGAAAATATGAGGCTGAAAGAAAAAATAACTCAAGGTATTTATAAAGTCTTCAGTTAAGGCATGTGAATCATAGTTAAGCAGATTAATATTAAAATCCCCAAGAAGAACACAAAATTTGGATTCTTTCTGAATCAGATCAAGATTAGCCTAGAGAGAGTTAAGAAAAATATCAATTTTGGAACTTGGATGTCTATAGAAAATACCACAGAGCATATTTTTGCTATTAGACGCATCAATCTCAATCCATAGGGATTCGAATTCATCTGAAATCACACTTAGATCATTCCTTGTATAAAAACTTAGGTTTTTATGAATATAAAATCCAACTCCACCTGCCATAGATTTACTAAGCTGTGAGATGAAAGTATAGCCAACATTGAATCTAATCTCAGACAATCCAATAACATCAAAAGAATGTTTTAACTCGTCAAACATTGTTAAAAGGTAGTCAAAATTAGCTGCTAAACTTCTAATGTTGCAATGAAAAATTGAGAATGATTTACTAGAGAACAAACTTGAGATTTCTGAACTTGCATGAAATTCATGTGTAGAATAATATTTGAAGTTTGTTTGTGAAGGTAAAATAGACTCAGGATCTAAGTCCAGAGGGCTGGTAGTATTTTGGATTGTTGAGACAATATTCAAATATGGTAGCTGATCTAATTTATAATTGGCAATATTGTGTACATAAACAGTCAGTACTTGAGTTAAACATCATATTGATGATTTCAAAATCATCGACACGGTTGAATGGAAAGACTGAGTCACGGCAATCACTACAAAGTCAAAACTCATCGATGACTGAACGGTACTTATTATAGTCAGTAATTGAGAGTAAGGTACACTTTAAGTGATACCAGCCAAGGCAATTGACACACAAGGCTTCGTAATGTCTGACAAGTGAGGTAGGAATTTTGCAAGATACTTCGTACGTCATAGTAGTCGCTGCACTCCTGCCTTGTCTGTGGGAGTTGGCATTTCTGAGATCGCTCTGACCTTCGTTGCGTCCACCTGGAGACCCTTGTCAGTTGCGACGTGGCCAATGAAAAGCACCTCGTTCTGTCTCAGCTTAACCTTTTCTGGATTGAGGCGGACGTTCCGTTGTTCGAATCGCTTGAGGAACGCTAGCAGATGCCGGTCGTGGTCCCGCGACGCCTCTTTGTATGTGTCGCCGTTCTTACAGCGATGAAGTCATCCGCCACTACCTCAATACTAGTTAGACCTTTAATTAACTCATGCATTCTTCGCTGGAACACCTCCGGTGCTGAGGAAATGCCAATGGGCATGCGTTTCCAGCGGGAACGCCCAAACGGTGTTTGGAACGTTGTGCTTCATCCAGGCCCACATGCCGAAAGCCGCTGCGCATGTCTAACACAGTAAACACCTTTGCCCCGTGCAGACGTGTCGCAATGTCCTCAATCGTGGGCATCTGGTAGTTTTCTCGTAGAATGGTGCGGTTGAGGACCTTTGGATCGAGGCACACACGCAGTTTTACATTTTTCTTGGGCGCAGATACCACCAAGCTTATCTCCACAGTGGGCCTTGTCACGGGAGTTATGACATCTTGAACCAAGTCGTCCAGCGTTTCCTTGAGTTTTTGCCTTAGAGCCACGGCAACCCGCCTCGGAGCATGCTGTACCGGTTGAACGGTCGGGTCCAGCCTGATTTTTTATTCTCCGTCAATTTTCCAACCCAATCGCTGAAGATATTTGGAAATTTGGCTACAAACTCCTCCTTAGATAGCACTGCATCCGGGGTCTGCACTGCACACACTGGGGCGGGCATTCCCAGTCTCAGGCTTATTTAACAGATCGTTGTCATGGTACTGGAGGATTCCCATGCCTACGCAATCCTTGCACCCTAAGATGGGGCGAATGGCAACATTGTTCACGAGGCGGCAGTCTAATAGATATGATGAGCCATTCCTTCAGACTTCTTCACTCGATTAGTGAAGTTTCCATTGTTAGGACTTTTTCCAACTTCTCATCTTTCGATGTTTTCTTGGTGATATGCAACGGCAGGACGTTACTCTGAGCGCCCGTATCCGGTTGAAAGCGTGTGAAGCTGCCAGACTCCAGCTGCAGTGTCACTAACTGTGAATCATCCAGCATCACAGCCGATACTTTATCCGTCTGGTAATTTCCTCTGCTTCATCCTCTGCTTCATCCTCTACTTCCTCTGTCGCTTTAACTTCTGTCGACGTTTGGACGCGAAACGGTTCTTCAATCCGCACGCCCTGCACTCCTTTCCTAATGCTGGGCACGATTCTCGATTTACCGGGACCTTTGCATTATATTGTTGTTGTGATTTGCGACGGGAAAATCGCTTGGGTTTTCTCGAGCCCGATGCACGCTCACGATCTTCAGTGCTGAATTTATTTACTTCCGAACCACCGATATCTTCGACTATCTTGATTTGGGCCCGCATGCTTTCGGCTGCCCGGCATATTTCGTCAGTTTTGGCAAGCGTGCTCTCTTTCTCTCTAGCGTTGGCGTCGTTGATCCCAAATAGGAGCTTGTCCCTCAGAATTTCATCCGGCGTGATCGTGTTGAAGTCGCATCCTTCACCCAGTTTTCCCAGAGAGGTCTTCCTGCACTCGCTGCACGGCTTCCTGTACTCGCTGATTAAAACGGTAGCGCTCGAACGGCACATTTCGGCGTGGCTCGCAAAACTCGTCGAATTTCTTCAGACCTGGCTCGATTTTATTGTCCTCGCCTTCATCCCAGCCGGTAAACGTCGAATAGACCTCTCTCGCCTCTTCCCCAATCACGGTCAGCAGAGTAGCTACCTGGACAGGCTCTGTCTTCTTATTTATTTACGTTCATTTATTTATTTACTCACTCACTCACTCACTTACTTATTCTTCTTTCTCTCCCCCTCTTCGTTAAGCTATCATACCAGGAGCCATTACTAGGAGCGTGCATCTCCATATTAGGTCATAACCAGGAGCGTGCATCTCCATATTAGGTCATTACCAGGTGCGTGCATCTCCCAGATTAGGTCTGTCCAACAGCAGAACAGATGACGTAGCTATTTTTAGCTTTGTGTTTCCCGCGAGAAGAAACAAAGGCCGTCACTTTTAATCAGGATGCACTGAATAACTGTAATTAACACGGTTCAAACTGCTAAAAATACTAAAACAGGATTTTATGTAATTACGAGGTTAATGATATTCTTTCTCATCATTGCACTACAATAATAAAAATAAAAATCGAGGTCTTGACCGTGTTGGAGCTTGAGAGCCAATGCAAAACAAAGTTTTAGTGTGGAAGGCGGCTCTAATAGCTTAAAATAGAGGAAAAGATTAAATAAAACTGAGAAAGGAGAAAAAGAATTTAAAAAATATTACGGGCTGGTGTGGGAATCGAACTCCAAATCGAACTCCAAATCGTTGGATTCGAAGCGCGCGCTCTACACCATAGAGCCGATTCACTTGTAGTCCAGTTTCAAAATAAGGTATATATGTATAAGTTCTGAGCCCGTGAACTTTGGGAACTAGCCGTCGTCAAGCGTTGTCAACTTGTTTGAAATTGTAGCCACGCGATTAGCTACTCCGTACCGGGCGGCAGGTTAGACCCTGTGAGGAGACAGTAAAGTATCTGGCAATTTATTGACTGTCCCTCTGCCGGAAAGAGGAATTTTGTCAGCAGACCAGGCTACAAAGCCGAGTTTGCAACGGTCATGACCGAATCATGCAAACACGTAGTTTCTGACGAAGAATGAGAGAGCTTTTTCAAAGAAATGAGTTCATTTGGAAGAGTTAGGATAATGATTTCTCAAGTCTGAAAACTTCTGGGGTAAGAAAAACTATCTACCTTTCACCTGACGGAGGAAATTACGCCTATCGGACGGGTTTTCGTGCGAAAAATCGGCCTCAAGTGCCTCGTGGTTTTAATTGGAGTGTGCAGCCTTTCCTTTCTTCATGGTTTCTTTTAGACGGAGAAGAGAGAAAAACCCAAAGTGAGAGAAATGCCCCATAACCGCCATTTCTAGACCCCAGAGAAACAACAGGACAACAACAAACTATTAAGGTAAGTTTATTTTCTTTATCTGAGAATTTTGTGAAATAATAGTCACATAGTGCAAATACAGAGCTTGGGCTGCCTGTGTTTGGACTCAAGAATTTAGTGAGTATTCAACACAAGGGCATCGCATTTTCAGTATACTGAGATATTACAGATTGCAATGAGTGGAATTTGTACTGCATTGAGGCGCTTTTCGATAAATAAAACAAATGTTAGTTTTTTATACAAATGCTACCTAATTATGACGACAAGCTTAATTTAAAAGAAACAGGTAAGACTTTGAAACGTTCTCGTGTAAATAGTAGTAAAATAATTATCTCGATTTCATACACAAGTTCAAATGTACACAATCTTCAGTGACGCATAGGACGTCATTTGAAGTTGTTTCGATAAATACTTACTAAACTTCAAGGCTCCAAACTTTAGAAATTTTCGTATGTTTTCTTATCAATCAAACAGTTTTGCACGTCATTCAAACACTGTCGGGGAAGAAATTGCGAACTGCCCTATTTACAGAAATTATCCTATAATGACAACGACTTTCCTAGTACATAATTTTTCCTTCATGTTTTATATCCTCTGTTATCATTAGTCTGAGTTGAAACACAGCTAACAACGATGAGCTTTGTTTGCAAAGCAAATAACATGCACACACCCCGAATTTGGTCATGCATCTGTTATAGTAAACTACGATTGGCATAAAAATCATATTTTGTACACAAATAATTCCTCTTCGTGTGGAAGCAATTTATTTCTTAGCTCTAAGCAATGATTCACAAATGCAAAATCCTCAATAGATTTGCTACTTGATCATAAAGGTTATCACCTGCTGGTTGAATAAATAAATTAAACGCGTTGAATTCCCATTTGCATCACACCATCTGCTCCAAACGTTTCCGGACGAAATGACGTGTACCATTCATTTTCCAACCGGAATTTCAGGTTTTTCGGTGTGATTGGTACGCACTCCGTACATGTTTCTCTACCTTTTTCTGTAGATTGATATGGTTTTAAGAACAACCTACTAGAACGTTTTCTTTTAGCTGTCCAGTCAAACTTGTCAGTTTTTTCGGGGACCTTTAATCTCGATACTTTTACTGAATTTAATCAACATTTCATCTCGTTTTTCACAATAATTTAGCGTACGATTCTCAGTCAATCAGCAATATATCAATATATATATAGCAATATATCATCCAAGAAACCAGTGTGTCACAAATTTTATTAAATTCAACTGACCGTGAGATATGCAATATGCCTCAAGGCTGGACCATATTGATTTAATTATACTCTGCTTTTCTCGCGTTCGTGTTAATATAAAAGTTGACAAATCTTAAAGAAAGCTAACCGATGGGATAGATCAGGGCTGCTTTTAATATTTTTCGTAAATAGATTTGGAGCATATTTAACAAGAGGCCCTGAGTGGCCTTAATTCGGGCCACCTAGGAATAGGTGAATACATGTAGTTCATGTAGTTGTTAGTAGCGTGTGTGTGTCATTCATAGTTTGTGCTAGGGGAGCCATATAATTGATTCACTACTGATGCTCATGGTAATTTATAAATAATGGAATGACCTTTTGCAGGAATGCAATCATGTGGTTGTACTAGATGGCAAACAAATAAAGGCAATTGTACGAGATCGGTAGTGTTATTAGCAAAACCTGTTTGTAAATGCTATTTTCCACCTCCAATCGATTGCCGATCTTTATAAAATAGCCTTTTTAAAGATAGCTTGCCATCCAGGGCAACGTCTTTCCCATGGAGATTACAAACTCGATTCATTCGTTAACAAAGTATTATACCAGCACATGACTGTTTACTGCAAAAGGCCTACTACAACTGCTCCCAGTAATTATAATAAATCAACTTTACATAACACTGACCTGGCCTCTCTTTCGAAAACTCTGTATACTGTTGCAGTTTCAGTTTATTAAGTATCAACAAATAATATAGGCAAGCGTAATTCCAATATTGGCATTTAGTACAGGGGTATGCTAAACAACTAAATAAACAATAAAACAAACAAAAAAACATTCAAGCGACAAAAAGCTAATGTGAATATTAAATGAGTTCCTTGAACTGGTTAATAGACCGATTAAGTTGTTGCCAAATTCAGATCATGTGACGGCTTTGCTGTGTTTTTCAATTAGAGGAATTTCTACATTTCCTCTTGGGATACAGAAAAACAAGAAAACATTTAATACTCAAGGGAAAAGTCAGGTGACCTGAATTGGGACAACAAATGTACAAGCTAAATCAGTCTATTGAAGATGCCTGTACAGTGTAGCTGGGTAGAGCATTCCAAATTGGTATTGTTCTAATTAACTAACATAGAAAGAGTATTTATTAGCGTTGACAGAGGCAGAATATGTCTATAATGAAAGTCGATCCGGAATTAAACTCGTTCCGGTAACATATAAACACCCCCTAAGTCATATCCAGTTATGTGTATGGGTTATGAGTTCTGTTATTCTTTTGACGATTTCAACTGTTTCTTCTTGGTCTCTATGAAGTCACATACAGTTCAATTTACGATCGATTTCATTTCCAGTTCGAATTACAGTCTCCATTACATATATACAGACATTTAATAGTCATTACACTTCATAAAATTTTAAAAGTAGGGAGCAAGTAAGATTTGTGTGCGTATATACATAATTTCAGCCTCACCAGTTCAGATAATTCCGTTTGCTTTCAAAGACAAGGGTCAATCACTGTTCACTTCCAGTTTTTGCGACTCTTGAGTTGAAGTCTTAGTAGACTGGCTGGAAGACTTCCCAGTTTTCTCAAGAGTACTTCAGGAGAGTACTTGGCGGTAAACAGCCAACATTTAAACAATCAAAATCCCTCATTTGACCTCTTCACAGTGTGTGATGGTATAAACGAAGAGCGTTTCACCAATATCAACAACGCAACACTGCATTTCGTTCAGTTTCCGCGGATTATTGGACCAAAACCTTCACTCCTCATTTGACCTCTTCACAGTGTGTGATGGTATAAACGAAGAGCGTTTCACCAATATCAACAACGCAACACTGCATTTCGTTCAGTTTCCGCGGATTATTGGACCAAAACCTTCACTCCTCCGGCCATCCCTTTCGTAAATGTGAGAATTTTCTATCGAAAGCCCCTAAAAGTCCTGTTAGCCCTAGAATAACTGAACATCTTGGTATTTCAGTCGAAGAAACCTTTGGTTTCAGCAAAATAATGGGTAAGAATTGCCCATATCTTCGCTCCCGTTGATGGGAAATTCTACACATACAAATATCGGAAGTGCCCCGAGCGGTGTCGAATTTGATTGGTTGATCCTGTCACGTGTTGTGCATCCAACAGAACTTGAAAGGCGCAATCTCATTGGTCGGTGGCGGAAAAGCTCGACTTGGAAAAAAAACACAGGGGAAACCTTGACTCGCGCCAGGCACAGGCTGGCCCGAGTAATTATTCACCGAAGTGGAGGTGAATAGTGGTGGATATTTACCGAGCTGCTTTTTTAGTATATACCACACATTAGTGAATAGCCAGCACCAAATAGTTATTTAATTTTATTTTCTGTCAAATGGACAAAAAAATTGCGCGAGGTGATCGCTGCTTTGCTCGGAGGTGAATATGAAATCATATTCACTGTTTGAGTAGCCAATCAGAGCGCGCGAAAAGTGATATTCACTGGTGTGGTATATACTAAAAATATATATGCTTGTTACTTAGCTAGTATTAATAATCAGCGCAGCTCCCCGCACGAGTGGAGCACCATACATGTAGGATGAGAGCAAATATTGGACGACTTCCGGTTTCCCTCGCGCGAATCCCTACGCGCGGCACGCGACGCGCCTACCTCCTCGACAGGCTCGTCCACCTTTTGTGTCCTTCCCATCTTTCCTTTCGCGCCCGCCCCATACCAGCAAGCGAGCGACTGTGGACGAGGCAGGCGATGCGCGATGTGCCTGAAAACGTGCTGCACCTGCGCACGCACTGCTAAAACTAGGCGGCCGGGATTAAAACCTAGGCCCAAGGGACCTAAGGAGGATTGCAAGGAGGACTATGTTATCATTTTAGTTGTCACGTGACCAGATCATTCTGCGTTGAATTTCGTGGAGGTCGGACGTCAGCAGCACAAATACATTCACAAAACCACAGGCAACCCAAGCTCTGTATCTGAACTGTGTCACTACAGTTTCCCCATATCAGATATCGTTTCCTAGAAGAAGAAAACATGAAAACAATAGAATATTGAACTTTGAAGAACTTGTCATATTTCAATCTTAACGCGCTGGGACCTGTTTCTGTACGTTTTCTAGCTCGCTCTTTTTCTTGTGTACTCTGTACTTACCGCTGGCACGAGCAGCTTTACCTTATCACAGCTCTGAGCAAATCGAGCACCTTGGGAAAAAGCAAGTACGAGCAATTCGAGCACACACAATCTTCTTTGCGAGCATCCGAGCAAAGGCCAAAAACGACGAGCGCTTCCAAATTTTGACTGACCATCCGGCAGCCCTATATATGTTGGAAAGACAGGAAACCGTTTACCTCTATGCTAATATTTCCGCCCGAAAAATGCTCCAATTTACTCCAAATTCCCGGTGTTTATTAATCTTTGGGCGGGAAATCATTATTTAGAAGTCTTTTGACAAATACTTTCATGAAATGAAGAAATTCCCAGCTTAAAAATGACAATTTTTGCCACGGAGCGGAAGGGAAAACGAGCGCCGCCAAAATCAACCAATCAACTTCTTTGTGAAATGTGGCTGATTACACTAATTTTACAATTCAATTTTACTTTTAAAACACGCACCAAGGACTTGATGGCCATTGGCCATTTGACCCATGAGATTTGCCAAAAGTATCTTTCACCTTCTTGTAGTTTATAGAGCTATTAATAGAAGTACAGCCCTTGTTTCAGGGGTGTCGGAAAAACGAAGACTGAAGACCGAAGACCCTGGCGGAAAAACGAAGACCTGAAAAAACGAAGACCGAAGAACTGAAGTCTGTTGTGAATTTTTTCGTGTCGAAAATCGTATGTTTAGCCACACTTTCCTGCTGGAAATTTAGTACGAATATCCTAGAGGTTACAGAGAGTTTTTGTGGTAAAAATCCATGCAGAAATCCATGCAGAACCCAAATGTTTGACCTTTGTTGTGCGAAGGCAGTTCAAAATGGCAGCCTTTTCGTCCACCCAGTGCTGTATAGACTAGGCCAACTTTAGAAGCCTTAAGGTGCCTAAGAAGCGGATTATTTACGACTAAGATGTCAAGCGATTCAGAATAGCTACGTTTCGGTACCAGAAACTGCGAAGTTGTATTTTATTTTGAGGCAAATGTAATGAAGGGTTGTGTTTTGTTATGCCAGTGTTTGGCAAGCGAAGATCGTGAATCAACGAGTTCCATTTTCAAACTTTTGATGTAGAAAGACTGACTTGTATGGCCAAATATTGTACTAGACTTGGATAATATTTACGCAAGAGACTGTCAATAATTATTAGTTTTTGCGTGCAAAAACCCGTGAGAGAGAAAACAAAATGGCCGCTTTCTTGTCTTGTGTCTAGGCTAGGCCAACTTTAGCAGCCTGCAGATTGCCTAAGAAGCGGATTATTTACGACTAGGATGTCAAGCGATTCAGGATAGCTACGTTTTAGGACCAGAAACTGCGAATAAATAATTTATTTTGAAGCAAATGCACTGAAGACTTTGGTTGTAACCAGCGAGTTAAATATTTAGCGCGAGCAAGCCGGCGAGGGTATTTTGCCTAATGCTGAAAATTAGAAAATCTGATCAGCGGAAATACCATGAGCCGCGAAGCATGTGCTCTAAGTTGTGACGGCTTCACCATTTTTCGTGAAACTCGTTTACCTGTGATTTTTAGCCCTAAAACCTCGTCGTTTACCTGGGAACTTATGTTCACTGCCCGGCTAGGGTGGAACTATTCCTGATTTAGCCGCGAAGTGGTGTACAACTTAGAAACTAGTAAGGCAGCAAATAATATTATAACTAAGTGCAATCAGCCACATTTCACAAGAAGTTGATTGGTTGATTTTGACAGATGACATGTCAGACGTAAGGTAAAATAGAGGGGCTTCGCTGCGTCTCTGCAGGCGCTCCCTTCCCCTTTCTCTTCCCATTCCCCCTCCTCTTTTCCATTCCCTCTCCTCTTTCCCATTCCCCCTCCTCTATTCCATTCCCCCTCCTTTTTACCATTCCCCCTCCTTTTTACCATTCCCCCTCCTTTTTCCATTCCCTCTCCTCTTTTCCATCAACACGGTATCTCCCTTCAACGCGTCATCTCTCTTAGATTGACTATTATCATCAATTGTCAAGTGCTCGTCGTTTTAGGCCTTTGCTCGGATGCTCGCAAAAAAGATTGTGTGTCCTCGATTTGCTCAGAGCTGTGACAAGGTAAAGCTGCTCGTGCTCGCCGTAAAGACAAGATGCTCTCCTGTTCGCCAATGCTCGAATTTACCATTCGGTAAGCCCTATATATAGTACAGAGTACACAAGTAAAAGAGCGAGCTAGAAAACATACAGATACAGGTTCCAGTGCGCTAAGATTGAAATATAATACATAAAGACACATGATAACACAAGACAAGTTATTCACAGTTCAATATGTTGTTGTTTTATATTTTCTTCTTCTAGGAAACGATATCAAATACGGGAAAACTGTACGTAGTGACACAGTGCAGATACAGAGCTTGATACAGAGCATTTTCACAAAGCCTGTGGCTATGTGCATATATTTGTGCTGCTGAGGTCCGACCTCTACGAAATTCAACGCAGAATGATCTGTTCACGTGACAATTAAAATGATAGCATAGTACACCTTGCACTTGGACCAAGGTTTTAATCCAGGCCGCCTAGTTTTAGCAGTGCGCGCGCAGGTGCAGCACGTTTTCAGGCACGTCGCGCATCGCCTGCCTCGTCCACAGTCGCTCGCTTGCTGGTACAGGGCGGGGCGCGAAAGGAAAGATGGGAAGAAAAAAACAGGCGCGAAAGGAAAGATAGGAAGGGCACAAAAGGCGGAATAGACTATCGAGGAGGTAGGCGCGTCGCGTGTCGAGTGTCTGCGCGCCGCGCGGCGCGCGTAGGGGTTCGCGAGAGGGAAACCGGAAGTCGTCCAATCAGTATTTGCTCTTAGAGCGGATTTAAATTGAGTGTCGGAAGTGTTTTGGTTTTGCGTTTACTAAGCTCTCCTATTGGCTGAGAAAGTAAACCAACCAATCAGAATCCAAAGTAAAACCAAACGCAAATTGGTTTTGGTTTTGCTTTGGTTTGTCATTGGCTCACAGGGAAGCCATTTATGAGTTACTTGTGATTACTCGCTCCTATGATTGGCTGGCTGTGAGTAATTTGCGTTTGGTTTTACTACACTCAACTGAAAACCGCTCTATCCTCTATGTATGGTGCTCCGCTCGTGCGGGGAGCTCCGCTGTTATAAAACAGTAAAATACATGAGCTCAACATTTTCGACCAATGAAATCGCGCGTGCTTAGGATGTTCCCCCATATCATATTATAACAACCAATGTTATGTTTTCAGGATTTCATTAATCTTAAGTTAATAACAAGCGACTCCATATTCGGTACAGAAACACAGCCCATTGTCAAATTTATCACCAAGATTGTAGTGTTTGCCACGATATTCACAGCCAACTTCTGAGGAGAAAATAATAATACGAAATTCGGCAGTGATCGGACGACCTATCTCCTACAATAACAGACTGTTTGTTACCCCATTTCAGATCACATAACGTTACACTTGAGTAACGCGTTTTTGTTTTTCTGCATCGCAAGAGATAATGCATAAATTTCTAGATTTCGAAAACAAAGCACTGAATCCTCTGGAAAGCAGTCACATGATCTGGTATGGGGCAACAAAGAGGCAATCTGAACAGATCTATTCATAATAACATAATACCTATGTAAACCCCCATACAGTACTGGTGGTGTGTAATCAATCCCAAGAGATTCAAATAACAAAGACCGCCATGCTGGATGAACTAACAAGAGCAGCTAACGAGGAACCCTTTGTTAAAGTGCCTATCGCCCTTTTGTAATTTTGATAGCTTATGAACCTCCGAAAAGTTTTGAGTACTTCTGTGAAGAACGTTTTGGTTTAAAGTGAATACTTTATGTTCTACTCTTGTTTGAAATCATGTAAATGCGACCTTTCCTGACCCATGACCGCGTAAGTAAAAGCCTGGGTCGAAACCTGGGTAGACGTCATCTCATTAATGCATTATTCTCCATGGCGCCTTTTTATCACAACAACATCGATGCATAGAAAATATACACAGTTTTTGAGTTGTTAGTAAAGAAAAAGTCAATTTTGCCTCCACTACCCAATTCAGACAGACTCAGTTACGTAGGATCCCGGGGGGGGGGGGACTCCCCATAAAAATAGACGGGGGTACTCGACCTATCTTTTAGGGGTTAAAATCGTTAGCAGTGCTATCTCTTAGGGGTCTTCCAAAGGTCTGTTATCTTTTAGGGGTCTCCGAGACCCAAAATTTTTGTGGCCGAGAAAAAATAGCGCTGGATCCTCGAGCATGAGACCCCACAAGTTGAATCGGTATTTACGGCTTCGATATAGAGTTTGATCCATCCGAATATTAAAGACGAGGTTATGGGGCAGAGCTTTGTCTCTTATTTCCTTTAGTTTGCACAAAGATAAAGACTGTTGTTTCATGATTACTTTTTTTGGAGTGCTATCTTTTAGGGGTTAAATGTTTGTGAGCCACGCCCATATTGCTATCTTTTAGGGGTGAATTTCATTTCTCACGTCGAGCACCCCTGTCTATTTTTATGGGGAGTCCCCCCCCCCCCCCCGGGCGTAGGATACTTGGGCATGTTGGTCAGCCGAGTCCAACGACGTTTATTCATATAATTGCTTACATGCATTCGTTCTTCAACGTTTAGTCTCATCTATTTACTATTATTATTAATTATTGCGGCACTGCCGGATACGAAAACCCAAAGCCACTGTGTGGACTAAACGGGAACGTATACTCCCACCAATGCAGTGTCGTCAACTCTGGAAGCTGAGGTAATTTAAATACATTTACTCCTATAATGATAAAGACAATCTTATGCCGATTTAAACTAGTATACCTAACAGGTAGTGAATGCTGCTCTGCTCAGTTAAGGAACTGTATTAGAAGAGAACCTACAGTAGCACTTTGGCAGGAAAAATAGATTACTGGGTGATAAAAATGCCAAGGTGTTAGATGAATATATTTTGTAGTTTTGGGGCTATCGTGAGACTGAATTCTGTTTGAGCTGTGGTGTGCAACTCTTTAAAAAAAAAATCAATATTTATTAAGGAATATTATTAAATACAATAGATAAAAAAAACTATCAAATACTATACTAATAAGCAAAGGAGAGACAATCGTCATAGCACTTACGGTGTGTAACTCAAAAGTTGTCGCGATTTATTTTCGTTTTGTCCCGACATATCAACGATCTCCCGGTAAATTCCCTGAGCCTACCAATTCCCAACATTTTCTTAAGATTCCCGGCACAACAAACTGCTGTTCTCCCCGGTGAAGTTTAAACACCGGAAATCAACTGTAATTTAGAATGTAATTGTAAATGCTAATTGTATTTTGAACCGGCTGCTTGACTTTATCGAAGCCAATAGAAGAAAATTATTTGCTGCTCACCATCTTGATAACAGGAGAGATCTTGCTCTTTGGAAACTGACAATTCACACAGAGTTAGAGAGAGTTCGCCTACACGTCTACACTTCAACAAATTCATGATTACACAAGGATTGCATACACATAAATGCATTAAAGAACGGTTGAACGTAGTTAGCTCAAACAATGCAGATTCCACCTCGTGTAATGTCACGTGACGATCAGATCCGTGCAAAGCAGTGTGGTAAAAAAAGACGATAGAAGTGATGCATAGTGGTAAAACAATAATAATCGAGATTTGGACCCGCTTACAGATTAGACCTGCTGCCTTGCTCACTCGCTTCAGGCTCGCTCGCTGCGGCAGCAATAAGACTATGAAAGAGCATATATCTATTTTTGTTTGATATTGAAGGCTGCTGTTGCGCTTATCAAATTGACAGATTGCTTCATCGTGCTTTTAAATTTGGTGCTTTTAAACTCGGACGATACTAATCTTGAATGGTTTTCACTTAATGTTAGTTATGCCTCGGGCTTCTCGATCCAATCATTTAAAAAAAAGAAGCAAGGTAGCAAGGCTGACCGTAGGCTGAATTCAAACTCCTAATAGGACTAATAGTCACCTACTTATGGCACACTACATTACCCATAATTCTCAGCACTACTCTCTCCAGGCTTCTGTTCCATGCCAGCAAATTATTCATTTCTGTGAATTTTGTACCTCAACTAACATAAATTACACTTTTAGTCAACATGTTAAGTATTTCTTCAAATGATTGTAAAGCCGAATTAATTATATGTCGTCAATATGACGTCTACCCTGGTTTCGACCCAAGATTTTACTTACGCGGTCATGGGTCAGGAAAGGTCACATGTACACGATTTCAAACAAGCGTAGAACATAAAGTATTCACTGTAAACCAAAACGTTCTTCACAGAAGTGCTCAAAACTTTTCGGAGGTTCATAAGCTATCAAAATTGCAAAAGGGTGATAGGCACTTTAAAGGGAACCAAGATGGTGGCGATAACATCACATGCCCACCAGTAACTATAGTTTCAAAATACTAACCACCAGAGCAAAGCATATGGTACTTGGTGCATACTGGGACCAACACAAGAAAACTATTACACCGGTATTTTACAAGTCCAGCCATTGTGTTCCAGCGATGAAACAATGGCCAGCCTTGTGAAGTATACGTGTAAACGCTTTATTTAATTGACCCCAGACAGGAGCCCATCACCAGGAGGGTCCATATATACTATACCCGTGAGCCAGCGTATGACCGGTTTGAGCTATTTTTAGAACATGTTTCCCGGGTAACTGCCTTCTAACTCTGCTGCGATCGTGCATATGCTTGCCGTAATTATCGAGATTAAGATTGATCTATTGTTCTTTGAGGTGATTATACTAACGCTGCATTGTCCTGGCTATGGTTTGATTGGATACCCAAAGTGTGGGCACGTGAACTCCCGTGAGATCTGTTCTAAATATAGCTCAATCCGGTCATACGCTGACTCACTGACCTAGTATGGGAGATGGACGCTCCTGGTAATGGGCTCCTGCCCCAGACCGTCTCACCATTATGGGACCTGTTTTTAAACCCGAGGTTAAAGGTGTTATCCACCCCTTGATAATCAGGCCCAGACTATGTACCATGCCGTAATACAAATGCTTATGGTACGAACATTCAGTTAAGCCACACTGAAAATCAGTATAACACGATAAACGCTTTTTTTGAGAGAATAGCATTTTCTCACAGCAGGGTAAGGGCAGATGGACAAAACACAACCCATTTGTGTTTTTTTATGTTTTCTATAATATTATTGGCTCTGACAAAATATAGTAACACTGATTTAAGATATACACATGATAAACATTGGACCACTACTCACTCTGTGTTTCTATATCCGGGATTAGCGGTGTAATTTCCTGGTCCCTTGGAATAATCCCAGAGCTCACCACAGCCACGAGGCTGACCAGTGCTAATGTGAGAAGTATGGTGTTCCTCATACCTAGTTCTTGGACCGGAAACATGAAATTATTATATTTCTAGCCTCAATACAAAAGTTATTCTCAGGGTTGAGCTGTGTTTTGAATTACGGAATCAATAGACCTGACTGGGGTCATGATCGCATTCCAACACATAAGATACACGTTCCAAAATTTAGAAACGGTTTGACCATTCGGTCTTCATCAGTTTAAAAAGTAAAATGAATGAGGCAAAGCAGCTACAATTTATACCCTATAAACAAAACGATAGGTAATGACGAATAAGGCGTTAAGGATTACATCACGCAAAATCAAAGATATTAATAATAGTTGTTGGGAAGAAGGAATCAATAATGAATATTTCCAAGCAGATCTGGATCTTCTTACAGGACCTCATGGAATAAATTTCTTTCAATCTCTCTTGAGGTTGCAATTACTAATTGCTTTTCTATAATTGTTACAGCTCTTGTAAAGTCTGAAGATGTCCTAAACGCAGCCTCCATAAAATATTTTTATCTGAGAAAATTCCAATTCTTAGATTATCATCAGAAGTAACTTATTAAAGGAGCAGTGTCACGATTCTGATTGGTTGGTATATACAATGGCAAAATCATGCTATGTCACGCTCTGCTGCGAATTTCCCTTTCGATTGAAATAAATAAAATGTTGCTTTATAAAAATATAACATCAAACCTAACCATATAATACTGAAGTATAGTTTTAAAGCAATTTGGGCTCGAAATATCGTGCAAATACGCCGATGCAAGCGGATTACTCACGGACTTCTACTTCTGTCGCATCTTTTGATTTCTTGTCCGTCTGACACATTTTCCAAACGTTGGGCATGAATACTAATCGTGACACTGCTCCTTTAATAGCCAACCAAATCTATGTAATTCAGTTGACAACTGCTATTCTGTTAACCAAGGTGCACTAACTTCTATAGGTACCTGAAACTTGAAAAATGCTAGGGGCCTACCTTTGTCTGCAAGCTAGCGTTTGGTCGGACTGTTACTGGACACCGCTCAGTGAGGAAGTGATGTAACTTTCAATGCAATCGCGAGTGTTATAAGCTTTATGCGCAAATTAAAATGGACTTTGTTGATGTACTGCCCATCGGAGACCTGTACAGCACCCGAAATGATCCCGTGCCCGAAATGATCCCGAACCCGAAATGATCCCCAAATCGTACCCGAAATGATCCCCAACCCGAAATGACTCCCATCAAGTACCCGAGATGATCCCGAAATAATTTTGGGAACGGACTTGGATTGGAGGGTAGAATTCCGGAATAGGTAAAACAATTATATACTTTCTTGAAAAGAAGACAAACAGCACAAACAAAAACAACAACAATATGATGTCATCGGTCACCTGATTCTGATAAAATTCGCTAATATCTCGTTCCAAATAAGCAATGTTTGTGTGAAACCAACAAATGAATGACCAACGGTACACAACAAGCAACACCTGTCTGTCACAGGACGTGACATCACAAGTCACGTGATTTTGATGAAAATCGTTAACATCTCGCTTAGAAAAAACCTAGATCTCGAATAAACACTGATGACCAGTGCCTTGTTCCTGTCTAAGAACTCGGTTTCCGTAATTTGTTTATTTAATCATTGGTGCAAAGAATCTAGAGACCTATCTTTGTTTGCAAGCTAGTATTTGATCTGACAGTTTCTGGACACCGCTCAGGGAGAAAGTGATACACATTTCAATGCAATCGCAAGTTGTAAATCTTTCTGCGTTAAAATATCTTTGGAGACCTGCCATTTATTAAATTTTAAGCAATTTTGATTTTGCAATTTTTAGCGAAGTAAATAATACGGATATGATATTTGTAGTTATAAATGCTTCACATTTCATAGCAATGTTCTTTGACTATAACGTCCTTTACAGATTGGGATTGAACGGAAAGAGAAAGTATTTTAATACCTGCTACCTTTTCCTTATATTAAAATTACTACGAACCTAAAATGCTCTGAACATAGTGTTATTTCGTTGATGTGACTCAAAAATAATTAAAATGTCATCTGTTTAAATGTTTGCTAATTGATGAATGTGTTTTACATTTTAAGTGATCAGGCAATCAGTAATGCATGGTATCAATATAATAACCCATGCTCTAACAGCAAACAACTAAGAGATGTTATTTTAACAAATTTAGTCACTTAAGAATTTAAAATCTCAAGAGGTTTGCATGCATGATCAAACAAACATCAATAGACCATTTTCTCAGGTATGCGCACGCAAATTGGCCCGCCAAATCGCTTTTTGAACAATAGCCGCCAATTTTTGAACAATAGCCGATAATTTGAATAACAAAGGCTGTCGCATCAGAACGAATCTAACAAAACTCACGGCCCGCCAAGAAATACTTCAGGTAGGCAGCTTGGACTTAGTATTGGTTGAAATAATAAGGAGGGTTACAGGAAACCACTACGTGATTCCCACGTGAAGTATTTACCTGCCCGTCAAGCCTGTTGCGTGCGCATACTTGAGAAAATGGTCTATTCCCATCCACATTTCCCAGTAAGATTAGGCAAATAGCACTTGTCTCTGGAGAAACAACATTTATAAAGTTATCAATAATGATATATTTAACAAACACCTTGGTTAATCATTTTGCAAATTTTAACGAAATAAAGAATACGGATTAGGTTAAAAGCGAGGCCTAAAAACTAACCTATACTCTAATGTTAAGAATGGAACGTTTAAATTATCTAATGTCTGACGACTTTCTAATGTTATGGATAATACGAGGAAATATTTACATAATTAAAAGAGAGGCCTAAAAACTAACCCATACTCTAATATTAAGAATGGAACGTTTAAATTACCTAATGTATGACGACTTTCTAATGTTGAGGATAAAACGAGGACAAAGCGAGGCTTATAAACTAACCTATACTCTAAAATTAAGAATAGAAGTTTAAATTACCTAATGTCTGACGACTTTCTAACGTTGAGGATACAACGAGGAAACATTTGAATAATTGAAAATAAGTTATCTAATATTAAGAATAAAATGCTGAAATTCTTATTGTCTAACGACTTTCTGATGTTGAGGATAAAAAGAGGATATATTTCCATAACTAAAAGCGAGAACTAACAACTAACATATACACTAATATTAAGAATATAGAAAGTTTAGTTTACCTAATGTCTGAGGACTTTCTAATGTTGAAGATAAAAAGAGGAAATATTTACATAATTAAGCGCGAGGACTAAAAATCAATCTATACTCTGATTTTTTTTTTTTTACAATAACTGATCATTTCTAACGTACACGTCCTCTGGTAAAATGTTCCAGTCATTAATACCGTGGTAGACTACGAGTGTCGAGATGGGGTGCACATATTTAACAATTATTCACCGAAGTGGAGGTGAATAGTGGTGGATATTTACCGAGCAGCTTCGGCGAGGTAAATATCCACCACTATTCACTAACACTGAGGATGTCTGAAGATGTCCTAAACGCAGCCTCCATACATATTTTTATCTGAGAAAATACCAATCCTTAGATTATCATCAGAAGTAACTTATTAATAGCTAACCAAATCTACGTAATTCAACTGATAACTACTAGAGACCTACCTTTGTTTGCAAGCTATGGTTTGATCTGACCGTTTCTGGACACCGCTCAGTAAAGAAGTGATGCAACTTTCAATGCAATCGCGAGTGTTAAAAGCTTTCTGCGCAAATTAAAATTGACTTTGTTGATACACGACCCTTCTCTCTGGAGACTTGCCATTTATTAAATTATCTATTGTGATAATTTTAAGCAATTTTGATTTTGCAATTTTTAGCGAAGTAAATAATACGGATATGATATTTGTACTTATAAATTGCTTATGAATCACATTTCATAGCAATGTTCTCTGACTTCCTTCGCATATTGGGATTGAACGGGAAAGAGAAAGTATTTTAATACACGCTACCTTTTTCTTATATTAAAATGCTCTGAACATAGTGTTATTTCGTTGATCTGACTCAAAAATAATTAAAATGTCATCGGTTTAAATGTTTGCTAATTGATAAATGTGTTTTCCATTTTAAGTGATCAGACAATCAGTAATTCATGATCAAACAGCAATTAACAAAGAGATATGATTTTAAGAAACTTAGTCATTTAATAATATAATATGAGGATAAAAAGAGGAAATATTGCCATAATTAAAGCGAGGACTAAAAACTAACCTATACTCTAATATTAAGAATGGGACGTTTAAATTACCTAATGTCTGACAACTTCCTAATCTTGAGGATAAAACGAGGAAAATATTGACATAATTCAAAGCGAGGTCTAAAAACTAACCTATACTCTAATATTAAGAATGGGACGTTTAAATTACCTAATGTCTGACAGCTTCCTAATCTTGAGGATAAAACGAGGAAATATTGACATAATTAAAAGCGAGGTCTTAAAACTAGCCTATACTCTAATATTAAGAATGGGACGTTTAAATTACCTAATGTCTGACAACTTTCTAATCTTGAGGATAAAACGAGGAAATATTGACATAATTCAAAGCGAGGTCTAAAAACTAACCTATACTCTAATATTAAGAATGGGACGTTTAAATTACCTAATGTCTGACAACTTCCTAATCTTGAGGATAAAACGAGGAAAATATTGACATAATTCAAAGCGAGGTCTAAAAACTAACCTATACTCTAATATTAAGAATAGAACGTTTAAATTACCTAATGTCCGACGACTTTCTAATGTTGAAGATAAAAAAGGGAAATATTGACATCATTAAAAGCGAGGATTGAAAACTACCCTATACTCTAATATTAAGAATAGAAAGTTTAAATTACTTAATGTCTGATGACTTTCTATGCTAGAAATACTGTACGAAAACTCCCACTAAAACATTCCTACAGCCCAAAGGACCACTGCAGATTAAATAGAATAGCCTTCTGACCAATCGACATACATAAAAAGCTATAAAACAAATTATTCGGTCCACGAAGGCACAATCACGTGTACCTCAATCCACACGCATGCGCAAATGCAATTGTGGAATTACGCAGTGTAGATAGCAAAATCTCCCTGCATACAAGACTATGCTCTGCCGCCTCGCCAACCTCGCCTTTGGGCTCGGTTGGCCCATTGGCAATTAAAACAATTAACAATAACTGATAATTTGTGGCAGACTAGGAGTGTCGATATGGGGTGAACATCTTAAAAATTAGCCGATTACCGTTCAAACGGTGTTGGAAAAATTCAAACGTTAAGTTAATCCTTTCCAATGGTTTCTAAGAGCGTTCGTACGGATACCAAACAGTCTAGAAACATTTCTTGAAATCCTTTCACTTTGTAAAAAGCGCTCGTGTTCGTTTTCTATCAAAACATAGATTTCTAGAACTGTACTTTAAAACTTTAAAACTGGAAGTGGATTCCAAACGTTTACCTCTGTAATATTTTTAATCGATCACACAAAATCAAATATATTAATAATGATGCTAGAAAGAAGGAATCAATAGACCAGTTCGCGGTAAATTCCTACATTTCGAAAGGGGTGCAAACATGGCGCGAAATACAGTGTTTGTATTGGAATTCAATGCCAAATAAAATCCGTTAAATCAAATTTCTGAAATATCCTTCAGATACAAACTTAAGACTCCAGGTAAACGATTAATTGATCGAAATTTGAGGGATGTAGCTGTGCTGGGAAGCGTGCAATCGTGTTTTCAGTTTCCATACATTGTCTGTAAATTTTCACGCGGAATTTGACTCGTTTTTAAACATGATTTTAAAATACAACATATCGTTTGCGAATTTTTTGTAAGATCTGCAAAGTTTACAAAAATAAGGGGGATGGGTGGAAACCATTGTATGATTATCGTTAGCGGTACCACTTGTTCCTAACGATAAACATAGAAATAATACAATCATTAAATAATTAATTAATTAATGTTTGGTATATAGCGAATAGCTGAAGGAATGAAAACCAGCCTATCTTATGTAATTTCACCCAACTAGATGAAATTTTTGCGTTAACGCTCGCGCAAATGAAGTTCAGGGGGGGGGGGGGGTTAAGGCGTTTTTTCTCGCTTTTTCCTTGGCCGAGCGGGGCCTGGGCAACTGGTTAACGTCAATTCTGTATTTCGGTGTTGAACGTGAAAACTTAGAAACCGATCAGTTTTGTCATGAATGACATTCCGGAGACATTTTGCTAACACAAATGGGTATACCATTTCCAGGGGGAGTGGGGTAGGGAATAATTGTAATTTATAGCTTGGACGTGTTAATGTTAGGTACGTTGCGCTATGTTAACGCGAATTAAAACAAGCCTATCATATGTAATTTCGTCCAACTAGATTAATTTTTTGATGTAATATTCGCGCAAATGAAGTCCAGGGGGGATTAAGCCATTTTGAAATTGTATTTTGGCTGTCATTTCCCCCCCCTGAACATCAATGTTAACCAAATGAAGAAGACCCCCTGCAGTTTTCCATGGTTAACATTTTGGTGAAAATCCCATGTCTCTACGATGTTCTTTTCTACCCGTAAAAATCCATCGCCCTTTCCGTTTTGGCCGCAAAGCATGCTGGGACAGTTTCATTTGCTATTTCCGAGTCCAGAACTGGATTAAATAACGTTGCAGCGTTAAAATCATAGTTTTGGTAGTAAATACGACGAACACAACATATTGCTTGCAAATGTGGGGTAAGAAATGCGAACCTTGCAAAACTGAGGGGGGAGGGGTGGAAAATCCTATGCCTTTCCTGTTAATAATGGAACCCTCCCCATTAGAAATGGCTTGAATGAAGTTGCAGCGCTAAAACCATAGTGTTGGTAGTAAACACGACGAACACAACATATTGCTTGCAAATGTGGGGTAAGATATGCGAACCCTGCAAAACTGAGGGGGGAGGGGTGGAAAATCCTATGCCTTTGCTGTTAATAATGGAACCCTCCCCCATTTAGAAGTGGCTAGAATGAGGTTGCAGCTTCAAATCACAATGGATCAAGTGATGTGGCAGAGTTAAAACCATGGTTTCTGTACTCGACGCGACAACTGCCATGCGGCATGAACTGCGGATGGCTGTCGGTTCGCGAGCTTGTGATGACATTCCATGCACTTGGATGCAAAATAACAATCGTTTCAAAGAGAAACTTTCTCGACAGATGTTTAGGCCACTTATTTCCACGGGAAGTGCTCCAAAATTCCAGTTGAGCCTTAGTAGGTGGAAAATCACCATACACCCAGGTTCACTACCATGCAAGTTGCATGGCACTACCCAACACTCGCTATGACCTAGCTAGCGTCTATCACACCTGTTGGATAATCGTTAGCGGTATCCACTAGTGTAATATAATAGATATAATAAAATGAATGATAACAGCGTATCAAGAACCATAATTGATGCTATCTCAAGTAGTTTTTGATGTAGAGCTCGAAGTTTTATATCATTTTGTTGAAAAGATAAATCCAATATTGTGTTTGATTATCGTTAGCGTTACCACTTGTGTAATATAACAGCTATAATAAAATGAATAACAATAGGAGATAAAGAAGCACATTTTATGTTATCTGAAGTAGATTTTGCAGTAGAACTCGAATTTTAACGTTTTGTTGAAAAGTCAAATCCAGGGGCGTGCGGCGACATAATTTCTTGCCACATTTTCATTAAAATTTAATAAATTTTCAGCATATCAGACAAATTAATGCACACTAAATTTCTTTGATATCCACTCCCATTTCAGCTATATACATGCATTTGACCTGAATGATGTTAAATTTTCAGTATCATGTTGGATATCCACTGGAGATCATATCGGACTGATAGCAAACAGATGACTATGCATGCAATTTCTTCGATATCCACTTGAGATTATGTCGAACTGATAGCAAACAAATGGCTACGCACTCAATTTCTTTGATGTCCACTGGAGAGCATTTAGTGCGGGATATCATGTAATGATTTTCTATGTTTCATTTTGTTAGACCATAATCTCATTGTCCTAAGTTGTATTTAGTGTTGGAGAACATGTAATGTTTTCCAATATTTCATTTCTTTCAATCATAAGCTCACGGAATAAGGTGTATTTAGTTCGGAAAAGTATGCAATATTTTCCTATATTTCATATTTAGACCATGATCTCACGGTCGTTCTAAGGTGTGGTTAGTACAGTAGGACATGTACTGTTTTCCCATATTTCATTTCCTTAGTTTTCACGGTATAAGGTGTATTTAGTGCGGTAGAGCCTCTACTTTGCCTTCCAAACAAAGTTCTGCATTTTAATTGTCGATAAAACAGGACAAAAATAAGAAGGGTACATTTTGGGCTTATATATATTCGAGGAACGTAGTCGTCTTCTTAAGATAACGTTCCGTAAATTTGGTATTCTCAAGCAAAGTCGTTTGAAGCACCCAACCACAGGTTCCCTTTGAAATCGCTTTCAAAGCTAAACGTGTTCTAATTCGATAATCAGTTCACTTTTGTGATTCTAGTATTCCAACTCGTCGAAACATGTTAACTAAATGACCTCGTCCTTTCCACTTGCTGGCAAAAATCATATACGTAGAAATTTCAATATAGTTTTTAAATTGATCAAAGAGAGTGCGATCCTAGCGAACATTTTAGTGATATAGAGGTAAAGCAACCAGAATATACGACGTCATGGAAAATAAGAACACAAGTTGCCGTATAGAACACTTGTCTTAGGATAAACAACCAGTTCTTCGAATCCTATATAGCGATATACATGTATTTACTTCTGAAGTATTTGATGCAATAATTATTTTGAGTCAATTCACCTTTAGCTTGTCCTTTTCTTCACGTTATTCTTGAGAAGCTTAATTCTTGAAGTGAAATAGAAAGGCCTAAACTGTTCCTATTTATACCCTTAATTTATTAATGACATTTCCTTGCCATGGTTATCCAATGATGTGTCTGGAATGTCATTCAAAGTGACTTGAACAAGCGAGGCCAGAGACACTTGCATGTATCATTTTCTCTCACGATCAACTTGAAACAAGCAGAGCATCTTTGATCTGTAAAGATATCGATCAGCTTTGAGGCATTCTAGACGGCATATCTCGCAAAGATGAATCTCCTTCTGGCCAGCAGCCCTGATGTCTTAGCTTATTTAACGTTTGTCCAATTTTATACTAACATGAACGCGAGAAAAGCAGAGTATCATTAAATCAATATGGACCAGCCTTCGGGCATATTGCATATCTCGAAAAGATCTATCCATCTCACGGTCAGTTGAAATTAAGAACATTTGTGACGCACTGGTTTCTTGGATGATATAGATAATATTGCTGTCTGAGAATCATACCCAAAATTATTGTGAAAAACAAGCTTTCGAGGTAACAAAGTCCTAGATTTGTTTCTGTAGTTTTTTATCCTTATCATAATTATTACTTCCAACAAAGCGTAACATGCAGTTTACTTTGAAACCCTTCAAAGAGTAGTATCCCTTGTGTAATATAATAGATATAATGAAATCAATAATAAGCACGGATAAAGAACCACAACAAAATAATATTATTGATGTTATATGAAGCAGTTCTTGCAGTACAGTTCGAATTTTGACATTGCCTGGAATGCCATTCAAAGTGACTTGAACAAGCGAGGCCAGAGACACTTGCATGTATCATTTTCTCTCACGATCAACTTGAAACAAGCAGAGCATCTTTAATCTGTAAATATATCGATCAGCTTTGAGTCATTCTAGTCTGCATATCTCGAAAAGACGTATCTCCTTCTGGCTAGCTGAAAGTAAGTAAATTCGCAAAACATTGGTTGCTTGGATATAGAACATGTTACCGTCTGTGAATCATATTATAATTTTTAGCTTCTGCAGGCAAACGTATTATTAACACTGGCTTAGTAACAAGCATATATATTTCTTTTTATCATACCATACTTCAAAGAAATTTATGAAAAATATTAAAAGCAGCCCTGATGTCTTAGCTTATTTAACGTTTGTCCAATTTTATACTAACATGAACGCGAGAAAAGCAGAGTATCATTAAATCAATATGGACCAGCCTTCGGGCATATTGCATATCTCGAAAAGATCTATCCATCTCACGGTCAGTTGAAATTAAGAACATTTGTGACGCACTGGTTTCTTGGATGATATAGATAATATTGCTGTCTGAGAATCATACCCAAAATTATTGTGAAAAACAAGCTTTCGAGGTAACAAAGTCCTAGATTTGTTTCTGTAGTTTTTTATCCTTATCATAATTATTACTTCCAACAAAGCGTAACATGCAGTTTACTTTGAAACCCTTCAAAGAGTAGTATCCCTTGTGTAATATAATAGATATAATGAAATCAATAATAAGCACGGATAAAGAACCACAACAAAATAATATTATTGATGTTATATGAAGCAGTTCTTGCAGTACAGTTCGAATTTTGACATTGCCTGGAATGCCATTCAAAGTGACTTGAACAAGCGAGGCCAGAGACACTTGCATGTATCATTTTCTCTCACGATCAACTTGAAACAAGCAGAGCATCTTTAATCTGTAAATATATCGATCAGCTTTGAGTCATTCTAGTCTGCATATCTCGAAAAGACGTATCTCCTTCTGGCTAGCTGAAAGTAAGTAAATTCGCAAAACATTGGTTGCTTGGATATAGAACATGTTACCGTCTGTGAATCATATTATAATTTTTAGCTTCTGCAGGCAAACGTATTATTAACACTGGCTTAGTAACAAGCATATATATTTCTTTTTATCATACCATACTTCAAAGAAATTTATGAAAAATATTAAAAGCAGCCCTGATGTCTTAGCTTATTTAACGTTTGTCCAATTTTATACTAACATGAACGCGAGAAAAGCAGAGTATCATTAAATCAATATGGACCAGCCTTCGGGCATATTGCATATCTCGAAAAGATCTATCCATCTCACGGTCAGTTGAAATTAAGAACATTTGTGACGCACTGGTTTCTTGGATGATAAAGATAATATTGCTGTCTGAGAATCATACCCAAAATTATTGTGAAAAACAAGCTTTCGAGGTAACAAAGTCCTAGATTTGTTTCTGTAGTTTTTTATCCTTATCATAATTATTACTTCCAACAAAGCGTAACATGCAGTTTACTTTGAAACCCTTCAAAGAGTAGTATCGCTTGTGTAATATAATAGATATAATGAAATCAATAATAAGCACGGATAAAGAAACACAACAAAATAATATTATTGATGTTATATGAAGCAGTTCTTGCAGTACAGTTCGAATTTTGACATTGCCTGGAATGCCATTCAAAGTGACTTGAACAAGCGAGGCCAGAGACACTTGCATGTATCATTTTCTCTCACGATCAACTTGAAACAAGCAGAGCATCTTTAATCTGTAAAGATATCGATCAGCTTTGAGGCATTCTAGACTGCATATCTCGAAAAGATGTATCTCCTTCTGGCCAGCTGAACGTAAGTAAATTCGCAAAACATTGGTTGCTTGGATATAGAACATGTTACCGTCTGGGAATCATAATATAATTTTTAGCTTCTGCAGGCAAACGTATTATTAATACTGGCTTAGTAACAAGGATATATTTTTCTTTTTATCATATCATACTTCAAAGAAATTTATGAAAAATATTAAAAGCAGCCCTGATGTCTTAGCTTATTTAACGTTTGTCCAATTTTATATTAACATGAACGCGAGAAAAGCAGAGTATCATTAAATCAATATGGACCAGCCTTCGGGCATATTGCATATCTCGAAAAGATCTATCCATCTCACGGTCAGTTGAAATTAAGAACATTTGTGACGCACTGGTTTCTTGGATGATAAAGATAATATTGCTGTCTGTGAATCGTACGCAAAATTATTGTGAAAAACAAGCTTTCGAGGTAACAAAGTCCTAGATTTGTTTCTGTAGTGTTTTTATCCTTATCATAATTATTACTTCCAACAAAGCGTAACATGCAGTTTACTTTGAAACCCTTCTAAGAGTAGTATCCCTTGTGTAATATAATAGATATAATGAAATCAATAATAAGCACGGATAGAGAAACACAACAAAATATTATTGATGTTATATGAAGCAGTTTTTGCAGTGCAGTTCGAATTTTGACATTGTCTGGAATGCTATTCAAAGTGACTTGAACAAGCGAGGCCAGAGACACTTGCATGTATCATTTTCTCTCACGATCAACTTGAAACAAGCAGAGCATCTTTAATCTGTAAATATATCGATCAGCTTTGAGTCATTCTAGTCTGCATATCTCGAAAAGACGTATCTCCTTCTGGCCAGCTGAAAGTAAGTAAATTCGCAAAACATTGTTTGCTTGGATATAGAACATGTTACCGTCTGTGAATCATATTATAATTTTTAGCTTCTGCAGGCAAACGTATTATTAACACTGGCTTAGTAACAAGCATATATATTTCTTTTTATCATACCATACTTCAAAGAAATTTATGAAAAATATTAAAAGCAGCCCTGATGTCTTAGCTTATTTAACGTTTGTCCAATTTTATACTAACATGGTATGTAATCAACTAAAGTCGATTGAGGTATGCTAACCGCCGTGGAAAGCGAGTAGCAGCTGACGTTTCGAGCGCTAGCCCTTCGTCAGAGCAAAAGAGGGAATTGTGGGTGGGGAAATGGTTTATAAGCGTCGAGTGCATGCTTACCGCTGAGGAAACATGTACTCGGATCAATTGGGATCAAAGGAAATTGCGCCAATGCATGATTACCGCTAAGGAAACATGTGCTCGGATCAATTGTGATCAAAGAAAAGTGCGCCAACAATAGAAATGCTAATAGTTGTAACAGCAAGTGTTGATGAGTAAACTAAGGAAACATGCTGATCTAAGTGTGAGTGAATACATGAATTCTGAAATTAAATGAACGAAAAGCGTTCATTAATACCGTGAGGTGACAAAGTTCCTAATTTGAAAATAAAGTTCTGTTCTTTGCGTTTACGAGTGTCGGTAGTACCCTGATGCAGAGAAATGCCGCATACAGTGATGTGATCAATGCAATGACCAGGAAGGTTAAAGTGACGAGCTACAGGTTTGGCGAGATCCTTGCTGTTAGTTCTAACATCTAGCAAGTGTTCGCGGAATCGATCTAGTTTTTACAGGAACTAGTTGCCTATCTTATCTACAACCTACTGCGACCACCAGGATCCCAAGATGCCGAGCCTCAAGAAACTCATCAAGGAGTTGCGCCAGGAAATCGTAAGTTACCTTCAACCTTTTCCTTCTATTAGTAGTAATTTAGCATTTCGCTTAGCCGTACTTATTTTTACTAAGACTAGATTTTGTAGCCACATTAATTTCATAGGTCGTTGTCTTAACTTTAAAGTTATTCCTAAGGGCTTTCGCTCGTCTTTTCACCCGTCCATTTTTTCTAGCACTAGTGATCGTTATATAGAGGAAGTTAATCGCGCTTGTGTAACATTTTCTAGAAGTATTAAGAGATCTACCATTAGAGCTATGTCGTCTAAACGCCAGGAACTTGACCGCAATATTCTAAGTTGCCGCTCTGAACTCGTAAGTAACTGCCCTACTGTTTTAGTTAATTCTATACGCGTTAAGATTCAGGAACTTAACTCTAGGCTATTTTACTATTTAGCAGAAACTAAGACTCAGAAACTCAATCAACTTGTCGGCCCTGCATCCGTTACTGTGCAACCAGAAGTTCCACGTAACACAGTTGTCACTATTCCTGACAATTTACCTCTTTCTGATGCTGAGAAATCGATTCTCGGCAAGGGCTTAAACTTTGTACCTATCGCTAAAAAACCCGACGAATTTGCTGCTAAACAGGATTCTGAGAGGTTTCTCCGTCGCGTTCAACTTAAGGCTTTTTTTTACGACCAACAAGACAGTTCTAGCCTACCTGACAGAGACGAATTCGAATCGCTCAATACTCGTAAATCTAATTGGATACCTCCTGAAGGCCAATTCGCTTCAGTAGACCTTTTCGTTAGAAAATGTCGTCGGGACATTCAAAACCTTAATTTTAATCAGGACATTAAGTTTTCTAACTTGACTACAAAGGAACGCCTATCACTTAAAACTCTTCGCAATCGTAAAGATGTGGTAATCAAACCAGCCGACAAAGGCGGTGGTGCCGTAGTTGTTTGGCGCACCGATCTTTACAAACAGGAAGCTTTTCGGCAACTCGCCGACACTAACTTTTACACTAAGGTCAAAAAAGATCTCACTTCGGCTAATCAAAAGCTCGTCAAGGAGACCATTAATGGTTTAATTTCTAAACAGGAACTCCCGCATACTGCTAGTAACCTTATCATTACTACTCCTAGAACTTCACACATATACTTTTTGCCTAAGATCCACAAAGCTAACAATCCCGGCCGCCCTATTGTTTCTGCTTGTAGTTGCCCTACTGAATTAATTTCTAGTTACCTGGATAAGCAGATGGCTCCTTTCGTACGATCTTTACCTTCCTACATTAAGGACACTAACCATGCACTCCAGATTTTTGACCAGTTTACATTTCATACCGACAATAAGTTCCTATTCACAATGGACGTTAAGTCTCTGTACACTGTCATACCCAATGACGAGGGACTTAAAGCACTTAAACACTTCTTTGACCGCCGAACTAACCTGGAACCTAGCACCGAAACTCTAATTCGTTTAGCCGAGCTCGTTCTTACTCTCAATTGCTTTTCATTTTCTGGTGAATTTTACAAGCAGACTAACGGCGTAGCTATGGGCACTAAAATGGGCCCCAGTTATGCTAACCTTTTTGTTGGTTATATAGAGGAACACATTTTTGATCAGTACGACGGTCCTACGCCTGATTTTTTCGGTCGTTACATCGATGACTGCATCGGTGCAACTTCTTCTAGTAAACGGGATCTAGAACGGTTTATTGATTTTGTTAACAACTTTCATCCGGCTCTCGACTTCACATGGGAGATTTCAGATGTTTCTATCACTTTTTTGGATGTCAATGTTTCTGTTAGCGGCAATAGTCTAACCACTACTGTTCATTACAAGCCAACTGATTCGCACAGTTATTTATTGTTTTCATCTTCTCATCCTACACATGTTAAAACCTCTATCCCATATTCTCAATTCCTTAGGCTTCGCCGTTTGTGCAGCGATGAATCCGACTTCAATTCAAAGTCCGAGGAGATGCACCAGTTCTTTGTCGAGCGCGGTTATCCTAACGCTGTTGTGACAACTGCATTGAACCGCGCCCGTGACATCGACAGAAGCACGGCTCTGCTACCGTCCAAACCTAAGACTGAAGATAGGATTCCGTTTCCATTAACTTACCATCCGTCTAATCTGTCTATCCAGAAAATTATCCAGAGGAACTTTAAGATTTTACAGAGTGATCCAGAGACCGCCTCTATTTTCCCGCAGCCTCCTCTCATTTCTTTCAAACGTGACAAGAATCTCCGTGATTCCGACTTTAGTTGATTACATACCATTGTTTATCTTCCCCGCCGACGCAGACCAAAACTAGTTTTTACAGGAACTAGTTGCCTATTATATTAACATGAACGCGAGAAAAGCAGAGTATCATTCAATCAATATGGACCAGCCTTCAGGCATATTGCATATCTCGAAAAGATCTATCCATCTCACGGTCAGTTGAAACTAAGAACATTCGTGACGCACTGGTTTCTTATATGATATAGGTAATATTGTTTTCTGAGAATCGAACGCAAAATTATTGTGAAAAATAAGCTTTCGAGGTAACAAAGTCCTAGATTTGTTTCTGTAGTATTTTTATCTTTATCATAATTATTACTTCCAACAAAGCGTAACATGGACTTTACTTTGAAACCCTTTAAAGAGTAGTATCCCTTGTGTAATATAATAGATATAATGATCAAAAATAAACACGGGTATAGAAACAGAATAAAATAATATTATTGATGTTATCTGAAGTAGTTTTTGTTAGTACAGCTCGAATTTTGACATCATTTTGTTGAAACTTTAAATCTAGGGTGTGGGGCCCACTTTTCATTCAAACATCTGACATGTATTTGTTTATGGTTAGCAGGAGCCATTACCAGGAGCGTCCATATATACTATCACCCTTGAGTCAGCGTATGACCGGTTTGAGCTATTTTTAGAACATGTTTCTCGGGTAACTGCCTTCTGACTCTGCTGCGATCGTGCATATGCTTGCCGTGATTATCGAGATTAAGAATGATCTATTGTTCTTTGAGGTGATTATACTAACGCTGCATTGTCCTGACTATGGTTCGATTGAATTCTCAAAGTGTGGGCACGTGAACTCCCGCGAGATCTGTTCTAAATATAGCTCAATCCAGTCATACGTTGACTCACAGACCTAGTATGGGAGATGGACGCTCCTGGTAATGGTTAGCAGCATCCACTTTTGTAATATAATAGATATCATAAAATGAATAATAACAGGAGATAAAGAAAACAATATTATTGATGTTATCTAAAGTGGTATTTGATGTACATGTAGAGCTCGAATTTTTATTTTTATTTTATCGGGGAGGGGAGGTTGGGGGCTGGGAGGAGGGTGAGACCGAAATAATAATCGTTTGTGGTATCCACTTGTGTAATATAAGTAGTATATGTATAATGGGGGTATGGGGCCAAATAAATATCAAGCACATAAGAGTTCGCGGAAGGGACTTCGCGAACACGAAAAATCACCTACACCGAAGTGGCCGCAGCGAACACGAAAAATCACCTACACTTGGCAATGCTGCTGGGTCGCACCTATGTATGCTGCTGGCGCACAGCAACAGCAATGTCGGTGCTAGGAGCTAGCAGGTCTACCGCAGAACAACAGCAAGGTCGCACCTGTGTATGCTGCTGGCGCGCACAGCGAACATGAAAAATCACCTACACTAAGAGACACGAAAAATCATACGTAGGGTATGGGGCCACCCACAACAAGAAACTATATAATGGGTCCATCCCACAACGAAGCACTATATCGGGTATGGGGCCATCCCACAACACTTTACGCGCATGGACCCATGGGATAGAGCCGAGAGCAAAAGTGGACGCTGAACCGTCTCGCAAGAGAATCCACGAGTGCTAGACAGTGACGTTCTCAAGCACGATGTGCAAAAATCTATTTAACCGAACGTGGGTCTCCCTGCATACATTCTTGAGTGACTATCGAGTCACTCCGGAATGTATACGTGAAGCTGAAAGAGTAATGTTCTAGAACGTTATAAAGCTTCCTGAGTCGTCCAACAAGTCATTCGAGGGTTTTCCGCTTATGTCTGAGCCGTATGATGCACCCACCGTGACCTGTTTAGTGTGACTTAATTTGCATACGAACCACACAGTCGTTCTTTGGTAACGTGTAAATAAACTCCTCGCTGGTTTCGTTCGAATGAAATGTCTATTCTAACATCACAAGACTTCCCAACTTTGTTCGAAGTTCTTTTTGCACTTCGTGCTTGAGTTCGGCCCGGATTTGTTCTATATTTTTCCACCCTCTTGTTTTTTCTGCCGAATTTCAACCTTCAGGCCTTCATACTTGTCGGCCTCGGCAAGGATCAAAGAGAACTCACTATCGGAGATAGACCCGTCACTAAGGGCCTTTGAAACGAGATCACGAATATAATTCACTTTTGAGTGGGCCAGCATAACGGTCTTTTCATGCTTCGAAGCGGTAGAGGCAGAAACTATACTACACAAACCACCGACAGCGCCTAGCGGAAGTCCAACAATAACACCAAGGCCTAAAAGCGAGGTCGCCAAGCCACTGGCCGACAACAGAACGCTCAGGCCGCTTCCTATGGCCACAGCGACCCCGAGACCCTCGAGCTCGGGCATATCTTTTGCGAACTCCCTCAGTGCTTAACTTCAGCCTAGAGACTGGTGAGCCTGTCACAGACCTTTTGGAGTCGAAAGCTTTCATCTCGCCGCTCTGTCGCGTGAGACGTAGCTACCACGGCAGCCGTACCAACGAGTGAGGAATAGATAGTGTCGCTTGTCATTTGCCGTACAATCACAAAGAACCGATACACGGTCAGATCTCGAGCTTCAATTCAAAGTGTAGGGGTCGCCCTTGGAAGTCTATGATGTTGCCTTTCTCATCACGAACTGCGAGTCGAAGGCTGCTTACCACCAGCCCTAGAGCTTTCACAACTAAGGGGGTTGATGGGGAATATACCACGTTTTCAATCCTCTCACCTCGGACTCCTAAGCTAGCCAGGACTTTCCCGCAAGAAGCGAGTCTGAGGGGTTGATAATATCACAGTGGACATACACTGTGTGGATGTCTTTAAGCACCATTTTGTGGGTACCGTCTTTGAGCGATATCCCCCTTCCCTCTTCAACCCCCTCAAGACATAATAGTGTGCAGAGACCTTTACTGAACCGGATCGGTTTTTGACATCTAGGATCCAATACCCTCTTGGCAATGGTTTCACGAATTTCACGATGCCAGCGTTGATTGCGGGTTTGAAGTAGGGTTGAATGCTCGCTATATCATGGTGCCCTGAGGCGATATCGTGTGCGTTTCTCACCTCAGGTTTATTGTTCTCCCCTGGGGTAAACTATCAGAAAGTCGCACTTTCAGTCAGATTCCACCAACTGTTCTCGAGAGTGGCCTCTACTAGTGTAACATTCTGGATATACCGTGTGGTCCGCCGAGGGGCAGGCTCTATTGAGTACCACCATACTGTATTGAAGCTAGCGAGATCAATCTTCAAATCCATCATGGATGCACAGCTCAAGAAGGTTTGGAACGATTTACGCCAACAGTACCCTAATGCAGACCTCAAGAAGTTCTATGTTTGAGAGAACGACGACCCCGGCAAGCCGCCAGCCTACAACGTAGTCTTCACAGGCCCGGACATGGACCATGGGGTGTACGGAACAGCCAGTGAGATCGACCCCCTCAACAGCATCACCAGGCGGGATAGGAAGGCTTTAGAAGAGGCGCTGAACACCCCAACCACCTACCCCAAAGCCCTCCTACCGAACCACAGCAAGAGATACCCAGTGCCTGCAATACCCCCCTCAGACCAACCATGATGTTCAGGTGTCGATTAGAGCCCTGCCTCTACTCTCAATGACGGAACCTTTTGAATGTTTATTGTTTTTGATATCTTGCAGATAATCGTCCAGTAGATTTAGAAAATCGTTATTGTCGTTGACTATAAACTCTTGTAATTCTTGTAATTCTGGAATACCGGTATAGATTATTCAGGGGTTCTATGAGCGTTTCATCGACTGTTTCTAAGCGACCGGTTTGTGTCTCAGTAGATGTATTGCTAGATGAAACTGAAGTTACTGAGTCTTTCTTTGCCTGTGCAGTTTTCAATTTTCTTATTTCGTTTTTGAGGCCTTAATTAGCATTACGTAGGTCAAACAAATTTTTGTTTATTGTTTCAACTAGCTCCTGTTTTGCTAGTTCGATTCTATTATTGAAATCGATCTGAAGATCCTTGTATATGTTGCGTATTTGGCATTCAAAATCCTTTAGCTCTGTGAACTGTTCACCAAGTTCAATCGAAAAACTTGTAAGCTTACCTTCGATATTCTTATTCAACATTTGCATAAGTTTAAATTGAGCAAGACTTTGTACCGGTCATCATGATTTGAATCGCACCCGATGCCTCCGCACAGCCACGGGGGACTCCCGTATATTAGGGGCGGGGATGCTCGTCGGTTAACTTTGACAAATACAAAGGTAACAGATTCTGAGCGGCAATTAGGCCTTCGTGCTTGTTTGAAAATATTGTCTCAAGTTCAGCAACAACGTGGTCGATGAATGGATAAAACACGTTGATACTGTAGTAGTATGACGGCTCTTACTCGTGGTATGTACCTGTTGTGGCGTTTGCTCGATGGCGTTGGACATTACCTGTGCGAGGCTTTACTAGTGTGACGTTAATAGACTCAGTTACTTGGTTGATTCGGCCCCACACCTTCTCCCAGGATTTATCTCCTCTTGCTGCTTTGATGCATTCCTTGGCGAGAGTTACATCTTGGTATGCATCGGCAAGGTTACAGCTCTTAGCTTGTAGAGACTTTGTTACTTGCGCTAAAAATGACAGAACAAACTGAGCGACTGTTAGGGCGACTATAAATTGTGAGTCTTCGAGAAGACGTGAATAGGTTGAAGCATCACGCTTAGCATCTCCACTGCTTGATGAGGAAATCTCTTCCAGAGATTGAATTAAGTACAGAGACGTATTTTGCCAGAAGAGCGGAGAGGGTCGTAACTCTTGCACTCCAGCGGGTAGCACAGAATTTCGGTACAATCTTCCGTCTGTTACCGTCCTCTAGTGTCCTAGCAGATTCAGTAAGATCTTCGTCGTCGTCAGCACACGAGACTAGAGTGTTCAGCAGGTCGTTGTCATCATCGGCAGCAGTCTGAAGAAATATTTCTTTCCTTTTTGCACTGCCACTCAAGAACTACGTCATGTCGCCCACGTTATCAAATAGATTTCGAATGGATTGGACAGCTTTGCAACCACTCGAGATTGCAAGGTTCAAGACGTGGAATCTGCAGTGAACGTAGGTAGCATTAGGGACATATTAAAGCCCCATTCCTGCAGTGCGTGTATCAGGGTATCGGTAATGGTTTGCGCATCCATTTTTCGAGCTTCACAAATCCAGTGAATTCTTCACAGACTTCATTTTCGCTGCTGACATAGCGTACACAAATACTGAGTTGTTCAGTTGTAGAACAATCTTGAGTTTCGTCGGCCATTACACTCCAATACTTCGGTATGGATGCTCGGATACGCTTTCTAATGACATCGTCGCACAAATTGATTATCTCGTTCTGAATTGTGGGAGAGGTATACTTGGCATTGCCGGGAGTATGGTCCAAATGGTCTTTGAGTTCTGGATCATACTTGGATTTCCAGTCAATGAAGAAGGCGAAATTCCCATCTTCATTTTGTTGGGAGGTGTCCCAGTTACCTCTCACTGGAATGCCCCTCTGTTCCAATGCAATGACCACATCAATAATAGACAAGACGCCTTTCATTGTGCGACGCTTTTGCTCGGCTACCTGTCGCTGGAGTCTTGCGTTGATGTCGTTGCCTGGGCGGCGTGCACGTGTCTTTAGGAAGTTGGTCATATTTTGCTCTGCAAGTTTGTGTTCTTCACTATGCACATGCCCGCAAGATAACCATCTTTCTGGCCAATTGCTTTCTTCCTATTTCTAAAGCAGCTTGAGATGAATGGTGATTAACTTCGACCAGTAGAATTGTGGCTAAAACACATACAATAAATACAGTGAGCTCTGTTATAATGGACACTGTAACGCAACCATGGCCGCTTATCCATCCATTACAGCTGGAAACGCCTTCCAGTTCCTGCTGTTGCCGGGAACTTGAAACCGTGCGGTAATTCAAACTTCAGTTGTCAGTTAGCCCTAGTTAATCATTACTAGAGAAAATTTACAATGTTTGACCCACAAAAACCAAATTTGTCAGTTGTCAGTTATTTTCCGGTTGTCAGTTGTCAGTAAAAAAATCGTCATTGTCAGTTGTCAGTTATTTTTAAGGCCGTCTGTCAGTAGGCAGTTAACCCCATTGTTGTCGATGCGCAGAACAGTCTCGAGGGATTACAATACAATGAAGATAGCCGTAGTTCGCCCTGTGCAACGAAGGTCCCGTCACGCACATGCCAACGCCTTTATACCGCTGGCCACTACTACTTCATCTGAGAGACCGTTCCTTCTATCCAAGAACAATTACACACTGGAACAGTATATCCCCTGACATTTTTACTAAAACTTATAATCCCGCCTCTTTCAATATTAAGTTAATAGTGTCTGCTTTAACGCACCCTAGTGTTTTGTATTTTTTCCATTCATTTATTTTCCTTGTTGAAATATTGTTAATTTACATGTATGTCATGTAACATTGTACTGACGCTCCGATTAACAATCCTATTATGGGGAGGTAATCGTATTGGAAGATAGATAGATAGATAGATAGATTGATAGATTGATTGATAGAGCCATCAGCACTGTTGTCGATGGAGTGCAGAACAGTCTCGAGGGATTACAATACAATGAAGATATTCCTAGTGCTAGGACTAGCAGCATTGTTGTGGATATGGAGAACAATGTCGAGGGATTACAATACAATGAAAATAGCGCTAGTGCTGGGGTCAACCTCCCTTCATGTAAACGCCTCGTCAAACGAGCGAAACATTTTTTGTTGTATCACTGTGAGAGGAGCATTTGACCCAGTAGTGGGCCAGTTGATCGAAAAATTAAAATCCGATAAGTTGGGATTTCCCGAAGAAGGTAATTCACGGGTTTGCAATTGACTGACACATAAGGCTGACCGGAAGTACACCTAAATTACTTTTTACAGTAGCTGCTTAGCTACGATTTGCCATTTACTTTTAAAAATCGTATCTAAAAACTGTCGTCAACTCTTTTACGTAACGACGTCGAGAGAATGACGATACCCAAAATCTATTGTTACTAGCTTCATCCTACTAGCGAGAGTAAAATCTCGAACATTCACTGGGCTTCTCTGTCTTGCCTTGTGACGTCTGAACTCAAATCTTTTAGCCAATGAAATCACATGTTCGTAGGATGCTCCCCATTATAACAACCAATATTCGGCGGCAATGTCTGCAGGATTCCATTGAGTTAAGAACACATGACTGCTCCATACTTGGTACATAAACACAGCCCATGGTCAAATCGATCTCCGGGCTTGTACTCTTTGCCACCGTAGTGGCAGCGAACTTCTGAGGAGAAAATAAAAATACGAAATTCTGCAGTGAGTGGACTAGCCTGCAAATACAGCCGTCTCGCATCGGGAACCACAATCAAAAACATGGCCCCAGAGAGAGACGTCTGCGTCTTGAGACGGACAATTCCATACTATACTGATGAAACCCTGCTAGCAGAGGTTCTTTTCTCTCACCCTCTCTCCAGCTCCACTAACAAGGGAGAAAAGAACCTCTGCCACGATCCGAACGGGTCTTTAGATCTCGCCGGCTCCAAATTTTTGGAAGTAAGTCACATGACAAACCGGTTTTTCGAGGTCGACGTCACACGCGCATGACTTGTTGATACTATTAAAACACTGCCCTCTCTAGAGGCTGCAGTTTCAAGATGGCATCTGTTTTTGGAGTGAACATGAGCGTGAGCGAGTTCGAAGTAGCGTTAAAAGCAGCTGTCAAACCTCGAGGAAAGCAACATCACCCTCGAAGAAGGAAATTAATTTTATTTTTCCCACGCCTTCTCTTGCTGTCTACAATGTTTACCGTCACGTTTTTCTCGGCCAATGGAAATCCAGATACCGTGGCGCATGCTCAACAGAAAACCGTTCGGATCGTGGCAGAGGTTCTTTTCTCCCTCGTTAGTGGAGCTGGAGAGAGGGTAAGAGAAACGAACCTCTGCTAGCAGGGTTTACTGATGATTATACTAGCCAATCAAAGGACGCGACCAGATCCTGTCCGCGAAACGTCATCAGTATGGAATTTTCGGTCTCAAGACGCAGACGTCTATCTCGGGAGCCATGTTTTGATTGTGGTTCCCGATGCGAGACGGCTGAATTCGCAGGCTATGAGTGGACGACCTTCTAAATCCTATAAAAATGTATAAGGGCATTCGAGTCACATGGATAGCTCTGTAAATCCATTACAGAATACTAACTTCCAGGGCAAACTCCTGTTTTGAAATTATGGGATCTGTTTTTGTGTACACTACACATGCCAGTGACATAAGCTATAACACCGAACTCTAATTTTGAGTTTTCACATCAAAATTTTATAAAATTCTTAAATTATATAAAGTGTAATTTCACAAATAAGATACAATATTCGCGTTCGAATTGTATGGAATTATAATATGATTGGCTCTGAGAAACATCACTACTCACTCTGTTTTTCCTGTGGATCTTTCTGGGCTCCTGCAATAATCCCTGAGCTCACCGCAGCTGCAAAGCTGACCAATACTAATGTGAGAAGTACGGTGTTCTTCATCCCTAGTTATTGGACCAGAAACATTAAATTATTAGATATCTACCTCAATACAAGTTACTTATTAATGAGTCGTGTGTTGTGAATCACGGACTCAAGGTCATGCAAGTGGAAATGTAATACTAGACGTTCTGTATTATTAATTCGATTTACTGTAGCTGCAAGTTTAGCTTTCCAAAAAAAAAAAATATATGAATAAATAAATAAACATAAATAGCACCAATGTACCCTAAGAAGCCCGTTATTTAAGGGTTAGCGACTTTATGTTTGTGTTTTATTGACAAATACAGGCACATGCTGAGTATACGATGAACGAAAAACAAATAGAGGTTATTCGTCGGCTAAGCATCTAATACGGCTGTGTATTTTTACTCGTCATCCGTACTTTCGCTCGCCTTTCATATGGCAGCTCAGTGAGCGGGCTAAGGCCTTGGGCAATACACAACATTCAGTTATCTCTGTTATGAAATTTGCTTTTAGCGAATCTTTACAAAATTGCACCATGATTGCACATACTAACATAACTCGTGAACATTAACACTGTAAAGTGAAAACTGCAGTCATATGACATGTCACGTGATCCTACCTCGTGTGAACGTGCAACTGCAAACTGTGGGACAATGAGGACAATCCCTTTAAGAACCGTTTTGGTTTTAAAATATTGGGGACTTGGAGACACACATAAATCTGCCCTCACATCGCCACTTTTATTTATTGGTAAGGAGAAAACCACTGATCAATAAATCTAGTACAAGGTCACGTCACCTGTTTTGCTCAATAAAAAGATGCGAGGGCAGATTATTACTCGGGCTGCCTGTGGCAGCAACGAATCTTAAAATGCAAGTCGTTATTTTTTTCATTTTATTTTTTATTCCGTGTAGCAAGCGTTCTGCTCATGCGTTAAAGGTCAAATTCACACCAATCAGATTGCACTGTGCTGGTCACGTAACACTCGCCAGGTTAATTTATTTACATAATTGAATACAGTAAATCAAAATGGTGGATCCGCGAGCAAATCTCTCTCAATTTTATTTAACTTCACTCGTGCGAAAGCCTTCCAACAGGCTCAGGATATTGCAACTGGCGCTCTTGTCGGAGCCGAAGGACCGCGTTTTTTACCCAGATGGCCTGTGATTTTATATACGACACGACGCCGGACCTGAAGGACTCAAAGATCCACACATATCGAATTGGAATTTAGCGTTTTCCTTTCTACTGAAACCAAGGCTTCTTCGATAGAAAGGGCAAGATGTTGTGTTTTTCTAGGAGGACAAAATATTTCTCGTTTAAGCTTCTCTTTCGCCACGGCTTTGTTATTTGAATCTCTGTGGATTGGTATACAAATGTACTCAAATATACTGCACAATACCATACAACTGAATAAGAAGTCTTTAACAAAGCCGAACTCAAACTCAAGAGCAAAGCTGAGAGTGAAAGTGAAACTGAACAGTGTCTTGTCAGGTCATGAATTAAGGTACGGTGAGGTTGAAATCATTGCGTGTTTATATAGATATGCATTTCTTTGTCGATTTGTTGACCTCGTGGCGCTGATAGATTTTGCCATCGGACGGTATTCTTGTTTGAGGTACATTTCGTAGGTTTTATGCCTCTCGGTCATAATACATACCAGCTCAAACACCGTGATCTGTAGGCCAACATGCACTAAAATAATTTTGAGCGTGTTTTTGGCTGTCAGAAATACCCCGGAGAACAGAATAATTTATGATGAGCGAAGCAATATCAACTTAAACAAGAATCCTCTCACGGCCGAGGTTTTGGTTCGAGAAATTAAAGGCTTCCAACAGTTCCCTTTATAGTTCTGTAATATAATGAGCAGATCAGTTTTGGGAAGGAGGGTATATAACCAACAGGCATTTCAGTTAATAAATACCTGATAATTTGGACTCGAGCTGCGATAAAGAGCCGCAGGGTAGAATGAACAGTAGAGAAATATATCATATGATAGGTGATCATAGGTGGACAGGATACAACTTATAATATGGGACAAATATAAACATATATTTGAAACACTCATCTATATGGAGCGTCATTAGTGCCAAAATTCACTTGTGGTATTATGATGTGAGTATTTAATTTCCTGAGGAAAAAATGGTGTTATGATGATAATTGTATCGAGTAAAAATGGTGTTATGAACTGAAATTCGAATTTGTGAAGTAAGTTTGGAATTATGAAGTAAGTTTGGAATCATGAAGTAAGTTTGGTATTATGAAGTAAGTTTGGAATTATGAAGTAAGTTTGGAATTATGAAGTAAGTTTGGAATCATGAAGTAAGTTTGGTATTATGAAGTAAGTTTGGAATTATGAAGTAAGTTTGGAATTATGAAGTAAGTTTGGAATTATGAAGTAAGTTTGGTATGAGCACTTGCGAGCGTACTCAACGCGAAAGGGTTCACGGGAAGACAAACACGTGTTCGTTCGTCACCTACAAACATGGCGGACATCGCGGAAGCACACACACAGAGCTTTTAAAGTTATCTACCGAGCTGTCTTCCATTGATCGATCTTGAATATAGTGGAGTAAGCAAGTCTCTGTATGATTACGCAGAACATTTAGGCCAAAGAGCTGACCGCATTTCTGGCACCTTTCCTTTTCGCCATTCTCTGTCACACTATGAATGAATGGTACATGTATTTTGTACAACAATAAATTAGTCAAGGTTATTGAAGTTTCTTATGATGTTGACTTTTTAAAATTTAATTGGCAATAATCCAACTGTGTCGATCCGCCTTCCTCCCCCAGGCCAATGCATGCCAGTCATTTTCATGTTGAGCACATCCCAGGGGTGGGGCATTTGCTACCAGCAATAAACCCAGGGTGTTTTTCCTCTCTGTTTTCACAAAATATATGGGAATTAAGTAAGTGAAAACACAGTCTTGGATTGGAGCTTTAGTCATCCTGAATTGTCTCCACCCTGCATTTTCGCTTTCCTTGGGTAAAAACATGTCAAGTTCCTAGAATGGAGAGTTCAGTGGTTGATGGCATGCTTGACAATGGTGTACTTTGGGTACTTATGTTATGGTTTCCACACGAAAATGTATTTTTTTGTAGAAAAAATATTGTGGTGAGCCATGTGAGATACATTGGTTGAATGTCATTCTGTATGAAAATATAGGTGTCACAGGGACGGCGCAGGTAAGTTTCATGACAATTTTTAGCCCCTTCAATTTTTTTAGCGCGCCCACTTGAAATTTTGCTCCACCGTCCTGTATCAATCTAATAAGTGTGCAAAGCATTTTAAAATGTGATCTCTCTCAATTCCAGACCTGCCATTCCCATACGTGGGGCATTTTACAACTCAGTCTCTACCCTGAGGGTAGGGCATTTGCCAGCAAAGAAAACTTGGTGGGGAGGGGTGTGGCAATTATTCAACGAGTCAAAATACCGAATTTTACATCAATGTTTATAAGAGATTTGCACTTGTTCCAAAGCCCCATAGTGGTCATAGTGGGGAGCTGACCCCGGCCAATTATGTCTTCCTGTGAGCCCTTTCGCGTTGAGTACGCTCGCATTCATAATACCAATGACCAAACTTACTTCATAATATCCAGAAATGCGGTCAGCTCTTTGGCCTAAATGTTCTGCGTAATCATACAGAGACTTGCTTACTCCACTATATCCAAGATTAATGGAAGACAGCTCGGTTGATAACTTTAAAAGCTCTGTGTGTGTGCTTCCGCGATGTCCGCCATGTTTGTAGGTGATGAACGAACACGTGTTTGTCTTCCCGTGAACCCTTTCGCGTTGAGTACGCTCGCAAGTGCTCATACCTTCATAATACCAAACCCAAACTTACTTCATAATTCCAAACTTACTTCATAATTCCAAACTTACTTCATAATTCCAAACTTACTTCATAATACCAAATTTACTTCATAATTCCAAACTTACTTCATAATTCCAAACTTACTTCGCAAATTTGAATTTCACTTCATAATGTCATTTTTACTCGATACAATTATCATCATAACATCATTTTTTCCTCAGGAAATTAAATACTTACATCATAATACCACAAGTGAATTTTGACACTAATGACGCTCCATACATCTATTAGTACTCTGAACCTGGAGAACAGCAGACTAAATTGTAAGCGTGCGGTACATGAATAAGTAGATCCCTGAGGTCAACTTCTTTAATTTGCATACACGAGAAATATATATACTAGGGGAGCAGAGAATGCATGTCACCGCGCTACCGGCCACTCCTAAAGACTGCTAAATTCAGCTAATAATTCTTCCCTTCGGTTATTACTAAAAGGATTTCAAATGAAAGTGTATTTCATCAGTCAATCTCATGTGGCCCGAGTGAAAGCCCAGATGGGCTCTTGTTAAAGGCAAAAATTCAATCGGATCAAACGAGTCTGCGTCATGTCTTTGCTGTCTCGACTGGCAGTCCTAGATGTCTGCTCCCGGGATCTGCTCCCCTTTGTTGATGAAAAAAAAACTTCGAAGAAGGCTTAGTACGTCAAATTGGAGCTCTCGAAAATTGTCAAATCCAAGCTGGCCTCCTTTAATTTTATGTGAAAGCCTGAATAGATCAATGTCGCTGTTTCACTTTCATTTGTGGTTTCATTTTGTCCACATGACTAGCCTCAGACAGTACCCGCCTCCGGTTGCGGACTCACATCAAAATGATCCACATGATATGCACGGTGGGTATTTCAACACATGAGAAACAACTAGCATTAATGCCTAGAAATAGATTTTGGCAGTTTCAATATTCCTGTTTTCAGTGCTAAAGTAGAGCGACAAAGATTGTATTGTAGGATGAAAACTATTTCAACAACATCCAGACTGACACAGAGCGCGTACAATCGATGAAGACCACGATAAAGGACATATAAATGCCTATAATTTTGTATTTTGGCGGGAAATCGGAGGCTCGCAGAAAAAGGCTCACGGTTAGCAAAAAGAAGCTCGCAGGCTCGCAATATAGCCACCCCCTTCCCGGCGCGTGCCTCAAAAGTGAGTTTTAGCAACTAAATTTTATTTATTTTCCCCATAATAAAAATTTTATTGACCAAGCTTGTCCGGTCAAGATGGGGGAATATTGGCCTCGACTTCTTCTCGGTCCATAATTCATAGATAGGAAGATCATTTATTTCAACACGGTAGTTTTAACAGCAGAATCTGATTTACATAAAACCAGTGCGTAAAAATATTATACATATAATCTAATTATAATGTCTAAATTACATCATGGCTATAATGCATAGGTTAAAAGTCGCAAACGGTAATAATTATATAAAGGCCTCAAAGAAGCAATGAGGTAATTTGTTTAACTTGGTTCTAATACTTATCGATTTGCTATTCCGCAGATCTTCCGGTAGTTTATTCCAAACAAATGCTCCTCTATAGCCGAATCGCTTTTTACCGTAGTTTTTGGTTTTTGGGAGAGGCAATTTTAATTTAGGTGACGAGCCTCTTATATTGTATGGTGTTTGGTCTCTTGTCAATTTATTAATTAAATATTCCGGTGTTTGGTTATTAAATGTCTAAAACATTTCTATCGCTATTAGCTTTTTTCTGCCAACCGAAAGTCTATCCTATCTTAATTTCCAAGGAGGGACCAGAGCTAAACTCAAGCAAGTTAAGGCCTGGTTCATTAAACGGAAAATAGATTTACCGTAAATAAATGTTTCTAACAGGAACAACGGTTAAACAAAATCTAATCAAACCCCCTTGGGTGGATGATTGTCGTATCACGTGATTGATGACGTCATAATTAGAGACAATTATTTAAGTAAAATAACATATGAATGGAAAGTAACCCTGCTGAAATATTCCTCTTCAACCAATGTTTTAGACCACGCTTAGAAAACATGACTATCATGTAAAGCCGATAAGGAAATATTAAGGCCATCTATAAATCGAAAACAAAAGCTCCAGAATGAAATCGAAGTACACAAAGTTGTTCAGAGTCGTGTTTGTAAAGGAATTTTTTCCGATGATTTTCCGAAAATTTCCGAAGTGTTTCCGAACATTTCCGAATGTTTAAAACTGACTATGCTGCGCTGTCATGTGTTTGTAAAGAAATTTTTTCTGATGATTTTCCGAAAATTTCCGAAGTGTTTCCGAACATTTCCGAATGTTTAAAACTGACTATGACTATATAAATTCATTTGACAGTACTAAACATTAACATTTCAGATGCTGTAGCATTACTTCATAAACGGTGCTTTAATTGTTCCAATATTTCCGAAGATCGTCCGAGGGTTTGTAGGGAAAATTTGTAGGGTATATGATTAAAATGAAATCATATGGTATTCTCGTGAAATTCGGGCTCGTGCAATTTTGATACTCTTTGAAAACTCACTCGTTCAAATTTATCTCGAATTGCACTCGAAACCATATGATTTCCTATATATATGAGTAGTACGTACTTTCTTTGAACAGTGCCAGCAGTATTAGATCAGATGCTTCAGATGCTTCTGTTAATTAATAAACATTTACCACCACTGCAAAATACGTGAAAATTCTCACCTAACAATTTGCGAGAGTTTTCATAGGTTCAATCACAAGCTGTTCCAAAATGAATCCCAAGAAATACCAAGTGAGGACTGTTAATAAACTGAGAGAAACGAGTTTTAAAAGACTTCTCGTTCTTTTTGTTCTCCGTATAGAGTATTAAGATTCTTTGTCCCTACCTTGTGGCAGCGGGTACCAAATAAGAAGCTGGTGGCCCATCTGTCAAAGTGTAAATATTATATATTTTACTTGCTTTATTAAACCACTAGTTCAGTGTCTACTGGACCAATTTGCTTTAAATTTGTGGAACCCACAATGCTAACTCAACCCTCCCCCCTCCTCAGTCCAAGTTTAGCTAGCTCTGGTTAGTGGCATACTGTTGACCTTTTAAGCCAAGGGCTCAAGCTTTCCCCCCAATTCCATTCGAGAGGATTCTACGGTGATGGTGAGGACTTCCAAACTCGCTTTTGTTGGGTTTGCAATAAAAACTCCTCTGATTTTAGTCAAATAAGCCACTGCTTGCAGAGAGCCAGAAAACACCATAAAGTCTGATGAAGGCTGAAAATTACTTGCGTTGTTTTAATAGAAATTCCTACATATTTCATACATATTTCCAAAAATATGTACGCATTTGCGAACAGAGGCGACCTTCTAAGTTCTCAAACTGATTAATTATTCATGATGTAATAAGCCAATCAGAGGTCTCAATTTATACCACGTGTCGTACTTTGAAACCCCATCAAAGAGTACTTTGGAATATATTGATGAATTAAATATCAGTGTCTGTCATAGTGATACAGGTATTGATGTTAGTTTATCAGTTCAGTATCCAATCGCGGGCGAGGCCTCACAACCGATCACTGACTGTCAAGGTAAAACTCCTATATTAATGCATCCAGACAGTCTCACAATTATGGGACCTGTTTGTTGCACAATCGCCTGCCACTGCGCATGTCCGTGACGCAAACGTTTATTTCAGAGATTCCTTCCTTGAGAAGTCGTTCCCAGGCCTCGGACTGAACTAATTGCGCGCGGACTTGAAACCCCGTACCGTCCTATTGTCGGCCTTGAAACATTACTTCATTACCATGGTTTTCAGTACTTTTTTTTTTGGGGGGGGGGGGGGGGATTAGCGACAAAATTCAAGTTTTCGTTAGATTTTGATTATTTGTTTGACCCTCTCAGCCTGCTTCGTAGAGGCTTCTTTGTAATTATTGATTGCGCGGGGAATGGGGAGAGCTAGAGCGAAATAGGGCGCGTTTGATTACTGTGCGACTCTATCACCGGGGCCACTTAGAGAACGACAATGAATGCCTGGTGGGTTGCAAAGGAACTAGCATTTCGCATCGACGGTGCACCAGTATTTAATGAATATATTCATTCTTTTGTAACTGAAAAACCATGCAGCCGATACATTTTTCTTCAAGATAAAATATTTCAAAGAGTTTAAAGTGCAACTAACCCCTTTAGCAATTTCTATACATATGAATCTTTGAAAGGTTTTGAGTACTTCTGCGAAGATTTTTTTGGCTTACAGTGAATACTCTATGTTCTAGGTTCTAGGCTTGTTTGAAATGGTACAAATTTGACCTTCCTGACCCATGACCGCGTAAGAAAAAGACTGGGTCGATTCTGGATCTTACGTCACCTCATTAATGCATTATTCTCCATGGCACCTCTCTATCACAACAACATCGATATTTAGAGAATATACATAGTCTGTGAGTTGTTAGTAAAGAAAACAGTTATTTTAGACAAAATGCTAAATGTTTATTCAAATTATTGAAAAGTCGAATGAATTGGATGACGTAAAATCGAAAGGTCAAATTGTCACCATTTCAAACAAGCCTAGAACATAGAGTATTCTCTGTAAGCTAAACAATTCTTCGCAGAAGTACTCAAAACTTTTCAAACATTCATATGTATAGAAATTGCAAAAGGGTTTAGTGGCACTTTAACAGGGAGACTGAAAATGCCCGAAAAGAAATACCAGGGTATCCCTATTGCATGATAATAATAAATTCATTTGGTTCCTTATACATAATATCGGATAGAATCCCATAGCACGACTCAAACTCGCGCGCTGATTGGCTAACGGAGCGTTTAATATTTTGTGGAATTCAATGGTTTGAAAGCTGTATTCAACGGCTTGAAAAGCTGTATTAAACGATGTACAGGAAGCCCGCGCGTAAATATTTTGTTTATTTTTATTATCGCGAACAGAGACACAAATCATGTTAAAATTACAAACCAGGATATTCACAAAGTTAACAGTAGTAAAAGAACGTGAAAATTAGATATCGTTTATTCCGTTTTTCACGAGAAATGTTATGTTTTGACTTTTGGCGCTCGACTGAACAAGAAACCGACTCTAATAATCATCCGAAGAATCGACAAAAACAACTGCAGCAAAAATGTGTGATTTTGAACGAAAAAGCTGGGGTTTCCTGGATTTGCTGATTTAATTGATGTAATATTCACACAGAGAAGCTAAATGACTGAAAACAGTAAAAGCAGGACGAAAAGCACGGCTACAGAACGGTACTAAAATCGTGGTACAACTACAAGGAAAATTTTGGAAACGAGTAGACTGAACACAAGTAACATTCAACAGTTCAAAAACAGGTTTATTTATTGTGAGAATTGAGCATTAACATTTGGTAATTTGCTTAAAAAGTAAGGAACACTTAATACTTACAAGTTTGTGCGTGTACTTGTGCTGCAGCTCTTCGGTTTGTCAGGTTTTAGATTTTCACTTAGTTAGCGACAACTGGTTTCAACAGGCCGCCAGTTTTCTAAATCTTTCACAAACATTCACAATTTTGTCTCCTCTTAATGCACTTTCGCTTTCTTGGTAAAGATTAGATCGAAATTAAGTGTACCTAAATAAAATACAGGTGTTTTCGTGCATAAAAATGCAGTTTTGATGTCGGAAAACCAAATTTTGTGAGCAACGACTGCACTTTTAGTTGAACCCACACCGCGGCAAAACGGTATGCTCCGCTGGCCAAAAGAACGAAGGCTCTGCTATCAAATACAAATTACCGAGGGTTTCAACTTTTTTAGTAAATAATTTTATAACTTAGTAAACTCTAAGTGAATTACAAATTAAGAAAACTTCAACCTGTTAAAGTCTTAGGCTTAGCTTTTAAGTAGTTTTCTTATTTTTTGACAAAACAGTTCACAAATGGATGCTTTTAAGCAGAAATTTTAAAATCACGGGTATGTGTCTGTTGTTTCATTTCAGTTTTCGCGGGAAACTGGGGGCGGCCGCGCGCCGACAAGAAATAGCAAATACGCATGCGCGTAACGTTTTGCCGCGGTGTCAGTTGAACCTCGTGTGAGTCTCAGTCTAATTTTAGCTTGATTCCTATTCGCTCGTTAGTTTACCGCGCAATGGGTTCCTGGCGCGTGGCGGGAATTTCAGCAACTTTCAGACTGACTATATTCTTTATTTATTTTCGTAAATCACTAGATGCAATGGGATTCAAAGAAAATTCATTGCCTGACTCGGGAATTCCACGTTAAATTTCACTTGAAAAACCGATATCGCACTCATCGCTTCGCGATTCGTGCGATATCGGTTTTTCGCGTGAAATTTAACATGGAATTCCCTCGTCAGGCAATGAATTTACCTATAATATCGAATAGCAAGCACTTGCGTAAAGGTAATTAGATAATAGACATATATCTAACGTGATAATATCCCATAATATCGAATATAAGGTAAGGGGGTCTATCTAATTAGATATCTAATAGATACCTAACGAGGACTTGGGTAAAGGTAAAGAGGGTCTATCAAATTAGATATCTAACAGACATCTAACGTGATAATATCCGATAATATCGAATATCAAGCACTTGTGTAAAGGTAAAGGGGGCTTATCTAATTAGATATCTAATAGACATATATCATTCATATATATCCGATATTATAGAGATATGATTCAGTATCCGATATTCGATAGTCAGTCGATATCACGCCTAATTCCAAATTTAAAGAAACTCTTTGCTGATAATAAGATATCAGTCAATAAGAAGAGAGAAACAGATGAGTTTTCCAACACCGAGTACTATGTTGAAGAGGAATATGTGAGAACTTATGTTCAAAACATGGAACAGCGCGCTGGCAACATGCTTTTGCACTGATTCGAGCTAGAGAAAAGCATAAAAAGTAGGCAACAAAAAAGGTAGAAATCCTATATGCTGATTATGACTGGAAAGACTGATTGATTATATAAGACTGGTAAACTTCTTTCTCTGACAAAACCCGAATTGAAGCACTATCTTAAGTACTATGAACTTTCCTATCACGGACGAAAGGATGATTGGATTGAGAGAATTTCTAGCCATTTTTTTCAAGTGGAGTGGTCGACAAATCCATGACAAGTGCTGCATCAAATGCAGACTCCAGTAACTCAGCAAAGAGTGCGACCAGAAATTCAGACAAGTAACGACAATGACAGTGATGATGGAGAAAACAGCAGTTTTGAATTAAGATGAGGTGCTAGCTGCTGGGGCAGCAGAAAGCGAGGAAGGACTCAACTTTGATCCCAGAAACTGTTCTTATTAACACGGTCTGGAAGAAAAGCTGCATGGAAGACTGTCCACTTTTTTTCTTCACTGAACGTATGTATAATTACTTGTTTATATATCTAAAATGCTATATGTCTACCTATATCTATCTATAGCAATATATATACAGCATATACAGGTCTCAGTGTGAAAGTGACTCCATGCGTAACAATATAAACATTAATTAATTTTTCTCCAGCCCACGCCTACGTATAATTAATGAACGGTCTCTAATTTGGAAACACAGTTTGAATAGCGCTTCATTGCATTGAAGTGAGGCGTTGGGACAATACCGCTGAAACTGCTATTTGTAAACGCTACTGAATTATCAGCTATTGGTCGCACAACCTTTTTTGACTAGGTGTATACAACTCTACCGCGTCACTTAAATAACGCTGGTCTTAGTTCTTTTGAAACTCCTAATTGCTATGACGAGGAAACGTACAGATAGAATTTGTAAATAATGAGTTATTAGGCCTCTTCCGCAGGCATCTATAATTTTCGAAGAAATTTGATTATGGGCTCCCTGAGTGGCATTAGGTGAACTATAGTAATTAACTGATAAAATGGTTCAACCACATCACATCAGTATTTTATAAATTATATAGTGATAAAAACTTGCCTGTATAATTAAAGAAGACGATAGGATAAATTAGTATATACCACTCCAGTGAATATCACTTTTCGCGCGCTCTGATTGGCTACTCAAACAGTAAATATGATTTCAATTCACCTCCGAGCGAAGCCACTCGCGCGACCACCTCGCGCGAGTTTTTGTCCATTTGACAGAAAATAAAATATTAATTTGGTGCTGGCTATTCACTAATGTGCGGTATATACTAAAACAATTATTCACCTCGGTGTTGTTGTATAGTGGTGGACATTTACCTCCACTATTCACCTTCACTTCAGTGAATAATTGTTAACTAACAATATAAATAATCAAAATAATTCTGCGTAATCAGGATTAGCCCTAAAACAACTCTCCTAAATTAATAAGATGATTGCGGAAAGCACCATGGACAATTAAACAATGGAATCTGCTGCCAGGAAAACAATATTTGCATGCTGATTGCAGTTTGAGTGAAGTCTCCGGAAGGAATGATTTAGTATGGCTCTTCAGTGTAGAGCAGGATACAAGGATTAAGTATGCATCCCTGTCCAGGCGCGTGGCTTAAAAGATTTTCTGCAATTTCAGTACATTTTTCATATTACGCCTGGAGCAAGTTTAATTTGTAAAGGTCAAAAATGCCTGGAAACGCCCCTTTGTCAATATCAATATATTACTGTAGTAGTCATAGTAGCTAAAACTCTCGAACCTCTCGGCATGAACAAACGTGATGAAACTTAATATGTTATCTTGTAGACCCGTGTTTTTATGTTATCTCAAATCCATATTTTTACTTACGTCATTTCCTTTTTCCTCTTAGATTGAGTAATCACCTGGCCTTGATATTTATACTTGCCTGAAGAAGGCTGGTTTGGCCAGCCGAAATATCGTAGAATTCTCTATATATACGTTGTTCGATCAGCTTTTCTGTAGTCCTTGGACTTGTTTAATTAGAAAAAAAACCACTTTCTTCCAAACCGATCTTTGCGAACTGACACTTTACATAATTAATTATACCTTACATAATGCTAATTATTACGTCATTGCGCGAACTCGATGGGGAACGGCCACGCCGAGCCCGATGTTTGATTGTTCAGCGGATTCCTGTATCAAGACAATCTCCCATGATCCCCAGCGGTTGTGCTCCCGTGTACCTTTGATGGCTGACTCGGACGATGAGCGAACCAAGGTATTCACCCGCAAATTTCCCCTAAAATACAAGCTATAATCCACATTTCCTACCTCAGAAAGACAGAACCATGCGTTCTCGATAATATGTGTGCCATTTTTATTACAATTATTGTTTATTTACTTTAGTTTGTTGTTTTAAAATCGTTCGTGTTTTCGGAGAGCTGTCAAGTTCGTTGCAAATTGCCCTTGGATACCAAACATTTGAACTTGTTTGTATCGTTCTCGTTGCCAAAGTATCCATCGAAAAAGCTTTGTACGAAAACTATAAGGTAAGTCAACCTATTATCGCCCAGTTTACTTGATCGCGACTAGTCGTATAACGAAGAATTATATATTTGCCAATGGCAATGGCAATGAGTACCAATGACAATGGCAAATGTGTGTCTTCCTTCGTGATCTTTAGAGACATACATGTAAAGTAAGTAACTTGCACTACCTATATAATCAATGTCTTAGCGCACCGAGGACATAAGCCGTGCTTGTAGTTAAGAAGAAGAAGTTTGCATAACCTGATTCCTTTCGAATTTCACTATTTTCCCTGAAAATCGACTGTTGGAGTGTTGACAAGCGTGAACGTGAATATTTAAGCCTCAATTGGCCAGATTAATCCCACTTTCGGCCAAGCAATACCCATTATCGGCCAGTCGATGTTTGTTCGCTTTGCAACCATGGGAAAACCTTTAAAAAGTGTTTGGATTGAGCTAGAGTTATTTAGCAATTATTTAAGCGAAACCATTTAAGCCTGTAAAATGTACTTCATTTCAGGCAAACGTGGCTGGAATAAGCCAAATTAAAATTTGCTTTTTTCATTATAAATTTGATTGTTTACGCTCAGGGCAAAAAGGAATTCTCACCAAAAGGATCGAATTCCGGCCACGCTTGTGCACCAGTTCATCATGTTTCATCCACAGGGTGTCTGATAGTATGTGTGTGTGGAGTTATGTTGAGAAATTTACTCTCCCGGGAGAGGAATATCGCCACAGGACATGATAAAGTATATTCACTAGATAAAGGTTGGCCGATAAAGCATTTGATATAAGGTACAGTTAACACAACCTATTATCAGATACAATAAATTCCCAGGCACGCATGTAAACAAATAAATATCTCCCTAGAGAAGGCACACAAAAACGTTTTCATGCCTGTCTGAGACTCTTCACTTTATATCAATAATAATCCTATCATCTTGTTTTTTTACTCTCAAAATTCAATGAAATAAAAGACTTGCAGAAATGGCACACCTTCCTCATGCTATACATGTACAGTCTTCATTGCAGCAACCACACTATTCCCCCGGCCATGGCGGGAATTCCTTTTTGTGTAAACGAACAAATTTATAGTGAAGAAGGTAAAGGAAAGAAATGGATTATTATAATGATACCATGATCCCCTCTGTTTCCTTTGTTTGTTCAGGGACGTTTAGTCTCGAATATCCCTCATCAGCATGCATACTTTCACTAAATCTCCCTCATTCACCTTGCAAGAGGGAAACTTAGGAGAGCATGCGTGCTGGCGAGGAGAAATCAAAGTCCCCATGGCCACATTGGGTTAGAGTGAGTACTGGGTGAGTACTATGTCGTCTAACCCTGCGCCCTCTGTTGATTTATGACTGTGCGATGCACCCCTCTTGATTCCTTAAACCGCCGTCTTCCATGTAGGATGCTTATAGCCATATACATATGGCCTTTGAATATTTCAACCTGCAGCGTCAGGACTTCCACAGATCCTCTATCGGGGAAATTTAATCACTAATTTCCCTCATTTCATGCTATTACTTATAAGAATGTGAAAACTCAAGGCACATTTTATAGCACAGTGAAGAAGCTCTAACAACAACGCTTATTCCCGCCATGCTTGCCCGAAATGAAGTAGATTTTACAGGCCTAAATAGTCACTGAATAACTCTAGCTCAATCCAAACATGTTTTAAAGGTTTTCCCATGATTACAAAGCGCGCACACATCGAGTGTCCAATAATGGGTATTGCTTGTCCAATAATACAGTACAGCCTGGATGTATGTTAACACATTTTGCGTGTAACGCGCGCGCAATTGCGCGCGTGTACTACACTCAACTGAGTGTAATTACACGATCTAGAGACGGAGCTGGAGTAGCAGGTTACAAACAATTTCATGCCGAATTGATTTTTGACAATAACTGTATAACAAAAGAAAACTACACGCATTTTGCGTGTAATACACGAGTGTAGTGCACGCGTGTAATACACTCAAATGCGTGTAGTAAATTAATTTTGTACACGCGCGTTACACGCGTGTAAATGTTAACATACATCCAGGCTGTACTGTAGGTTAATCTGTTCGATAATGGGTTTGTCAACAACGGATATCTTCAGTCGATTTTCAGGGAGAATAGTGAAGTTTGAAAGGAAGCAGGTTATGCAAACGTAGTCACAACTAATTAAAGATCATGAAGGAAGCAAAAATTGGCAATAGCCCTCTGTTATATGACTGGAAGCAATCAAAATAAACTGTTTGATAATAGGTTGTGTTACCTTAACATGAATATAGTCTTGGACAGGCTTGGAAAAGGTTTTTGTGTGCCTCTAGGGAGATGTACATGTATTTGTTTACATGTGTGCCTGAGAAATGGAAGTGGCTGTCATTAAGTAGGATGACTTAAATGTACCTTACATGTACTTTGCCATATGGAGTTACATGTACAATTCGGCAATATATAGTTAATTTTTAGTACTATTTTTGCTCTAGAATACTGAAGTATGTGTGTTAATTCTCTGAAAAGAGGGAATCTCCAACTAAAGTAAAGACTAAAAGAGTGACGTTTAGGGTCAAATTTAAATATATGTGTTTTCTTGGTTTTTGATAGACAAATCTCGTAGTCAACCAACACTATGATGAAAGTGTTGAAGTGAATGACGACGAAGAGGTAGCAAGTACTTTTACACCAAGCCCAAGGCCGGTGGGAAGTAGGCCGGGATATGCTCCTGGTAAGAAAGTGACTAGTTATAGTGCACTATTTTTGAGTTGCAAAGATAAATGTACATGTAGGTGGTACCCATATCAAAATGCACATGTATCAGATGTATCACTTATTGTTGTTTACTTTTGAGCCCTAGCTAGTCCTGTGAGAACTTGTTGTTTACTTTTGAAAATGGTTAGGGTAGTTATCCGGGGGGGGAATTCCCTACATTGTACTGACAGGAGTGCTACATGTAGCTTGTTGCTTTGACGAGTTGTGCGAGCAACAACGTCCTTATTAAAGTAAAAATAGTTTCTGAGGAACATTACTGTTAATGCATTTCTTTACAAGCTTAAAAATGTGTCTCACACATTGTCATTTAGGTTACTGTACATGTAATTGTAAAATTGGATTGCACCATCACTCACATAATATTGATTGTGTGATATATAGCCTGCACTAAAATCATGTTTTCCCACAAATTTCCTCGTTTTCAAGGCTCAGCTGCTTAACCATTTCTCATTATTTTGTTCTTGTTAAAAACAAACTGTCTTATAATAGTAAAATTGGATTGCATCATCACCCACATAATATTGATTGTGTGATATATATAGCCTGCACTAAAATCATGTTTTCCCACAAATTTCCTCGTTTTCAAGGATCAGCTGCTTAACCATTTCTCATTATTTTGTTCTTGTTAAAAACAAACTGTCCATGGTTAATTTCCCCTTACAGTATTTACCACATTTTTCATCATCATTCGCAATCAGAATTGTTTAGATTCATTTCACTAGGGCCTTGTGAATCCACAACAATTTTAACCATGTGATGACACATTTAACATACATGTAGTAAATAAGAGGACATACATGTACATTAATATACAGTCCCGCTCAAAAACTTTGCAACCGTCAGCGCCACCAGCGCCGCTAATTTTTTAGCGGCTGGGCGTTAGTGGTTTGGTGGCACTAACGGTAAAAACTGGTGGCTAGCCGTCGACGCCACTAGACGTTTGGTGGCTAGCCGTCGACGGCGCTAGACGTTTGGTGGCTAGCCGTCGACGCCACTAGACGTTTGGTGGCTAGCCGTCGACGGCGCTAGACGTTTGGTGGCTAGCCGTCAACGGCTCAAGACATTTGGCGGCTAGCCGTTAGCAGTGCACGATTGAAAAAGTTTTCACTGCACTGTGCTGCGGTGTGAGTGAACGTAAACAAACTGAAGTCGAAAATTAGCATATTAACAATAATTGTAGTCGCATCGTGTCTGACAGAATCGAAGACATTTTTTTGGGAACTTCACAGATTTTCCCTGGAATAACTAAAGAAAATCACTTCAAAACCGTTCAGTAAAACTCGAACAGCGAACAGCTAACTTCCCGTTTCATTCTTCACGTGTTGCTTGAAACCGCTTTGCTGCGCAGACATTGTCTGGTTTTTGACACAACACTGGAGTGTCACGCTGTGAAGTTCGCGGGAAGTGCGACTGTAGTTTAATTCACCACACAACTACATCGACTCAACCTTTATGGAAAATGAAAAAGATGTCCAATAAAATATTCTGGAGTTCTTTTATTAATGTGGATGCGTTTCTCAAAGGTCTCAAGAATTCTACGACACGGCCGTGAAGCGTGACATTTTCCACGAACTGATTTGAATAATCATCGTATTTATAGGCCGTCGGTGTTTGGCTTTAAAATCGCCTGGATCGCACCGGGCATTTTCTACCTTCAGAATAAAATGTTTTGTAAGTTTTTATTTCATTTTTGTTTCATGTCTGAACAGTATCACCTGATGCGGGAAATGCTTTGAGTCGATCTCTGCATGCCTAACAGTGAAAAGTTTTGGCTGTTTTCCAATATTGATTGTTACAGAAAGCAGTCCTTTGCTTAATATACATATAAACACATGAATTCCATCAAAGCTTAGTAATTCTTTTATCGGAGGATAATCAGCCAAATTCTGAGCTCTTTCGTGGGGTCTGCTGATTTTACAACTATAATTATTTTTCTCATTGATTCTACATAATTATATACATGTACATGTAGTAGTGCTTATTCAAGTTCTTTTTGTTATTATTTTTTTGCTATTCATGCATGACAACATTTTGCAAAACTGAATCCAATACAGAAGGGTAATTTGCTTGGTGAGCCTCTTCTTCTGTATCTGGAATTAGTCCACTTACTTGAAAAGAGTCACTGAAGAGACCAGAGTTCAACATTTGCTGGAATGAGTCATCCTCTATCAGATCAGCCCATTCATTCAACAACTCGTCTTCATCATCACTGTCTTCACTATCTTCACTTCCTGGTGAAGGTGCAGGTACATCCTGAAATACTTCATAAAACAACTCATAGATTGCTTCAGCATGTTTATACTGCCAAACCTCTACACATAACATGACGTCAGCAATGCTTGAAATAAATTCACTGTTGTCTAAAACTTGCTTAATCTGGACATCAGTAAACTCAAGTAAAAAGCTTGGACACGAAATGACAGTAGCTTTTCTTCCTTTCTGGTCCCCTTGCATAGCTTTCATCACAAGTGACTTCCTCATAGCCTGTAACTTAACTTGTAGGAGTTCCTTCTGGATAAGAGAGACATCCCTCTTTTTAGCTAATGGCGACTCCTCACATGCTGAACTAGCAGGCAGGAAGAGTGATGACTGGCACTCTGCCTGGTCACACTCGCATTTTTTAGCACAGTTATCACAACAATTGTGAAGCATCTCAGGGGATGTATATATAATGGAACCAGAATCAAATGGTTGTCTTAGGACCTTGCGTCTGCATTCCTCTGACAGCAAATAATCCTTGATGCCTTTATCGCAAAACACACACATCTTATTGTTGAACAACACTATTGCTCTGCTTTGTTCCCCTCCTCTGCCACACCTACCACTCTCCTGTACATATGCCTCTACGTTATTGGATGGGCCAACATGAATGACAGTTTTCAGTCCCTTGGCATTTATACCCATTCCAAATGCAATTGTTGCAAACAACACTCTAACATGACCATACTCTTTTGAAAATGAGTCCAATATGGTGTCTTTAACTGATGCTGGTGTCTTCGAGTGCAACATTTCAACAAGACGTTGCCTTGGGTTGAGTGAATGATCAACAAACATTGACTTTGAGAGTTCACTTGCAAATACCTGGTAGAGCTGTGTACACTGCTTTACTGTCTGGCAATATATTAAAACTCTTTCACTGTTTGCCCCTTTTCCTTTGATTTCTTCTACTAGCCACCCAAAGTAGTCAACAATATCTTTGCCTTTTTCAAGAAGTTGAGTGGAATACGTGATGTTCCTTCTGTCAGGACTCTCAACCACTTCAAAGGGGGATAATAACTCAAGCACTTGAAATACATCTTTTCTTGTGTTCTTGGAGGCAGTAGCAGTCAATGCCATAAAGGGCAATCCACTAGGAACTAGTGACCGCAGTTCACGAAGACAGGAATACCATTGCCTGAAAGCCACTTTTCCCTTGTTTCCAGAGAAACCCCTACATGTACAAACAAAGACAAATATTCACTTATTTCTGCTTTTCCAAGTAGGGGTGCAATTCAAGTACTAGGGGCCGGAAGTGAATAGTGTTTGACTGCCTATGAATACATTGCGTCTCCCTGGCCCCAAAAGAAACCCTAACCATCACAAAACGAGTTCTCAAGTATTTAGAGCTAGGGTTCATAAGTAAATGGTGAAATAGTACTGAATAATATTGCAGTATTTTTCTTATTACAACCTGACACGTGACAAGTTTTGTGCAGAACCGTCCCTGCTGTTCGAAAAAGCAGGGTCTACATATTTTTTCACAAAGCCGAAGTCGGATATTGTGAATACGTCCCCCCCCCCCCGACAACCCCTTGCAACCTGTGCAAAATTAACCATTTAATTCAGGTGTATTTAAACTCATTCTATGAATGATTTTCGGTTGAAAATGACTAGCTAGGTCTAGGTTTTTTAATTTCAGGGTTAGGTTTTTTATGAGGTTTGTATGAGAATTTGATAAAATGCATTATTAATTCCCCCACTACTGACAAAGCAATACGAAAGTCGAAATAAACACACAACCTGTTTGTGAATGAACCAAGTGGGGTATTCTGCAATCGCTCCAGTCATGTTGAATTTTGTCGTTATGAAATGTGTGATTTCTAATAATCTAAATGAGAACTTACCAATGTGAAATACAATGTGCCTCGTCGACAGCTATCCCAATCAGTCGTTCCATGTAGGTCTTCGACGAAAGCATTCGTCGCCATCGATCCACTGACAACATGGATTCTGGCGAAGTGTACACGACCCTAAACTTCCCAGCTTCTACCTCTTTCAGAACTCCCTCTTCTTGATCAGCGGTTACAAATGCTGCAGGGATATTGTGGGTATTGAGAAATGAAACCTGGTCCTTCATTAAGGCAACCAGTGGCGATATCACAATGATTATACTTTCTTGTGAAAAATGGTAGTGATTCGAGTTCGACAGTTCACTCGCCACGAGTGGAGCCATCTGGAATATCATTGACTTTCCGTATCCCGTGGGCAAGTTCACATAAACATCTCTTCTACTCAGGAATTGGAAAAGTGCCTTTTCTTGTTGGGGAAAGAGCTTTTCCACATTAAATAACGAACAAACATTTAAAACAGCTTTTTCAAACTCGTCGACTCCAAGCAACACATCCGCCATCTTTAAAATACTGAAACCCGCCAAATCGAACTAATTTCAGAATAATTATGTTAATTATGCGATATTATAAGATATCAACCAATCAGATATTACTACCAGGTTTTCTGGTAGTGACGTCACTGGACGGCATTAGCGGCTATTGAATTCAGACGTCTCTTTCGGGGAGGAACGAACCCAGAGGAGACGGCTGAAATTCAGGCTAATAAAATACCCCACCTGCAAAAATAATTTTTTTCGGCAACCTGTAATGGGACGGTAAAGTTAGTTGAAGTTCAGTGAACTTCTACATTCAGTGGGCCATGCGCTGTGACTCGTGAGAGTCGATGAATCGAACTTATACGGCTGACTAGTAGACGTTAACTTTTTCAAAATTAACTACTCAAAACTCGGCTGCTGACACTAGATGGTAAATTTATTTTAGTTGAATACTTATTCCTTCAGTACTGCCACGGAAACCGATGAACTGACTAATAAAACAAACGTTTGAAAAGAAATTTCTCAAAACTCGGCCTTGACGAACATTTCAAAATCATTAAACTTCTGAAAATGCAAAATACTTCAAGTCAGCGCATAAAAGGCTTCAAAATAAACTTCTTGAAACGTCGGCGGCTCAACGATTTAGTGGCTAGCCGTTGGTGGCTCAGAGGTTTTGGTGGCTAGCCGTTGGTGGCTCAGAACTTTTGGTGGCTAGCCGTCGACGGCGCTAGACGTTTGGTGGCTAGCCGTCGACGGCGCTAGACGTTTGGTGGCTAGCCGTCGACGGCGCTAGACGTTTAGTGGTTTGGTGGCACTAACGGTAAAAGTTAGTGGCACTAGCGCCGCTAAAAACCGTTAGCGCCGTTTGGCGTTTAGTGGTGGTTGCAAACTTTTTGAGCGGGACTGTATCATTAGGCTCGGTCCACTCATGCCAAACACAATTGGAACAGGATAGTAATAGGGTGGAGTGCAGTGGCATCTGAAACGGGCCAATGATATCAATAGCCCAGTTTACGGTTCATGAGCAGTTGTTCAAAGCCTTTGTTTATTTGGCAGGCCACCAGATGTTAGGCAATGGTGGCCTACCAGTTGAAACAAAAGACTTGAACAAGCATGAACCGTAAACTGGTCTATTGAAATCTAATTTACATGTGGATAGATTTCATTGTAGAATGGACCTGTCCAATAGGAGTTTGCAATTTAGATGCAGATCTTAAAATTTGTATAGCGTCTGTGCAGGCTCTCCTTCCCCCTTCTCTCCTTCCCAATTGAGCCTGTTCGCAGGCTATATGATTGGCTCTGTAATCCCTGGTGAAAAACCTTGCAGGATCATGTACAAGATCCTTAAGGATCCTCAAAGATCCTCAAGGATCCTGCAAGGAGTTTCACCAGGGATTGCATTGGCTTTGGTTTTATGACACTCAATGGAAAACTGCTCAAAAAATACTACAGTTTAACTATACAATTTTATAGTTTATCATCATAATGGTAGCCTACATGTACATGTATATAATGTGAATTATGTCTCTGCATTCATGCAGGCTCTTTTTTCCTCTATTCCCATGAGCCTGTTCGCAGACTAATACCCCTTTCACACCAAAGCTTATAAACATGTAATACCTTTTAATGCTAAACTGGTTTCAAAGTGACCTTTCTTAACTAAACAACCTGTTCGAGATAATTGTAACCCTGTGGAGCTATAAACACTTTCGAGATACAGTATAGGGGCTAGATAAATTCAGTTTAATTATAAAAATAAACATGTTTAGTTGGTGTAAATGGGATATTAGCCAATCATGCAATGCAATAAGGCAATGAATCATAAACTGAAGTACAATGTAATTTCTGATTGGTTTTACTTGAATCAGTACAGTAACTGAGGAAAAGTAAATCAGGGTTTTCAAAAACATTTGAAGTAAGTGGCAAAACTTGAGGAGTAGGCGGCAAGCATCGAGCGCCAATGGCGCAAATATCTAATTTTTGGGGAATTTTTCAATCAAAGTAGGCAGTGATTTCATGTAAAATACCCGGCGAGATTTGCCGGCTGCCGGATTCTATTGAAAACCCTGGTAAATGCAGTCATTTAATGGATGTTACTCTCACTAAACCGAAAATTGATTTCCTGATGGACCGAAACAATATTTGGTTTTTAATAGTTTAGAATTTAATTGGCTCAGCCTGATAATTAGAAAATAGTTTTCACAACCAATAGAAAAGCTAAGAAAATGCAAAACCAAAGCAATTAATTAACACATTACTTTCAACACTCAATAGAAAAAGTTATGCTTGACATTATGTTGTACTCTAAGACAATTGCTTTTGATTTGTTGTACAATTGTAGGCCAAGAATCAATGTCCATGACTGATCAGAGTGATGATGAGTTTAGTCACGATAACTTAGCAGAGAAGAAGGTAAATTACCGGTAATGTAAAAGAAAGAAAGGCCTACATGTATGCAAGTACTCTACAAATAATATCTAGGAATTAAATACATGTAGCTGTGCTACTCTAACCTGTTTGTTTCTATTTTATTGATATAATCTCATTGATAACGAAAACACCTACATGTAGAAGTGTATGTGTAACTTGCCTGTACAATGTACAATTGAAGGGCTGTGTGCAAAATAGGCATAAGTGACAATAATTATTGCACTGAGTGACACTGCTCTTAAATATTCACGTTCACTTTCGTTTTATACAATGTACATGTAATGTTATATATTATTTTATGTACAGTGTAGATTGTGACAATAATATTCTTGTTTGTGAAAATGTTAATAATGGAAAAAAAACCTCAAGATAAAAAAAAAGTATTTTCTCTCAGGGGTAATTATCATGGCACCCAAGCCTTGACCCTGGGTTCGATTCCTAGCTGCTGTCGCATTACCCTTTTTTGTGTTTCTATGCTCAAAATATCCTTAATATCATTAAATTTCACACCAATATTCTTTCAAAGCAACAACAAAAATAATCTTATTACCATATTTTATCACGTATAAGCCGCACCTTTTTTGACTTTCAGATTTTGAAAGTAATAAAAGACTGCCACAAAGTTGGGGGTGTTTTCAGAAAACTTTTTTTGCAATGACCATAAACAAAGCCATATGAACAATAGAAATGGCACATTCAATTCACAGAACATGAGTGTCAGTACGATTTCTACTCCTCTCCTTGGCTTTCCCAAGAAAACTAGCTGTCTAGTTGCCTGTCATCTTCTCTGCTAACTCCTCTAATGGTTCCTAGTGTCGTTAAAGGCCATAATTGGTCTTGGAAGCCTTCAAATTTTCCAATAAAGTATAATTCTGATCGAGTTAATGTTCAGCTTCGGAGCTTGCACTCTATCGGACGTTCGAGAAAACTCTCGCCCCGGGCCTCCTTGAAAATCCAAGATGGTGGACCACGGACTCAGACACATGCTCATATAGTTTCGCCAGAAAATCTTACTTTCTTGTGTGCTTAAAGTAATGAAGTTCCTTAAATATGTTGTTGGTTAATGGGGGAACAACAGCAGAAGAATTCTGAAGTAATTTAAAGACAGCAGGTTAAAAGATACACCAGAAAGGACAAGGAAAGTTGTAACCAATTTGTTGTAAGTTGTGATATGACGATCTCTTATGAAGAAGGTTTGCTTCAATTACGGGCATTTATGAACTCGAACACAAGACTACTCTTACTGAATTTTGTGGTGTGGCTTATACACAAGGTTTTTCCTTAAACCTTTTGGGAAAAACAAGCTTCTGTTTACCAGGCTGAACTTAGGGGTACAACTTATACGTGAGGTGCAGCTTGTACGTGATAAAATACTGTATATAATAACCTTAGTAGCAAAATATCTACCCATTGCCCAGTTTCCTATTGCATGAAACACCTCTGTTTTAGAATTACAAGCTTGATTAGCGGAGAGCCGAGTCAAACATGAGTTAACGATGTTCATGGTCATCCTGTTTTGGATTCGTGTGGGTTTTCAAGCTTTCATTTAAAGGTCCATTCGTTAAATTTTCATTTATCCTCATTCTGACAACTCTTTTGTTGACCTTTTTTTCAAATTTGAATACATTAGCCCTTTCTAATAAAAAAATTGCTTCATGCTTAAGTGCACTTAACAAAGGAACATTGTTTAAGCACTTATTAAAGTTCTCACAAATTCTTCACTTATTAAATGTATCTTGATCAGTTGCTCACAATGTTTCTGAAATCCTTGCATGTCTCGAGCTCTTTCCGTAGCTAATACTGATACAACATAATCCACCTCAGATTCGTTTCAGACTCCACATAGCCAGAAAATAATTATGGGTACAGAACAGGCTTTTCTACAGCAAGGATCCATGAAGTTCCCTCAAGGCAAAACACAAACAACGCGAGGCTAGAAAGGCCTCTGTTATTGTTTTTCTCATACAAATATCTCCAATTTCAAAGGCTGTAACTTCATTGCTTTTTAAGCTACAGCACTCAAATTTCTCAAGATCACTAATATCGACATGCTTTTTCAATGTTCATGTTTTCTGTTCTTCTGAATAATCTATTAAAAAACAGGAATAGGCATAAATTTATGATAGTGCTCTATAGCGAGTTACAATAATCCATGTAGTATTTATCAGGGTTCTTCCAACACCGGCATAGCAGGGAGAGAAAAAGATTGAGTAAGGGGCATTTATTTCAAATCCAGGCTCCTACAGTAAGTAAAAAGAGTATTGTAGAGAACTTGTAGCTGGCGTGGTCAAGTAAAGTATACAGAGAAAATCCCCAGTCGCAGGTGCTTCAAGAGAACTCTGATTTCTTATTTTCTTTGTGGTTTTAGGGGCCAGTTAGTTATGGCCAAGTTGAAGGGCTTGATGGGGTGGGGGGCACACAGTCCAGGAGGCCAGCCAACCTGCAGGAAAGAGACAATGATGATGACGACGATGATGATGAGGGAGACGATCAGAGCGACAGCTCAGATGATGATGACGATGACGATGACAATCATGGACCTGCTGTTGAAGGGTATGAATGAGTGATGGTACAAATGTAGATCACATTTGACAATTTTACCATGAAATTCTGCTCATTTATCCCTGGGCTTATAAAATTATATTGTACACATACATGTACATGTAAAGTGGTTTTAGGAGCTCATATGTAACATCTGGGGGAGAGAGATCAGAGGGGGAGGGGTTGATAAAAGTGTTCTAAACTGCATTAATTAACAGAAAACTACTTTAGTAAAATAAAACTCTTTGACTATGTACACAAAATTTGTTTCTGTTCATGAAAATATTTTTTGCATTTCTAGTATTCAAGTAAGAAATATAATTAATTTAAAAAAAATTATGGGTCAAGACATTTGGTCATTATTGGCGGCTCAAGACATTTGGCAACACAAAACACTGGCTGCAACATTTTCATTTTCAAAACTGTTTAATTTCGCACCAAAACACATGAAACTGACTTTATATTTTCTTTACAGATTTGCATTGTCTCTTATTACATGTGAGCTTCAGATGCAATTGCGACAATGACTACCAGCACAATTTATACTTGTAACTGAAGAATCCCATTTAAAAAGATATACAATCAAATAAATATGGCTTAGTAGCAGCTTGTTCTCATGTCCCTAGCATCGGTTGGAGTTATTTCTTACAAAATTAGGTTTTTAATGTTTTCTTTGTTCGCTAGCGCACAAGTTCTAGAAATAAAAGTACAAATGTAGTTGACCAGTACTTTCAATACTAGAAGTTAACACACAGGCAGAAGTACAGTTGAATGGTTTCAGTTGAATAAAAACGACAACACGTTGAAGTGTGACAACACAGGAATAAAGTGTGCCGACTCTCAAGTAACGACTTGGGGTTGAAACGACAGGATACCAACACAGCATATAGATCCCAAAATATAAAATGAAACTATCTTAACTTTGCCAAGCGGGTATATATTGATACTACAAAAGGAAGGGAAAATCAAGAAAATACTAGGAAAAGATGGAGTGACATAAACCTACATATATAGTTTACGACTCCAGTTTCAATGGAGTCGTAAACTTGACATGATCCGTTTATTCTAGTTGAACGGATGCCGTGTCGATGAACTGACAAAAACAAATTTTTCAAAATAAACATCTTGAAATGTTGATGGCTCAAGTCATTTGGTGGCTAGTCGTTGACAGCTCAATACAATTTGGTGGCTAGCCATCAACGGCTCAAGACATTTGGTGGCTAGCCATCGACGGCTCAAGACATTTGGTGGCTAGCCATCAACGGCTCAATACATTTGGTGGCTAGCCATCAACGGCTCAAGACATTTGGTGGCTAGCTGTTTACGGCTCAGAACTTTTGGTGGCTAGCCATTGACGGCTAAAGACATTTGATGGCTGGCCATCAACAGTTTGAGCCGTTTGGTGGCTAGCCGCCTATGGTTCAAGCCATCTAGTGGTTTGGTGGCACTTAATTAAGCCACCAAAAGCTGTTAGCGCCATCTGGCATTTAGTGGTGGTTGCAAAGTTTTTGAGTGGGACTGTAGGTAAAATATTTTCAACTACATTTTACATGTAGGTATTTAAATTACAAATGTATGTTTAAATATTATTGATAGTGGTTAACAAGGCATCTCATACCTGTAAATGGTGATCTGTGATCAAGTTCTAAATTCTCCCTTAGAAAACAGAAAAATGAAGGATAATTTAGAATGTGATCAATAGTGACTTCATACTCAATTTTTGCATGCCTACATGTATGTACATTGAACATGTAGGGCAATTTTTTGGTACAATTACACTGGCATAATTACACAGAAATTAATTCCCAAAAGACATACTAAAAGTACATACATGTAGGATGGATATCTGCATTATTTCGAAATATACTGATTTTGGAATAGATGGGTAACCATTTATAATGTCCATAATTATGTACATGTAAAATCATCTAATGGTAATTAATATTATCACCATAATCTGATTACGACATCCACATCTGTTATTAATTACGTTATGGTGCAACAAAGGGAATTGGTAACATTTTATAATACCACCAATCAGAGATACAGGATACACAACATTGAGTAAACTGATTTATATTCTTAACCTTGATTTGCTGTTTAACCCAATATGTTTCATTTTTTAGGGCATATGATCCTGCAGATTATGAGCATCTTCCTGTCAGTCAAGAGATTAAAGAGTTGTTTCAGTACATCACACGATACACTCCACAGTCCATCGACCTGGAGCACAAACTGAAGCCATTCATTCCAGACTTCATCCCAGCAGTGGGTGACATTGATGCATTCATCAAGGTATGTTATAATAGACAGATACAGTCCCTGTCAAAAGTTTTTCACACCGTACGAACCACATGTGGTAGCATGTGGCACATGTGCCACATGTGTTTACCACTTTCGGTAAAATGAATGTGGCGAAATGTGGCGAAGCGAAATCGGTAACTGAACCACTTTCGTTAAAACACAATCGGTGACCGAACCGCTTTCGTTAAAACACAATCGGTGACCGAACCACTTTCGTTAAAACACAATCGGTGACCGAACCACTTTCGTTAAAACACAATCGGTGACCGAACCACTTTCAGTAAAACGAAATCGGTGACTCTACCACCTTCGGTAAAACGAATTCGGTGATTCGACCACCTTCGGTAAAATGAATTCGGATAGTCATCATGTTATGTAAATATGGCGCTACGTACGTGATCAATTCTAGTTTAGTTGTAGCAAAGTTCGGCGTTTTTATTCATCTGATAAACTTTACAGACTTCTGTACTTTCATACTTTAATCTATCCCTCAATCCCTTCACGATTCTTTAAAAGTCGTTGCGTACGCTGTATGTTTTCAATTCAACAGATTCAAGAGCTTTTCGGTGCTTACATGTGCTTTCAGCCGTGGAAACTAATTGTCTGGTTTTTGACACAACAAGAATGTTGCGAACTTCGCGGAACATGTGATCTTATTGCAGAATGCAGAGTTAAATAATGCGGGAAAGTTTCTCAACTTTTAATACTGGCAAGTGATAAACGTCTACCAAATAGAATATTCTGGAATTCTTTTTATTTAACGTGGGATCCGTCATTTTGCTCAAATTGCTCGAACAGAATTGTGACATTTTTGAATAATCAATGAGCTCTGACAGCAGTGTTTGTTTTGCTTTGAGATCACACCAAAAATTATCTTGATATCTTCCTACTGAATCAAATGCTTTCAAAGTTTTGTATTTTATTTACGGTCTGAACAGTTTTCACCTAATGCGAAAACTGGTTTGAGTCCATTCTGTCAAATAAAAACACCCAGGTGAATACATTTTGGATATTTTAATTCGTTATTGGTTATTTTGCCGTGAGATCGCACCGAATCTTCTTGAGTTTCAATTTCAGCGTTTTTACTTCATCACTTCGTCAATTTGTGATTGGCATTGCGGTTTATAATTGCTGTGAGACCGGACTGCAGCGATTGGTCTGATGTCAGATGTGAAACAAACAAGTATCAGGTCCTCGATCGATCAAACATAGGACCTGTCAAAACTCAGACTGACAGGTTCACGCGTGACTGATTGCAATTGCACAATCTTGATATTTTAATTTCGAAAACATGCCTTTCCACAATCCGCAAACATTTGCAATGCTTTTGGTCGGAACCTTGAACAACGCAGGAATCTCTCGTAAATGTTAAACTACGGAAGCTAAAGTTCGTTTGTTGATTATTGCTTACTGGCGGGGCCCGCTTTAAAAGTTTGCCGCTAGATTATGAACGAACGGCGGTTGTTAGTTTGTGGCGTAAGTTTAAGGTTATATATTCACAGCAGTTCCTTTTTTTTCAGTACAGTTTATCAGTGAGGTTATAAGAAGAAATAGGAAGGAGAGAAATGCTCTTAGCCACTTCGCGGCTTTCTCGGTACAAATCACAATCAAAACAAATAAGTTTTTCGATGATCGCACCAGGACACCGACCTGACGCTTCGCCGACAATTTGATATATCGTTTCAAAGAAGACAAAACGAGATCTAAACTTCAGCATTTTCAGTTTTAACGTTGTAAAAATCACTTTAGTCGCAAGCAGTGAACTACATGTACAAGTAACACCTTGTAGACTGTCTTGACCTGCAATGTTTGGTGAAGCGAAATCGGTGACTGAACCACTTTCGGTAAACGAAATCGGTGACCGAACCACTTTCGTTAAAACACAATCGGTGACCGAACCACTTTCGTTAAAACACAATCGGTGACCGAACCACTTTCGTTAAAACACAATCGGTGACCGAACCACTTTCGTTAAAACACAATCGGTGACCGAACCACTTTCAGTAAAACGAAATCGGTGACTCTACCACTTTCAGTAAAACGAATTCGGTCTTAAAACGAATGGAGTTTACCGAACGAAATCTACCACATGTGGTTACCGAATCTTCGTTTTACCGAAGCACATACGGTACCGTATACGGTTGAAAAACTTTTGACAGGGACTGTAGTTGCGACCAATGGCGAAATAGTTCTGCCTATCAATATCCGGTAGGATAGCAAAGTGTCAATGATGAATGGGAAACGCATGCTTATTGGCCAGAAGAAAAAGGTCATATGCATTTTATTAGGCGTAACTAAAACTTGAGTAACAACCAACCTAGCAAAAGTCTGTCAACAATACATTTCTCTCAAAATGGCTATAGACTGAGCGGAAAAAAAAATTGTATATACTTTTGTTTCTATTTTGCGATTTGTAACTTTACATGATCGCTGGGAAGATAATTCAGGTCTGATCATCAAATGTGCTTACGTGATAACAATTCCATCGATAGGGACGTGATTTTCTTAGTCATGATTGTCGTTTTGTGCTACTGGTTACAACTTCCAGGAAGTACAAAAATGGCTAGTGACTGTCGTGAACTGGTATGGCTGTTGTGCTGTTTATCTCCAGCGAGATACGGGCGATTTTTGCTACGGTCATGTGATCGACGACATCACGTGGTTTGATTGACGGGTTGTTTGTTGTCTGCCAGTGTTGGTTTGTCCTATTAGAAAATACTAGCAAATATTCTTACTTTTGAGCTTTATTTCTTTTAGCAAGAAGTTTAGCGAAAATTTTGCACTTCCGAAAGCCCCAAATCCTTTAGTCCATTCCTAGTTTTATTGCAGGATCATTTCGGGCACTGATTGGGGATCATTTCGGGTTTGGGATCATTTCCGGTTTGGTACAGTACTCACTCCAATACCACTGCAATGGGCTTGTGTTCATCCTGTATCTCCAACGTTTTCAGCCGTTTCTGATTCATACAGCGCTAGATATTTAAGTTTAAGCGATGCGGAAACACTTTCGGCCATTATTACTGTGTTCACGAAGCATAGCAAAGGATATAAAGCTGAAGAAATGGCCTCGTAACCTGCATACATTGTTGTATGTTCTAGACCTAAAGTCGCTTCTTCCACAGTCTGTTACGTGCATTCAACTGCTTAATAGGGGGGTCCCACAAGAAATTACAGGGTCAGATGTTGTAATGTTTTAAAAATACAGTGAATGACCTAGAGCATGTGCGTTAGCTCATTCGGAAAGTAAAAGCTCAAGAATTGAATTGAGAAAACAAAAGATATTAATCTCTTGCCACTTTCACACAAAGAAGTGGCTCAAGATTAATTTTTATTTTTTTATCACTCAACGACTTTTTAAAGGGGTCTATTTTTTCAAGCAGTATTGCTTTCCTTAACTCCTCGTCACTTTAATATTGTATTGTATCATTATGCAAGAAATTTGTGATGGATGTAATAAAATGAAAAAAAAAATGATAAGAAAATCACACAAGTTAAAGAACGAACCAATTCAAGAGCTGTCAAAGCAGCCGGCAAAAATGAGAAGCATTATCAAGAAAAGAGAAAGACAAAACAGAGTGAAAGAACACAGAGAAGTGGCTCGGGTTGTCTTACAAATTAAGAGAGAGAGAATAAGAGAGCAAACAAGGGGGTCCGAAAATATCGAGAGGAAAAGCAACGAGCACAAGTCCAACAAGAAGAGCAAATGGGAGAGAGAGCCCTCAAAGGCCATTTTTATCTGCGGGAGAATATTCATGACATGACATTCATCGTTGACTTCAAGCACGCTGCTGTTGTCTATGCTGCCACCGTCCGCCATATTTGTGATGAACTCCCAGTAAAGAAAAAAGGGAGGAAACTTGACATTTATATGCTTTCTCTCAAAGAAAATGAAGAGATAATTGCCTCTCTTTGAACTATAGTGACTTTACAATGTAAGTAGAACCACAGTTGCATTTTTGTAATTATTTACACATTTTTATCTTATTATGTTATAAATACAGAACTCTGCCACGCCCGCAAATGATTATGGGGAAAAAAGAAAAATGGCTTTAATTACCTAAATAATATAAATATTCCATTTTTTTTATTACCATGTCCATTGTACATAGAAAGGTAAATAAATATAGATCAAAAGAGCAATAATAAAAACTTTAGTAATTTTGACCTGTGTTACAGCAAATGTATAGGTGACTGTGCTACTCATCACTAAGAACATGCAATTTTATTGGCTCCTCGGCATGCTTGATTTTCTTATAATGCACACTTGAGTTCCACATACCGTACCGCCAAGAAACATATGTACATTTGATTGTGAGTAGATTGCGAGCAGATTGCGATCACGAAGTGATTAATCTCGCAAAAATCCAATAAACGACTTTTACTTGTTATCAAACTCTTCATTTAATCGTGTCTCATTTCGGTTTGCGTTTGTTAGCTTCTAAAATAGTGTTCAAAGTTTTCCGATGGCTTAAACTTCATGATCCACGAACTCATGACTGCGATATAAAATTGCAAGTCAGGTACACAAGGTTTTTGTATGTTGATAATCATCCTGTGACCGCGATCACAACTGCGATCGCACCAGTTGATCACGATCATTTTGCGATGTGATCGCGAACATATTGCAAGCACGATGCGAGCAGATCGCGAGCAGATTGCAAGCACAGTGCAAGCAGATCGCAAGGCGAGCACAGTGCGAGCAGATCGCAAGCACAGTGCGAGCAGATCGCAAGCACAGTGCGAGCAGATCACACTTAGTGATTGCGATCTGCTCTTGATCAAATCGCGATAAATGTACATATGTTTCTTGGCGGTACTGTACAAAAGTCATGTACAGTACATGCAGGTAATATGTTTATTATAAAACAAATAGAAGATGGTTCTCCTACATGTACATTATCTTGAAAAGCTGCTAAATGCACTCACTATTAACAAAGTCTCTAACCCTTTTAATATAATAATTCCAACTGAGGGCACATGGTGTTGTGGTCACCAATAAAGCACTGTCATTAGCCAATCTGAGTCCTGCCAATCACCTATTTGTACTGTGCATGAAGTTGGAATTTTTTTTTAGTATATACCACACCAATGAATATCACATTTTGCGCGCTCTGATTGGCTACCTAAACAGTGAATATGATTTCATATTCACCTCCGAGCAAAGCAGCGATCATATCACGCGAGTTTTTGTCCATTAATTTTGACAGAAAATAAAATAACTATTTGGTGCTAGCTATTCACTAATGTGTGGTATATACTAATTACTGGTTATTTCATGGTTTTCTATGGAATACGGACGAATATTTCACCAGAAATTTGTATTATTTAGTATACAACGAGCCTTTAGGCGAGTTGTATACCAAAATCATATGAATTTCGAGTTAAATTTTCACCAGTATTCCATAGAAAACCATGAAATAACCATATTATCCTATAAATAACAAATTTACAAAAAGATTTATCATGAAAACAAAGTAACTTACCGGACGATAGACTGCAAATTTTCTTGCCGGAAAACACAAATTTCGAGTGGCGGCCGTGCACCCCTGCAGATTAGTTATGTATTCAAAGTGGTGAATTCTTATTGGCTGATAAAGAAAGATCTAGCCATGAAATACCGCTCTGTATTTAATAGAAAACCCATGAAATACCGCCCTGTATTTCATAGTAAACCTGAGCTCTGATTGGCTGAAATATAATATTTATAGGATAATGTGTGGTATATACCTCAGTGTTGGTGAATAGTGGTGGATATTTACCTCGCCGAAGCAGCTCGGTAAATATCCACCACTATTCACCTCCACTTCGGTGAATAATTGTTAAATAATCTCCTATTTGGTAAAATGATAATATCCTTTATACATGTACATGTATTACTAACAACATCCGGGATGTTTATTTGTGTTGTTCTGCAGAGTTATACATGTAAGTACATGTACAGCTATTAAATAAATTTAAAAGCTGAACTTCTGTTACCATTAAACAATTATCTCACCTTGTTATTATATACATACATGTATATATACTGTTTTTGATTACACTGTAAGTGTGGAAAGTGGTAATGATTAGTAACAAGTGATTGGTTTTGTGTTTGTTTGGCATTAACCTGTTGGTTGTGAAATATGTTTTGTAAATTAGGTATTAGCCAATCAAGCATTGTTTTGCTCCATCATGCGATCAATTTCCGAGTTATCAACAATAGACCTTTCCATTTGGCTCAATATTGTCCCATTTCAGATCACGTGACCATCCCTTGTGTATCGTTTCTTTTATTTCTGGTTAACACATGAGAAGATACATGTACATTGATATGGAAATACTTTGGACAAAGATATTATCCCCGAAAGGTTTGAAATGGGACAGCAATTGAGCCAAGCAGAAAGGTCTGTTGTGTTGACTTTTCCTCGTGACTGGTTCAAGTAAAACACTACATGTAATTATTTCAGTTTATTATGTCTCATGGCATTTTTACTTGCTCTCATGATTGGCCCTGTACATGTAATTGAAGTGGTCCATGCAAGAACAGCATATAAGTGTCTTCTGATCAAATTCCAAATTCTTCTTCATATTCTTTGATTTCTAAGGGAGAATTTAGAACTTGATCAAAAGTCACTTACGCTGTTCTTGCATGGACCCCTTCAATTACTTTGGTTTTGGTTTTACAACACTCATTTTGCAACAACCGCCAGTTTTCTTGCAATCTAATTGGCTAATTTTCATTGTCAAATTGTTTTTGACAACAAGCAGTGCATGTCCAGCTTTTGTTTGAATTAAGCTAAAAGTGTTTTGTTGTTGTAAAAAACGAATTGAAGTTAAGAACTTTTTGTATGTCTGTCCATATTGATGTCCAATGATTTTCGTCATAAATATAACATGGCCAAAATAGCTGTGGATCCACAGCTGTTGTGACCATGTTTAATGACGAAAAACATTGAAAACTAACTTCAATTTCCTAAATAGAAAACTGCTCTAGATAACACATGATTATTAGCCAAACAGAGTGTGCTGCTCACTGGTCATTGTATTAAATATGAAGGACTGTGTGCAACAAGGGCATAAGTGACTCTTGATCATGTTCTAAATTCTCTCTTAGAAAACAAAGAAATTGCAGGAGAATTTACTTCATACGTATGTTGCATGGATTCAGTTTGCTATCAAACAGCAGACTATGACCTTGATCATTTTGCAAAAAATGTCCCGACCGATAGTTTTTCACCATGGCAGGAAGTAGTGTCCGATGCAGATGCATTTTGTGGTTCTGTTCCGCTACCATACTAATTAACGTCTGTCCACATTTTTGTTCAGCCAGTCAGCGAGGAGCTCTTACTTTCTGGGAGCTAGCTAATTAAAATGTACAGCTCATCAATATGAATTGATTCCCTTCAAACCTCCACAGTTGTTGAACTGAGTATTCTTCCCATTATAGCATATTTTTTTGAGGGGAGATGGGAAAGACGTGAATATCTTTCTTTTGAAGATATTCAAAATCTACAAAATCCATAACCAAAGTCCAAATTTATGTATTGAAATATCGTTTTTTGACTACTCTGCAACCTCTAAATGTTTTTGAAGTTATTTTCTGTCGTCTAGTGGCGACTGAAAGGAGACAAGGTTGACACATGGAAGATTGGATGCCAAAATAATAAGCCAACCAGGTGTTTGTGTGCCCATGAGTCCACAAAAGTAGGGAGAAACCTAACTAGCAATTTGATTGGTCAAAATAAATAATCTGTAAGTCACAGAACACAAAATGTGGGCTTGAGTTTGCACATGCTGGTGTGGAAGGGAACAGATCCATACACAAGACATCTGCATTGGAGGCTAGGCAGGACAATGGTCCAATTGCTTGCTGTTTCATTCCGTTTGAAGATTTCGTGAAAAGCGCTGAAGTACTGTCCTACTAAATTATTGTCCTATTGGTCTAACTCTAGCTAGGTCAATTGACAGATGGTATAAAATTCTAGTATTTTGTTTCAGGTTACTCGTCCTGATGGCAAGCCAGAGACTCTTGGTCTTGTTGTGTTGGATGAACCAACAGCAAAACAATCAGATCCCACAGGTAACAAGTGATCAGGACACTAATGCAATTTAGCATAATCCAGCAGCTGTTTATTGGCAAACTCACCATTTGATTGGCAAGCTAGGCACTGTCTATTGATTGATAGTCAACGCTGCACACTGCAGACAAAAATCGAAGGCTAAGTTGATAGAATGCTGGCTTGGTTATGCTAAAACAATCGAGGGGCTGTGTGCAATGAGGGCATAAGTAATTCCTGATCATATTCTAAAATTTCCCTTAGAAAACAAAGAATTTGAAGGAGAATTTAGAATGTGATCAGGAGTCATTTACACCCTTGTTACACCAAACCCTTCAATTAGACTTGGTCGCTCTTGGTTTGTATTGGCATTGATAATTGACTCAGTGCTGTGTCCCACGCCAACTACGTGTATCTGCCAATAGAAACCTGAAGCTCGCATTCTAAATTGTTAAAAATACATTTACATGTACTGTTTTTGTGCTCAGTGGCAAAACTTACAGCTCACATAGTGACACTTGTAGCAAAGAAGCTACATTTTGTGGCCACACTTTCTGAGTATAAACATAGTCCTGACACATTTTTTTTTTGGGGTGGGGGGGAGGGGGGCTTAATTCCAGCTATTCTGAAATTAGAATACATATTATTATTATTCTGAAATGGAAGGTATGTTGTGCTACATTTACGTGAATACTCAAAATACATCCCCCTCCGTAGAGGCCTTTTGCAGGAAACAGTTACTAAGTTGCTGATTTAATGTATTTTCTTTCCAGTCCTTGATCTCCAACTGAGAACTATTTCCAAACAAACTAATCCGAAGGCTTTGGTGAGTTCTCATTTACAGTAAAACTAAGTATCATATGACAGCCCCTGCATGCTTTCCTTTCAAAATTGTTTTACAAAAGTCCTGTGATGCCGGGCCGTATGTGTTTGATGTGAGTGGGCCGGCAAAAAGCTGCCAAGCCCTACTGGACTTGTTTGCATGTAGTTTTTCCATTTGAAAGTGATTACATGACGAAAAACCTATCGACTTGGGCCCAACAGAAATATATTTGGCCCTCAGTCGATTTGTACATCATGACCTTGAGCCAAATATTTTCGAGCTACAAATTGCTTTTATTTACAAGTTAGCGAAAAGAAAGACTGGAAGCATCTATAGCTGAGAGCTGGCACACAAAAAAAGGAAAATAATTTCTCTACTTTCTAGTGTAAACTGGTCGTACTTGCCTATCAATGAGCACTACCTATAGATAATACCTACATGCAGATAATAGCTGTGTGATATGTCACAACCTATAGATAATATTGTACGCATGTGCAGTCAATGCTATAGACAGCTATCAAAAATTAGCAGTGTTCGCAGCCAATCAGAATTGAACTAGTGAGTAAAATGCATAATAAAATGGCATTACATTGCAAGTTGCAAGAAAACCTGTCTTGTAACAGGACCATATAAAGTGCCATGGGGTTTTATTTTTTAAATGTTATGTCCACCTCCCTGGTTCAAGTGAAGCCACTTAATCAAGAGGGGCTTAATTCATACAAAAATGATTTGAAGTCAGAATTCTTTTTCTCTTACTATTATAAATAAATAATATATTAAACTTTTAATTGAAGGGCTGTGTGCAACAAGGGTGTATTAGTGACTCCTGATCACATTCTAATTTCTCCTTCAAATTCTTTGTTTTCTAAGGGAGAATTTAGAAAGTGATCAGGAGACTTACTTACATGGTACACCCTTATTGCACACATTCCTTCAATTGAAGGGTTCCGTGCAAGAACAATGTAAGTGACTTTGATCAACATAAAATTTCTCCCAAGCACATTTACTTCCTTCCTTATACTTGAGTAGGGAGAAGTTGACATTTGACCTAAGTCACTTACGTCATTATTGCACGGAACCCTTCAATTTTGAAGTGATTATTGTACATGTGCATTATAAAGTTAATGTTTAACACTAATATAATGTTAATATTATTGTATTGGTTAAATTACTTAGAATTAGTCCTTTCATTTAGCAAATGTAAAGTTTCAGTGTTTGGTTTTTCATGAAACAAATATTTTTATTGCACTTTTTATGAAGAAGGTGAGAAGCATAGATGACATAGAAAAGAACCCCAAAGCTGTGGATAACTGGATCGAGAGCATAAGGTAGGACTGCAGTCACATTATTGAGGCCTTAATTATCATGGCATTTGTGTTGCCGATATCTCATAAAAACTACATGTTCTTTCAAACATTTTTCAGGGAGCTTCATCTACAGAAACCAGCACCAACTGTCCATTATCAGAGGTAAGAAAACTTTCATTTAAAATAGTCATTCATGATCATTATTTTACTAAATGTTTCAAAGCCGACAATGAGGACTGGACGGGATTTCAAAGTCCTCGCAATTAGTTCCAGTCCGAGGTGCAGCCTAACTGGAACTAATTGCAAGGACTTTGAAATCTCGTCCAGTCCGAATTGGAGGCTTTGAAACGACTTTAAAAAAAACTACTTAAATAATAATTGCATGCTTGTTTGGTGGTTGTGGGATAAACAACACAACGATTTTAAAACTTCATGCTTTTAGAGTTTCGATGTTTCAGGCTTGTAGGTTGTAATTGCATACTTACATATAGTTGCTTTGTTTGACTTAAGTAATCAAACGTCCATTGTTAATGAAAAGACGGAATGTTAACAATTATGCGCGTGTTTACAACCTGGCGTGAAGTTTGATGAAAAGATTTTAGTTTGGTGCTCTAGTTTGCGCCACGGACATGTGCAGTGTCGGGGCAGTGTGCAAATAAACAGGTCCCACATTGGAAAGATGGTGTGTATGCATCAAGACAGGTATTGTACCTTGAAACTTTTTATTGCTTGGGGAAGTCTCTGATTGGTCGTGAGACCTCCCTTTGTTCAAGGTATTTGCCTACAGTACTTTGAAATTCCTTTCTAAGTCCAAGGACTTTGAACTATGAATATTCATAGTTCAAAGTCCTTGGACTTAGCAAAAGATTTCAAAGTACCGAAGAGAGTACTTTGACCGGGTTTCAAAGTACTGCACATGGTACAAATTGAGACCTGGTTGGCCAATTACCTCATGAATTATTAAGTAGTTTTTGAATGATATTTAACACTTACTAAAGACTGTGACTTACTAAAGTTTCTTAGTTTTTAACTAAGTGTGTGTATGTCAAGGGATGATCACCTGATAGTTGCCCATGGATGGAATTCATGTTCTTAAGATAAATACAACCTGTACATGTACACATATTAGCTCAAAAATGAAGTTTGAGGACTTTTTTGTCATCACGTGATTACTTTTGGCCATTGAGAGAGCATCAACATTTTGTTTATGAGTGCCCCCCGGAGTTTGAAATACATGTACCACTCCTTGGAGTTTGTAATTTCACTATTACATAAGGGATGTTGGCCTGGAGCGAGG